>CM053582.1:57881308-57995038 GCA_028627135.1 Pseudochirops cupreus | reverse complement strand
AAATATGTTTTATATATAAAATATATAGATGTAGATTTCTGTGTTTATATAATAAAGGTTCATTAAATATATACATATATTTATATAGACATACTTATGTAATATATGCATAGTATATAGATGTAGATTTATATATTTATTACATATATCTACGTATATCTGTAGATGTACATATGATACATCAGAGATAATCAACAGAGAAAAGGCAGTGGAATGAAGGGGGATCAGCAAAAGCCTTTCCCAGAAGGCGGGATTTGAATTGAGACCTGAAGGCTGCCAGGGAGGTCAGGAGGCAGAGGGGAGGAGGGAGAGCATTCCAGGCCTGGGCACAGCCAGGGAAAATGCCCAGCCTAGGGAGACGGCACGTCTTGTGTACAAGGAGCTGTCCTTTCAAGTCTCTCTTCATTCTCTCCACATTACCTCTTGAGATTTATCCGTATGAAATTTTCTCTTCTTAGATTTGGCTCATTGTTTAAGGAAGTCGATCACCTTGAAAATCCTGATCCTATCTTTCCCCCGGAGTTTAGCTCTCCTCTCAGCTTTATGTCATCTGCCTTTGACCAAATCATTGATAAAAATGCCGAACAGTGCTGGGCCTAGCACAGATCTCCCTTGGAGACCTCCTTTAATGGGTCCGTCATTAACAACAGCCCTTTGGATCTCATAATCGAACCAGTCCTGATTCCGCCTAATTATGTTTTCCATATCTTTCCATCTTTTCCCCAACAACAACCTGAGAGACTTTATCCGATGCTTTGCTAAAATTGACAGCATTCCCTTGATCTAGTCATCCTGTCTCAAGAAAGGAATCAGGTCAGTGCAGTGTGAAGCCATAGTGACTCTTTGGGACCAGGTGTTCAGTTATCTCTTTGATAATATATGCTCATTCAATAAGTGGGTGAATATCTTCTCCAATTTTTCCAGGAATCGGCCAACCTTGCTGGTTTCTAATGCTCACACTCAATTTTCTTCCCTGTTTTGTGGATCAGAACATTTCTCCTCCCCCCCAGCCTGTTCCCCCTCTTGCATTCTCCATACCCTTTCAGAAGGGCTCAGCAGCCCCATCTGCTAGGTCCATAGCACCCTGGGGGCCTGGTGAGATGAACTTACTCAGCACCACTAACTTGATGCTTTTCCTATGGTACCAGCTCCCAATGAGCCCTTTTCTAGCTCTTCATTTCATTCCAAAGACCATATTTCTTGGTAGGGCCAACAGGAAGTGTAAGAGGTAAGGCAGCTGAGCCCTCCCTGCTTTCACTCTTATCACCCCAGCCCTCCCCCACCGGACAGAGGTGCTACCCCTTGTTGAGCCTCCTTTCTCAGTGGTACTAAGAGAGAGCTTTTGGCTCTTTGGAGCTTTTCTGCCCAGTCTCAGCTCCTTCTGTGCTTTAGCACTCATGGCTCTGTTCTGACTGGACCTTGCCATAACTTGTATCACCTACCTTTATTTCCAAGGGCAGAGGGAAAGAGGGAGAGTATTCATTTTAAGCTGTTGAGGTTATTGTGAAAGGTCTTATAAGATCTGGAGATATTTATAAACTGTAGAGGGCCATTTTAAATGGTGGAAGCCTTTGTAAAGGGTAGGGGACAATGTAAATAGTGAAGAGATGTATAAACATTCCAGGGTTTGGTGAGCTGTCGAGGGCTTTGTGGATGGTAGAGAATGTCTTAGAGAAGGTGACAATGGAGCTGGGCCCTGATGGACAGCATCTGGATAGGCAGAGAGGAGGGTTTGCTCTGGGGCTGGGGACATGAGGCAGAGAGGAATCTTCTCATAATATGTTGGGGAACAGGGGACAGGAAGGAGAAGCCAAGGCTTGCGTGCTTGGTTGGCTCCAATCTCTGGAGGGGCCTTGGAGCTGTTAGGATTTGCCAGTGAAGGATGAAACTGAAGACCAGCCTTAAAGACTAGGCCTATGGGTAGAGCCCATCGAGTCTCATCTTCTCATCTTCTCATCTCCTAGAACAAGAAACTGAGGAAGCCCAGAGAGGGGAAGGGACAGGCCCAGGGTCATACCCAGACTAATGGCAGACCTTGCATTCAGGGTTTCTGGCTCCACCCAGGGTTCTTTCCCCTTTTCTTCCCTGCTGCTCATCTAAGGAGGGTGTTATTCATTTACTCCCTTACCATTCTGCTCACTTTTCCTATTCATTCTTTCATTCACTCCCTTACTGCTTCATCAGCTCTTCATTCAGCCCCTACTGTGTGTAGGACCCTATGCTGGGGGTATGGGGCGAGGTGGGGAGGAAAAAGTAGGTGAATTCTGAGATGAGCCCTGCCCTCTGGGAATTCTTTGGCTAGCATTCTTAAGAATTTCTCCCCTTGGGCCCTGTGAGAGTGCATCTATCAGCCAGCCAGCTCAACAGGAGTACCTACTGTGTGTAGAGGCCCTTGCTGGGTGGCAGCAGCTTAGGCATTCTGGGAGTGGTTTGCAGGCATGCTCTGCAGTGCTGCTTCATGGTTTTGGCCCATGTAGCTTGGCCTGACCAACCCTAGATTTCCTCCCTCCTCCTCTGTCCTCCTCTGTTCTTCTCCCTTGGCCCAGCTTGGCTCCCCTGTTGGGCTCTGGGCTCATGGCCAATGATGGGGTGGAGAGGCAGTGACATCAGCATCACTGGGGACAGCCAAGGATGGAGGCAGCTGGGGACGGTAGGGGCTCCTGGGAGGAGGTGAGAAGGAAGGAGGTGGCCCTGGACTCTCTCTTTTCTGCAGCTGCTGGAGAAGAGGCAGGTGATGCCCACACCCTCTGCCTGGAGGTAGGGAGCCATCCTGTCTTGCCTGAGGCCTGGGGGGCTAAGGAATCTGGGGGCATTGGAGGGCTGCATCTCCCACCTTGAGGGTGAGGAGAATGGGGGGGGTTGCCTCATCTATAGCCTCTGGAGGAGGAAGGGGAGATGGCAGGAAGAGAAGAGGCAAAGAGAAGGAAAAGTGGCCCTAGTCTAATCCAAATGACTCAATGCTAATACCAAAGAACCTTCTAGCTCTCTGATGATGATTCCATTGATCAGACTGAAAAGGCAGCAGTTGGCCAGTGCGGAGGCCTGGAGGCTTTTCCTCTAGTCCCAACCAGACTGCTGCTCACTGTGGGATCTCTTGGGATCGCGGTTTCCTTCTCTAGAAAGGAGGTCGCAGGGCCTAAATGGTCCCTAAGGTACCTTCTAGCACTAAGCAATGATGGCCCTGTGACATTCCTGGGGACTGAGCCCACATGCACATGAGCTCAGTCTTTGAGATGTGGTCCCTGGGGGACAAGAGCTCTCTCCAGAGACCTTACCACAAAGGAGGTGATTCAGACGGCCCAAAGAACAGGTGCTCAGCCTCAGGAGATGCTGAGCCCAAGCCCAAGGATGTGTGCAGCCCACGAAAAGGGGAAGGATTGGGAGGGAGGCTCTCCCTCCAAGTGCCCTCCGGGACCAGGAAGGTGCAAGGTGCCTTGCATGTACTGACATCTCTGTTCCCCTGTTGTAGCCCCTAGTGGCAGGGTGGAGACAGGCTTTTGCTTTGGGGGTCCCAGCTCTTCTCACAGTGCCTGACAAAGAGGAGACACTTAGAGAAGGTTGTGGGATCAAGAGCTTGAATTTGAAGGCAGGAAGCTCTTGAGGCTTTAGGAGTTTGCCATGCAAATGCTCCAGCCTTGCATCGTTTTCTCCTGGGCCCTTGGTACCCACAGACTCACTAGGAGAGAGTCAGGTGACTCAGTAGCCAGAAACCTAACCTGACCCTAGGTTGCATTTGCAGGGACATGATTAATGCCCATGGCGAGAAAGGTGAATCTCTCTAGCTGCACTGCACCCTCTGAGGGCACCTGTGCCAATTTGTACCTGACCAGGAAGCCCTCTGTGGATGGGCAGCTCTGAGGGCCAAGGAGCATCTCCTTCCATCAGACCAATATCTCCCTCTAAGAGCAAATGAGATGATGTATGGAAACTGCTTTGCAATCCTTGAAGGCTCAATCAGTGAGGACTGCTATTATGACCTGGGTCTGGTCAGAGCCCAGCTGAAATAGCGAACCTACATCACATGGCACAGTTTTTGGAAAGACACTGAAAAGCTGCAGTATGAGAAGGGCAGTCAGGACGGAGAGGGGACTAGAGGTCTTGCCATGTGAGGAGCAGTGGAAATGTGTAGTCTGGAGAGAAGATGGTGTGTGTGTGTGTGTGTGTGTGTGTGTGTGTGTGTGTGTGTGTGCATGCCAGTGTCTGAGATCATGGGCTTTCTGTCATATAAAAGAGGAATGGGCCTTGTGTTGCTTGGCAGCCCCATGAACAAGCTGGGTTGAGGGGAATCTACAGATCTTAGCTGGATGTGAGGAAGCATTTTCTAATGATCACAGCTTCTCAGAGGGAGCTAGGATGGGGTCCATCCTCACTGGGTACCCCGTGAGAGGGAGAGAGGCTGGCTTGGGTGGGCCGCCATTTCAGAGGTCACCCCTGTTGGGTAGTTCTCTGTTTGGGCGTCATGGAGTTGGGGCTGTGTGGGTTCTGATACTGACATCGGTGCGTCCTCTCTTTGTGACCTTGGGCAAAGCCCTTTGGTCAGGTTTTTCTGTGCAGCAATGGCTGACAGACAGACAGGACCTCCCTCCCCCAACTGCTCTACAGGCTCATTTTGAGTCTAATGCTTTGGAAACCATAAAACCGGGAGCTCTCATTAGGCTTATGGGTGTCTAGGCTTGGATCCAGGCTCAGCAGGAAGGTCTCCTCCAGCCGCTTCTGCTGGGTTCACGGATACTGCTTGGGCAATTGTCAAGTGGCAGACAAATGCCAGCAAAGGCAAGCTTGGACACAAGGCTCTGCAGAGTGGAGTCCCAGCTCAGATTGTGACCCCCACTCCCACCCCCCAGGTGCCACCTTGAACATTTCACTGTCTGTGACTGCTGGATCATCTGTAAAGCAAGCAGGTCAGACTGCAGGAGATGTAGGGGCCTTCTAGGTCTGACACTGGAAGGCCAGAGTTCTTTGGGCCCCTCCCTGCAGCATCCCTTCCAACTAGGGTGGCCCTCAGCTCTGGCATTCTGTGCTCCCTCATGCTATGGCTAACTCGCTCTTTCCCTGTTCCTTTAGGAGACTGTGAAGTAGCATTCCTGCTGACCATGTCTGACAGTGCAGATAGTGAGGAGAAGCCCCCAGCCCCTCCGCTGAGAATGAACAGCAACAACCGAGACTCTTCGGCCCTCAACCATACCTCCAAGCCCCTGCCTGTGGCCCCGGAGGAGAAGAACAAGAAAGCCCGGCTCCGCTCCATCTTCCCCGGTGGAGGGGATAAAAGTAATGTATTGGTGGCTCATCCCTTTTCTCTGGCTATGGCTGCATTCTCTATGGGCTTACCTGTGGGATGTTGGGAAATGGCATCTAGGCTGAGGCTTTCTGTCTTTGTGAGAGTTTTCGAGGTTTCCTAGGGTGGGCAGGCTGCGCTTTGACCTTGGAGTCACTGCCACTCTGTCATCCTATGAGAGGAGGTCCAGCCCAGGGGACACAAGACGCCCAGCCTCGAGCACCAGTTTGGTTTCTTCTGGGTCTCAGTTTCCCCCAAATGTAAAATGGAGATAATGATTATAGAAAGCATGAGCAAAGCACAAAGGGCTTTGGGTTTGGAGTCCCAAGAACTAGGTTTGAATGCTGCCTCAGTAACTGACTAGCTGTGTGACCTTGGGCAGGTCACTTCTCCCTACCTTGAGCCAGTTTCCGTCTCTACAGAATGAAGATTGAAATCCTATGGTCCCTCCACATTTGTTTTTGCATCATGTTCGTTTCTGAATATATTGCTTCCCCCCCCCCTCACGAGCCATCGCCACATGGAAGCAAACCAACACACCAACTGCCTGGCAGTACATGCGACGGTCTGTACCCATAGGCCCCCACCTTGGCAGCGGGGAGTGAGGCACATTTCCTCAGCTTGGCAATCATGATTAGACAGTATCGGGTTTGCTTTTTTTTCAGTATTCTTTACATTTCTGTGCTTGTGGTCATTGTGCATATTCACAGCTGGCTATGGCCATCAGGCTCCACCCCTACCTAGCTACCCTCCTGCCTCTGCTTGGAGCCCTCTAGGGATGGGCAGCCAATCACAGCTTGCTCCTGAGGCAGGCCCTTGGCCTTTAGCAAGCCAGGATCTGCCTCCCCTTTAACGTCCACCAGCTGGTCTAAATTCTGTCCTCTGGGGCTAATCCTTCTTCAGGATGGCCTTGTCTGCCATTTAAGCCAGGAACTATGTTACCACTGCCCTAGAGGTTGTAGCTGACCTCTCTCTGCCTGTTAGAAGGATTAACTGAGAGAATATTATTCAGTTTAATTCATTTCAACAAATATTGCTTAAGGAATAATTATCTTTCCTCCTTCCAACTCCTAAAATGTCAGATCTGGATGGGAATGTAGAGATAATTTCATTTGGAGGGAAACTGAGAGCCAAGGGCTAGGGAAGGGGCTTGCCAAAGTCCACACAGTTCATCAGGGCAAAAGAAGTAAACTGAGGCTCAGGGAAGAGAAGAGATTTCCCCCTGGTTGTATAGCACCCCAGGGGGCCTTACTTCCTCTCCAGGGCCCTTTCAGATTCTTCATGGCCTGACCCCTCAGATAAACAGGGAGTCCTGTTAGATGGTGGTATGGATAGGGTACATGGAGCTGGGTAAATGGATGGTGACCAAGGGTGCCTGAACCCTCAGGGATTGTTCATTCATTCATTGAACAGATATGAATTCAGCACCTACTGACTGCAAAGTCTCTCTTTCCTTCTCCAGGGCATCCCTCTTTTCTAGTGAGTGATGCTTTGGGAGAAGAGGGAGCAGTAGGATTGGTACAGAAAGCTGATCCCCTGAGGGCCTCGGTGAATTTTCTGAGTGCCAGGGCTCATGTCCAGAGAGCTCTATACATTTTACTGGAGGGTGCTAAGTCTAAGGTAGGTGGGTGGCAGAGCAGATAGAGCGCTGGGCCTAGAGTCAGGAAGATCTTTGTTCACATCCAGCCACAGACGCTTCCTGGCTATGTGACATTGGACAAGTCACTTAGTTTCCTCAATTGTCAATTGGGGAATAGTAGCAGCCCCTACCTCCCAGGGTTGTTGTGAACATCAGAGGAGATCAGATTTGTAAAGGTGCTTATCCCTTTATACCCCTAAGCTAGGGGAGGAAGTATAGTGAGCTCTTGGACCCTATGTGATGTCCAGGGATCTAGCCCTGGGCTGTGTACACAAGGCAGCACATTCTTTAGAGGTTGGTACAATGGAAAGGAGAGGGATGGGGCTGGCTTTGATATCTGACACCTGGGATTGACACCTGGCTCTGCTACTTAGCATCTATGTTTTCATTTGGGCTGTCACACCACCACCCTGGGCCTCAGTTTCCTCCCTTGGATTATCTGGCCTCTGAGGGCCTTTGGAGTTCCAGATCCTTGGTCCTAGAATGCCAAGTCTGTTTTCTCTTCCCCTTATTAGCCCTTCGGATATTCAAAGATGACTGCCACATGGCCCGCTGTCCTAGTCTATACTAGGTTAAACACTCTCAATGCATTTCCTCATTAATTCAATAAATGTTTGTGAAATGCTGGCTGTGTGCATCTGATCTCAGTGCCAGTTCTTCAGATATTGGAATGCAGAGGTCACATCCCCCATTCCCAAACCCAAGTCATCTCTTCTCTAGGCTAAACGCCCCCAGGTTGTTCTTGATTAGCTGAGGGGAAGACAGAGAGATGTAGAAGGCGTGGTCCCTTGTCTTCAAGGACTTCGTAATCTTGTAAGAAGGAGCAACTCTAATGTACATGACTATGTCATGTACATGAGGAGGGCTGGTCACTGAGGGAGAGCTCCTTGGAAGGCAGGAGGCATGTGTCCATGTTGGAGGAGATCAAAAAGAAGAAAAAAAGAAATGAGATTTCCCTTTGCATTTTGTGGGCCTGCATTGGTCACTGATGTGATGGGAATGTGAGAAATGAGTTTCCTCGGCAGGGAGCAGGTAGGTGTGAGCTCAGAGATGCCTAGTCCAGCCTGTCATTGGGATTCAGGGCCTCCCTCCCTCCAGAGGCAGCCCATTGCATTGTGGGACAGCTCTGATTAGAAGGAAGTTCTTTGTTCTTTCGTGCCCCACCTTCTATGATTTCTCAGAAGCTCAAAGTAGGAAGGAAGTTTAGATGGGTACCTCTTGCTAGCCATGCCATAACAGAAGGCCATTGAGATCCTGCTTCAGGACCCCCAGTTCTGGGGGACCTGTCCCCTGCAAGGCAGCTCATCCTACTTTGGGGAAGCTCTCAGTATTAGCCAGGTTTTCCTTCAGTGGAGGCCATATTTCTCTGTCATTGCCACATTATTCTAGTTCTGGCCTAACTTTCCAGTTGTCTGACTTGTTTATTTCCCATGACCTCCTCCTCTACCCCACTTCAACTATATCCCAAGATGATCATACCCTTGATTTTGCATCACTCACAATGTTTCCTCTCCATGTTCATGAAATCATATCATAAGGTGTTTTTTTTTATCATTCCATCTTTCCCTCTATTCTTTATCCTCCCTGTGACCTCTATTTCCTGTATCCCATAGTTTTTTTCCTAGGCCCTTACCCCTTCCCTTGCTGTACTCTCATCCTTTCCCTGTCTTGATGCACCAGTTTAACTCTATACTGTCTTCTATTCTCAAGACCTTTGTGCCCTGATGCCCTGTTTCTGATCATGTCTTATCAAGCCCCAACTTTAGATTTCTTCCACCATCTACAGCTTTTGCTTCTACTTGTGTGCTGCTGAACCGAGCTGGGTCCACTAAAAATTTATGTTATATAATCTCAACTGGGCCCTCACTGCAGCAAGGCAATCCTTTTATACCTCTCTCATCAATTCATGATTCCACTAATCACAAATATAAAGTCCTCTGTTTGACTTTCAAATCTCTTCATAATCTGCTACCCTCCCACCATTCCAGCCTTCTTATAACTTCTATCCCTCTTCCCCCCAAGCACATTTCCATCCAGTGACCCTGGCCTCTTTGCTGCTGTTGAGTAAGACCCTCCATCTCCTCACTCTACAATTTCCTGGACACATCAGTGTACTCCTCTTCATCTGTGAGCTCAGTAGGTCATAATTGGTTAATCTTCTTTGCTAAGATGCACCAATCTGGTTGGAGCCTTGGGAATATGGTAGACTGATGGCCCCTGGGGGCTCAGACCCCTAAAGGTAATAGTAGAGGAGGAGAAGTTGGGCCTAGATGCCCCATTGCAAGATGGTAGATGGCCACTTGTCAAGCCCAACCCAGAGTTCATTTCATTTCTGCCAACACTTAATTATCTACTAGGTGTAAAAAAGACACTTGATGTTGACTGAATAGTTGCTAATCTGCATCAAAATGAAACGCTAGTTTTGAACTATTGTAGAAAAGCTCTACAAAGATGAAAACCAATTCATTCTAGCCGCCTCTCTAGGAGCTTCCATCATCGTCTATACTTGTGAGTGAGTTAGGCCTGCCTCCCTTCTGCAGTGGTGTGGCCATGACACTCCAGACTCTTAGGCAGTGAGCGCCTTGTTGCCCACTGAGTCAGCTCTGGCATTTGAAGCCTCCTCCACACATCTTGAGCTTTACCACCTTAGATTCCTTTGCTCCATGGACTCAGCTCCCTCTCTACTCCAGTACTCTATGGCCTGTGGGTCCCCATTTTCTCGTCTTTGCTTATACTCTTCCTTATGCCTGGAATGTCTTCTGTCCCTTCTTTACCTTGGAATTCCTACCTGTTCTTTCCAGCCCAACTCCCAGCTTCCTTCAGGAAGCCTGTCCTGATTGCCCTTGATCAGTAACAACTTAGAATATTGTTTGCACCTCCCAAATATACTTAGTGTTTTCTTCATGCCCCCTGTTTTTATATAAGCTTTATTTCTTAATGACTATTTCCCCACCCCCCCCAATAAAATACCTTCATGTAACAGAGTAACAAAGACCAACAGCTATTCCAAAGTCATCAACACACGGGGCACGTCTTACAAAGTGTGCTTGCTGCATTCTGTTCCTCTAGTCTCCCAGAAGGAATGCTTGAGCCTCAGGCCTCTGATCTTGGGATTGGTCATTGTGCCTGACGCTTAATCATGCAATGCTTGCTTCCCTCGTCCCACCTGCTTCTACATAGCCAGTCTGTGAAGGCATGGACTGAGTCTTTTCTATACTTTGTGTCTCTTTCAGGGAGCTGCTAGGGTACTGGACATGGTAAGCACTTAGGTGATTCAATGTGAGAAGACTCCTGCCCTGCTTCTAGACTATGTTCTGTGAGGGCAGAAACCAAGCTATTTTCATCTTTTTACCGCTCTTGGAGCCCAGTTCAGGGCTCTGCCCAGATGGAGTACTTACTAAGAGTTTGATAAGTGAATGAATGGACAAACAAATGAAAGAACAAATAAGTTGGCCACAGGAGAGAATGGCATGGGCAGAGAAGAGATGTAGACCAAGGTGCTGGGAGGGCCCCCAAGGCCTTTGAGCCCCAAGCCCTTCTTGTATGGATAAGAGACTTCCCCAGAGAGGGGAATGGACATACTTGAAGTCACACAGGAGGTAAATAGCCAAGCCTGAGGGAGAGCACACTTTCAGGTAGGGTAGGGATGGCTTAGGCCAGGCTTCTTTGAGGTAATAGCCCCTGAACTGATCTTTTGGCCTCCATATTAGTTACATGCTTCAGTATGTCAGAAGGTCCATGGCATGGGTCCTTACACCAATCTAGGCAAGAGCCTAGACTGCTACCAGTCCAGGACTCAGTGGATTGTTTCATGAGTTTCTATAGCCAAAACAATCTTTTCCTCTGAGGACCAGCGTTCTAGTGACAAGCCTCTCAGGCCTGGGCTAGGCCACTTTACCTGTTGGGTTATAGTCACTTTAGTGGCCAAATGGAAGACGAATTGGAAGAGGGAGTGACTTGAGGCAGGCAGACCCACCTCCCCCTCCTCTCAGAGGAGAGAAGGGGGCATGTTTGAGAGATGCTGCAGAGCTGAAATCCCAGGCCTTGGCCAAAGCTTGGATCTGGGGGGCAAGAGTGAGGAATCCAGGCTGAGGGTCTGGAAGGAGGTGGAGATGCCCCCTGACAGTCATAGGGAAGGTAGGGGGAGGGTTTAGAGAGGAAGATTACAAATTCTGTTTTGGACATGTTGAGTTTAAGCTATCTACTGGACATCCATTTCGAGATGTCCGAAAGGCAGCTGGAGATGGGAGATTGGAGGTGAGCAGAGAGTTTGGGGCAGGATGGGTAGATGGGATAATCCTCAGCATTGAGATGGTCATTTGATCCACAGGAGCTAAGGAGATCCCCATGAGAAGTAGGCTAGAGAAAGACGAGCAGAGAGTTCGGGACAGAGCCCTGAGGAACACCCTGTGCTAAGTGGGTGTGACCTGGAGAAGGCTCTAGCAAAGGGGCCTGAGAAGGAGCAGTTGGAGAGGGAGGAGGAAAATGTGGGGGGCTCCTGAAGACCTAGAGAGAAGAGAGTATAAGGGGGAGAGATTTCTATCTGGGGATTCTCAGCAGGTGGGGGTCGTCAGACATGCCCTCTGCACTCCCCTCCAACCTGGAGAGCTTTAGACAGATCTACCTTGACTCGAAGAGTCAGAGAGTTGATTATGGTAAGAATCATTAGCTATGCTGGGAAGACTCATCTTTAGAGACTTGCAAATCTATTATTTCTAGTGGTTTAACAGCAAGAATGCTTGGCTTAGGTAAAGGTCAGTCCTCCTGGTCAGGGATGTCATCAGATTCAAGTAAGAGAAACTTGTTTCTTGTGTGACCTTGTGCAAGTCATTTCCTACTTGGGCCTTGGTTTCCTAGTTAGATTCCTTCCTCATGGCATTCCAGGTTTCAACCTTCCATGTTCTACCATTCAATATTCTAAGGCTGCTTTTAGCCCACAGTCTCTACTCCTGTGAGTTTGTGATGCTGTTTGATCATGGTCAACAGTCAGCCCCTGGCCTTTCTCTTTTTCTTTCCTCTAGCCAATAAGAAGAAAGAAAAGGAACGGCCAGAGATCTCACTTCCTTCTGATTTTGAGCATACGATCCACGTGGGGTTTGATGCTGTCACTGGGGAATTCACTGTAAGTAATTCCTTCCTATCTTCCTGCTCCTCTCCCTTCTCAAAGCATACCTCGTTGTAAACTTGACCTGCCCGGGTTTTGGTTTATCCCCCGCAATACTCTAGTCTAGGACAAGTGATGGCCTGGCCCTTGTTGGAAAGGGGTTGAGAAGTGAATGGGAGATCGGGAAGTTGAAGAATCTAGATAATGATAAGGTCTTAGATGACACTAAGAAATTGGCAGGGTGAGAGAGGGGAGATATAGGACAATAGTTTGGGGGATGCAGGGCCAAGTGGAGGATTCCGGGCCCCCTGCCACCCCATCTCAGGATGGAAGAGACCTTGCAGGCTTGTGGGCAGAAGGGAAGGTACTAGGAGATAGGGAGAAAGCAGATATTGTACATCCATTGATGAGAAGGGATGGGATCAGGGAGACAGTTCCAAGGAAGGGCCTTGGCAAGGAAAAGGGCTTCTTCTGGGCCCTTCTGCTCTTCTGCCAGCCTGTCAGTGCCTCCAAGTATAGCTTGGAATCCTCAAATTATGGCTCCTCCAACTCTTCCAATGATAAGGGTGCCCATTCCATTTTCAGACAACTCTTCCTTCTGCTGACTGAAAATTGGGCCTGCCACAGTCCTCCCCCAACATCCCTTGTTTTTTCTCCCTGCTCCCTTGCACTTCTAGATCAGGGGTTGGCAAATATGGCCTGTGGGCCATACCAAAATGTGAAAACCATCCTTAACTCACAGGCCATACCAAAGCAGGTTGTGGGCCAGAGTTTGCCCACCTTGCTCTAGACAGTCTTTGATCCACATCTTGGCCCCTCCTTGGATGTTTCTGGGTCTCAAGATTCAAGCAACTGCATGACCTTTGGTCCTGGTATCTCTGCACAGTAGGTGGCAGGACAGGGAAACAGACCATCATTTGCCATCCCAGTAAGCACCTGGATCACTGGCTTGAGTTCATATTATTAGAGCTAGAACAGAGCTTAGTGGCAAAACCCTTTATTTTGCAGATGGGTAAACTGAGGTCAGTTCAGTTCACATTTTTTAAGTGCTTTATTATGTACAACACGTACAACACAACAATTGCCAGGACTAGCAAAGGAAAATAGAGCTGAGGAGACAGAGCTCCTGTTTAAAACCTTGAAGGGAGCTAAAGTGGAGACGTGACCTCGAGATAGCCATAAGCCAAGCTGGTAAGGGAGGAGCAGGAGTCAGAGCAGCCTGAGTGCTGGAGCTGGCTGGTGGTGCCAGCAGGGAGAGCGGCCATCCAAGCTGTCTGGGCAGGAACGGCAGGATTTCAGTGGCAGAGGCAGCAGTCCCAAAGACATTAGAACTGGTCGAGATGATTGCTCTGCCAGTCTGGGATGCTCTGAGCCTCAGTTTCCTCATCTGTTTAAGAAGGATAGTAGCCATACCACCCACCTCCTGGGGGTGCCATGAGGAAGCAATACAGAAATGAGAAAGCTATTGTTAAAATTACTGTTATCCAGATCTGTAGACCTGGGAGGGACCTTCTTGCAGGTACGGGTGAATGCAGCAGAAGGGATCATGGGAATCATAGATTTATTGCCAGAAGGGGTCTTGGGTTCATCTAGGCTAACTCCTTTACTTTAAAAGCAGAAAACAGGCCTAGGGAGGGCAAGAGTCTTACTCCAGGCCCCTCAGCTAATAGCTGGCAGAGTAGGACTCAGACCTAGGCCCCCTGACCGCCAGTCCAGTTCCCAGAGCCTGCCTGGCAGCTGCAGTCACCTGGAGTCAAGGGGCCTGGCTTTCACTCTGGCCTTTGCCATTTCCTGACTCTGGGATCCCAGGGTGAGTCACTTCCCTTCCCCTGGCCTAAGAAGCCCAGACTGCAGTGGGCACAGCACTTTGTGGACCTTCAGAGGCTTCCTAAGGGCCCTTCTGGCTGGCTATGTCTATGATTCTCTGATGTCAGAGTGCTAAGTTGGACCCCTGACTGGGCAATGGTGCAGGGCGTGGGGAGCGGCCTGCCATTGCTAATGGCCCCCCAGCTGGCTTACCATCTGCTTTGGTAGGGCACCTACTTCTTCTGTAACTTGATTCTGATGGTCCCAAAGGTTGGTGGCAGAACTCTTTTTTCTTTGGCCCTGAGAGGTTGGGAAAGTACTCTGAGCCACAGCCTTAGGAAGGAGAGCAAGTGCCTTGAGAATTTCTCTTTTTATAGGTAAGCAAACTGAAGCCCAGAGAGGGGGACTAATTTACTCAGAATTCCATAGCAAGTAAGGGACAGAGCTAAGATTTTAGTCTAAGACTTGACTCTCCCCAGTCTAAGAGTTCCTCAGTCTAGCTTGGCTTTCGTGATTCAGGGTCCCATCCCGAGAGGGACTTCATGGGATTATCCCAGTTCTAAGGGTCAGCCGGGTGGTCACATAGAAACCTGGCAGCAGTGGGGTGTGGTAGCTCTGGTCACGGTGGTCTAGGACCACCTAGGCTATGTGTGAGTCTGGGCCAGTTACTTCTCCTTTCCTAGCCTCAGTTTCCCCTCTGTGAAATGGGGAGAATAATAGCACCTCCCTCACAGGGTTATCAGGAAGCTCAAATGAGATCATGTCTGGAAAGTACCTTGTGAACTATAAACTGAAAACTGCGGGCCTTATTGTGGGTCACACATACTCTTGTTTTCCTCCAAACTCTGGCTGAGCCCTGGGGCCCTAAGAGCTGCCTTGCCTTAGGCTGAGAATGTGGGCAACTTGGCATTTTAGCCAGCCTCTTGCCAGCCAGTTTCCCTCCCTTGGGGATCCATGTGGGCGCCTAGCTTTGGGTTCTCAGACCAAAAGGAGTGGTTGGCACCTGTGCTCAGAGCACAGCTGGTGGGGGTGGCATTAAGGTTCAACTCAATTCAAGTCAGCAAAGTTTGAGGAAGCTCCTGTTGTGTGTAAGGCCCTGTATTCAGCGTTGGTTACAAAGATGAAAATGAGAGTGTCTGCCCTCTGGGAGCTGGGAGGTGCTACAATGCACAGCGTTTCCTGGGCTGCAAAGCGTCATTTGAGGAGGCAGGGAAGCCTTTTCAGCTGGAGGAGAGGGCAAGGGAGGGAGGAGGCTCATGAGGAGTTCATTGGGAAGAACTATGAAGGAAAAGCAAGAGAGAATTGGGGGATGCTGAGGAATCCTGTGGTGTCGGATCAGATGTCTGCGAACTGGACAGTTGGCTCAGAGCCCACTTGGGAGGGGCCTCGAATTCCTGAACGAGGTGGAACTGGGTGGGCCACAGGAGGCTTCCCTGCCTTTGGAGACATGGCTGCCATTCAGAGCTGGGCTCATGCCTTCTTCTCTCTGGTCTTACCATTCAGGAAATGGGCCTTTATACTCCCCTGTGTTGTTTAGAGATGAGGGTTTTAATTGCCAAGGACTTCTCCATCCCAGCCTACCTTGCTAAGGGGTCTAGACAGAGTCAGGATTTTGCCTTTGGGGACTTGGGCTGCTGTGGATGGCAAGCTGATTATGAGTCAGCTGCATGTGATGTGGCAGCCAGCCGTATGAGCAAATGTACTCTTAGGCTACATCAAGAGAAGCTCAGCTCCCAGGGAGCCAGAGGCCCAGTATCCTCTGCCCTGGGCAGGTTAGAGCTGGAAGCCACTGGTCAGCAGGGGGTGCTACTATTTAGTGAGCTAGAAGAGGGTCCAACAGAGGGCAGCCAGGCTGGGGGAGGGCCTGGAGGCCCTGCCATAGGAAGACAGACAACTGGGTCTGTTAAGTCTGGAGAAGGGAGGGCTTAGGACAGTTTTCAAGTATTTGGAAGCCTGCCATATGGAAGAAAGATTGGGCATCTTTTGCTTTCTTGAGGTGAGGCTAGGAGCAGCAGGTGGGAGGGACAGACAGAATGACAAACTTCAGCATGCTGTGAGGAGAAACCTGGGAAGCATTGGAATGAGCGTTGACAAGTGAGAGCAGGTCACCTCATAAAGCAGTAAGTTCTCTGTCCCTGGAGGTATCCAAGCTGAGAGGAGATTTGTGCTTAGCTAAGAGTGGATCAGGTGCTCCCTGCCAGGACTAAGTGTCTATGATTTGTAAATATTTGTTTCCATGGGCCAGGAAGACAGTTGCCCTTTGGCCATCTACCACGTGGGGACTGGTGGTGTGAAGCAGGATTTGGCCAGGTGCATGCACGAACACACCCTGTTCTTGTGGGCATTGCTTGTTCTGTTTTCATCTTCTAGCTGGAAATGGGGCTGGGGAGTCTTGGTGGGCAGAGCTGGGCTTCTCAGTGGGGTGATATGGGCTTTAGGGCCCTCCTCTGTCAGATGAAACCTCCATCAGGCCAAGCAGAAGAGGCAGCAGGCTACTGGATAAAAGGCACCAGGCCTGTCTCTGCTCCCTCTGAGCTGGGGAAACCACTTAAGCTCCCTGGGCCTCAGTTTCCTCATGGAGAAAAAGAGAGGAGGGTCAAGGTAGGATCTGAGACTTTCCATCCTGGATGATAAGAAGGCAGGAAGTGGCAGGCCCTTCTCTTTGGTTGCTTTTCTGGTCTGGCCCATGGATCCTCCATGATCTCCAAGCATCCTTGGACTCTGCTTGGCTGGATTCTCCTTCCCTGGGTCAGAGGTCATTGCATGTTGGAGCTGATCTCATCCAACCCTGTCATCTTCCAGGGGAGGAGGACTAGGACTCTGTCACTTCCTACCAGTATGACCCTGGGCAGGTCACTTTATGTCTCTGGGCCTCAGTTTCTTCCTCTGGAAGATGACAGGGTTGGACGAGATGACGTCCGCGGTCTCTGATCTCCTGTCACCATTTTACAGATGGGGAGACCGAGCACTGAGCCCAGGGCCCTGCACATAGTAGGTGCTTGATCATTATCTTTACTGAATTGAGTTGAGTTGCTTTGCAGCTATAATTTTTTTTCCAAACCTGTTTTATTGATGCTCTTCTCACTCTGCAGTAATCACTCCCTTCTTCCCCTTCCCGCCCAGAGAGCCCTCCCTTCTAACAAAGTCCATCAGGGCAAAGCAGCCTTCTGTTTGCCAGGGCTGCTGCTCTAGGCCTCATCTAGCGTGCTGAGGGGCTGGAGGTGTGGCACTGAAGGGCTCGGAAGGCTTTCAGTATAGCTTTGGTCGTGGCTGTACTATTTCTAATTCTAAGCTCAGAGCTGCCTGGGGCCCCCTCACCTCACCCCATCATTGCCCTGAGGCAGGAGTCAGAGGAGGGGGGACAGGGAGTGGGGAGGGGTGAAGGGGGAAAGAGAGAAGTTGGGGTTGGGCTCTCTGGCCAAAGAGCAGTACTGGCATGGGGTCAGGACTACAATGGAACTCCCTGCCCCTGCCCTGGGCCTCCCTTCGCTTCCCCTTTGCCCCCTGGCTTCCCTGCACCCCATCCCCAAGCCAGCCGAGCCAAGGTGCCCAGAGCTGGGCCACCCTCTGGGAGCCCAGAGCTCTTTCTCCCTCGGAATGGCTGCCGCCGCCGCTGCTGCTACTGCCACTGCCTCTGCCGCTGCTCCTGCTCCTGCTGCCGCCGCTGGTGGGGGTCACAATGAGGAGAACCATGACAACGCTGATGATGGCGATGACGGCGACAATGGTGAGTCCCCCCTGGTTGCTCTGCAGGGAATTCCTGAGCAGTGGGCAAGGCTTCTTCAGACGTCCAACATCACAAAGCTGGAGCAGAAGAGGAACCCACAGGCTGTACTGGATGTCCTCAAGTTCTATGATTCCAAGGAAACTGTCAACAACCAGAAATACATGAGCTTCACTTCTGGAGGTGAGCAGCCTCTCCTTGGCAAGTCTGGGGGCCTTGGTGAGAGGTCCCTGGGGTAGAGGAAGCCATCAGAAATAGTGGCGGGGAGGCACAGGCTCCATGAGAAGTCCTCCCTTCCTGATTCCACCAGAAGGACCTACTTTGACTGGGTAGGTGGGGAGGGGGGATCCCCAGCCTCCTCTTCAACAAGATAAAGACAGGCCCAGCTTTGGTACCCTCAGTGTCTCCTGAGCTTAGAGTGAACTTCCTAGCCTCCTATCTCCATTGGCCATCTCCATAAGGCCATCCAGCGTGGGGCCCTCAGCTTCTCCCTTTCACCAGGGGTTTAGACTTCCAACTTCCCATCCTCCTCTTAAGAGGAGGGTCAGAAGGCCTGGAACCTAGTAGATGGGCTGACTGCTGTGGGTACCTGGCTTCCATTAGTCTTTTTACCTCTCTGGGCCTCTGTTTTAAGGCCCTGGGGGCTGAACCAAAAGAAATGGGGAAAGTTGCAGAGGGAAATTTGTGGCTCCATGTCAAGAGAGCCCTGCTAGCAGTGAGAGCTGTCCCCAGGTGGGACCCAACCTGTCTTTGGGTATATGGAGGGGGGAGGCTGGCTGCCCACTTGTGGGGCTTGTGACTGAGGGGCTTCTTTTGGGGGATGATGTAGATTGGCTGACTGCTGAGAACCCTCCAACCCTGAGGTTCAGTGATGCAGGGAGCAAGGCTGGCACTGGGCTTAGGGCCCCTAGCAAAGATCAAGATGGGGCAAGGTCCCTGAGCTGCTCTCACTGACTCAAGAGTAAAGATGACCCTGTAGAAAGGCCTACGGCCTCTTCTCATCTCTCTCCAGAGGATAGACTACAGTCCTGACTGTAAAGAGCCTCTGAGGGCCCCTTCTCTCAGAGTCTCTCCTGAGAGCCTTTCATTAGGTCCTCTTGCCAGGGCTGTACCCCCAGGGGGCAAAGTCCAGGGCCCCAAGTGAAGGTTTTATTAATTCTTCTTCCCTCCTAATATCACCGACCTTCCCCGATGATGACCCCTCTCCTCAGTACAACCCTTATGAAATGAAAGAACCTGATGCTTTGGCCTTGGCTGACCCCTCTAATTCAGATCCTGTTTCCTGAGAGGCAAGAATTCTGGTTGAGCAGCAGTTCCCTGAATCCACGGGAATCCTTTTTGCTTCTGTGGGGCCACGCCCTTTTTAGCCACTCTGATCCACAGCCCTTGCATCCTCAGGGGCTGGGATGGAACAGCCTTCTTGGCTTTCCTTTTCCAAGTTGCCTTATTCTCCTGGCCTCTCTCTGTCCCTGCCTGCTGCTGCAGACCTGCACATCCCTTTCAGCAGCCTGGAGAGAGGACCAGGCCATCAGAGGTTGGCAAGCCCAGAGAAAGGAGTGCCCAGAGGCACTCTCCTGTGGAAGAGGGATTCATCTCAGGAAGAACCAGGAGTCATGAATGGGGGGAAGCTGGCCAGTGGTTCAACATTAGAAAAAAGGACCATTTCTACCTAAGTGGTGCTGAGCTCCAAAGGCAGAGTGGGTCAGGCCTTGACCCCCTGTTGAGTGCATGTGTGTTCTCTTGGGGATTGTGCTCTCTGGCCTTGGGGCTGCTGGCCAGCTCTGGCTCTTCAGCCGAAGTTCTTTGTGAGTGGCTGCTGAGGAGCCAGAGTAGGCTCATCCCTGCCCCTCTCAGTATACTCAGTGGAGTGAAGGAAGCTTTGATGTTGGTCTGGCCTCCTGGAATCTCTGGAAGCTGAAGTGGGCACGTCAGAGCCTTCAAGTCAGTCCCAAATCCTGATCTGCACCTTAGGCCTTGAAAGTGGGCACAGGCAGCCCAGGCCACGTGGGGATGGCTCTCACTGCCAAGAGCTTCCTGCTGGCATCCAATATTGATCTGCCCCCCTGTCCCTTCCCTCTGTGGCTCTTGGTTCTGCCCTCTGTGGCTCAACATTGACAAATCGTTTATTAAGCTCTTGTTGTGTAGCCCCTTTCCCTTTGCTCCCCTCCCTCACTAGATAAGGAGGCACCTTTCCTTGGTTACCTCTGCATTGGCCTTGAATCCTGGGCTCAGTGATGTCTCTGCTTTGTTTTTGCTCCTTTCAGATAGAAGTGCTCATGGATACTTAGCAGCCCATCCTTCGGTAAGCTACCATTGGAACTGTTCTGCCTCATCTTCATTTCTGCTGGGATGGGAACAAAAGATTTTAGGTGTAGAACCACAAAGACCTTAGGGCTGGGCTTGGAAAACCCTTAGCGATCAGGGAGTCCGATCAGGGAGCTCACGAGGCCCAGATGGGGGCATGTATCCTGGGGGCATTCATATTTTTCAGCCAGAGGTTGATGACCTTGCAGACTGGCCATGCCTGAGGCCTTGAATGGCAGAGCTGGAAGGGACTTTAGTGACCGTCTAGTCGAACTTCCTTATTTTATCTTGTAATATTTGAGGAGGAATTTTTGGTTGATGTTTTCCCATCACTGGCCCTTCCCAACAAGCCCCACCCTGCCATCATAAAGGGAAGCTGTTGAACCAAACACATGGGCCTGTCCACCATTCTCTGTCTGGCCTGGCCATGATAGCCATGTCTCCTGAGGTGACCAATCCCTTTTAGCGAGGGGCCTCAGAGACAGAGAAAGGACTTGTCCAAAGTTACACACCTAGTCTGGTAGATCCAGGCTGGAAGCCACATCTCCATTATCCCAACTTAGAGTACAGCGGGACAGCTGCCTTCAGAGGGGGCTGGTTGAGGTGCTCTGATTGGCAGTGGGCATCCCATGGCCAGAACCCCGTTGGAAACAACACTTGAGCATCTTAGGGATGTCCCTCGATTCACCCTGATGCTCTGGCCTCCTACAGATGCAGCCAGAGGGTCCCCAGCACCACTCTGTCGGATGCTGCCAGCTTCCCATGGCTGTCTATTAAGCCCTTAGTAGAGCCTATGTACTTGAGTGCATTGGGAAATCTGACAAATTCATGTTTCTTGTTTCATATTTTTATTGCATTGTTTATCATAGGACTCTGAGAATTGGAATGGACCTCAGAGGTCATCCAATCTAATCTCCTACCTAGGGCCGAGCATTCCCAATAGATGGGCAGCTGGCCAGCCGTGAAGGGGAAATCACTACCAGCTGGCATAGCCTGGCCCATTTCTGGACATCCCTGATTGTTAGGAAGTTTTTCCTGAGGTTGAATCGAAATCTCTCCCCCTGTAGCTCCTCCCGCCCACTTTGGGCCTAGCTCTGCCCTTGGGGGCCAAGCAGATTGAGCCTGATTCCTCTGCCCCATGCCAGCCCTTCACATCTTTGCATGTGTTTGATTTCCATCGTAAAACTCACAGCCCCAGTGCATGGCAATGATGCAGTTCTTAGGGGTGAATCAGGACCCATATTAAGGAGGCGAATGTGTTTTAACCACGGCTGACAGCCACTCTGGGGTAAGATGCTATTGTCAATGATCCACAGCAGACTTTGATTCCAAGACCAGCTTCCCTCTGTTACCTGGATACCTCAGCTGCCGAGGGAGTGAAGGCTCAGGTAAACATTGGAATCAAACCATATAGCCAGAGGATGGCTAAGCTAGAAGGGACTCGAGAGACCATCTCGTTCACTTTCTTGCTGATATGATGGGTGCTTCCTGCTCACTAATATGAGACACAGTTAAGAGCAAGATTGAAAGAACTACAAACACCTAAGTATGACAAGGTACCCCACTCACTGACCTTTCATGGTTCATAGAATGACAGAATGTCATTCAGTCATTCGTTCAGCCAGTACGACAATGTGCCTACTCTGTGCAGACCCCCAAGCTGGGTGAGAGGCAGCGTGATTGTGGAGGCAAGATCGCCAGACCAGGAGTCGGAGAGACCTGGGTTCACATCCCACTCCTGACTGGCTTGAATAAATTATTCAATCTCTTGGAGCCTCAGTTTCCTCATCTGTAAAACAGGGATAGTAATGCCCACAGTACTTGCCTCATGGCATTGCTGAAAGGGTCAATTTAGATAATATTTGTTAAAGTGCCTTGAGAATCTTCAAGAGTTCTGTAAAAGCCAGCTCTCGTTAGCTAAGGCATGGAGTGTCAACACAAGCCTGAAGAATTAGAATATACTATATTAAATGTGTGTATCAGAGGGATACACCACTAAGCAAGCCCTGAAGAGGAAGGGCATGACCATCTGGGAGGTGGGCAACAGCTTCTTGGAGGTGAATGGAGGGCACAGATATGGGAGAGCCCAAGGTGGGTTTGGGAACAGAGAAGAACTAAGGGAGGGGGAGGAGACAAGGCTGCAAGGTGGCACTAAAGTTGAGGAGGGCTTTGAACACATGGCAGAGGAGTTTGTCTGAGTTAGGAGGGCCTTCAGAGACCCTCTAGTCCAACCCTCCTCATATTACAGAGGAGGAAACTGAGGCCAAGGGAGGGGAAATGGGATCATATTTGTAAAGCGCTTTGCAAATCTGAAAGTGTTATAAAAATGCTGCTTATTGTTATAGTTGTTGTTATTCCTAGTCATTTCCATAGTTGCAGATGTGGGATTAGAACCTAAGTCTTCTGACTTCCAGGCCAGGACTCTTTTCTCTTTCTTGATGTTGCCTCCCATATCAAATAGCTTTGCTGCTTTTTAAACTCAAAGACAATTAATTGTGTTGGTTCCTTCTGGGGAAAAAAATTCCCCTTTAACTTAACTTATTTGTTTTACTTAGTTGTTCTAAACACTCTGTTATTTCTAAGCTCTGTATGTAGCCTCTCTCTGTACTTTGGGCAAGTCCCATTTGGGCACATGTTGCAGTGGAACAAACCCTGAAGTAGGAGTCAGGAGACCTGGATGCCTAAGCTATGGCACCGACTTGCTCTGTGTCCTTGGACAAATCTCTTCCTTTTGTAGGCCTCAATTTGCCCCCTCTGTAAACATGAGGTGGCTGGACTAAAGGTCTCTAAGGTCCCTGTCAGTTCTGACAATCTCTCATTCTATGAACTGTGAAAGACCAGGTGTACCTCATTGTACTTAGGTATTTGTAGTTCTTTTAATCTTGCTCTAGACTGTGTCTCATATTGGTGAATGGGATTCATCCATTGGGAAGGGGGTGGACTTGGGGGTCTCTGAGGCCCCTTCTGGCTCAGATGATTTTTAATTCTATATTTTGAATCCAATGTTAAAATGACATGTCAATCTACTTGCAAAAATTCCTGCCTATAGGCCAGCATGTCTGTTGAAATGTGTAATTGCCCCCATTAGAAGAAGAAAGATAGAGAATGGTTTCATACTGAGTACTAAGACGATGTTTGCATTGGTAGAGTACAAAAACAGCATCAGAACCTCCCTTGGCTCCCCCGGTGTCTGAAGAAGAAGATGAAGATGAGGAAGAGGAGGAAGAGGAGGAGAATGAGCCCCCACCAGTAATTGCACCACGCCCTGAGCACACAAAATCTGTAAGTTGCCCTGAGCTGTCCTGACAGATGTTTCCCCTCCTGAAGCCCTGATCAGGTACCTTCTGTGTGCCCAGGCCTGTGGGAGGTACTCACTGGGAGAGGGCTGGTGAGTAATGTGCTGTAGCATGTCCTCAAGGGGCTTGTAGCCTTACTCCACAGGAAGTGGGTCTAGAGGTCAGTGGCACCAAGTACTCTTCTATGAACCCTTCTGGTTCCTCTCCCCACCAACATAAAACATCAGCTCCTGGGGGGTGGGAGAGGGGAGTTTCTTTGTCCTTGGTTAGCCTGGTCCTTGGTTGACAGACCCAATCCATTGCCGGGCCTGTCCTTAGAGGCTTTCTGGTCTGGTAGGAGCTGTTGGAATAACCACTGCCACAATCAAGTGGGGGCTGTCTGTCACTTTGGTGGTTACTGTCTCCTAACATCCTACTCTGAGGCCTGCGTTTCCTCATGTGAGCTATGGAGAAAGTAATGTTTGGGCCACCCATTTCCCAGGATTGTTGTGGGCCACAAATCAGAGATGGCAGGTAATATACCTTGTTAATACATGAGGAAATGTTGGCTAAGTGATGTTAAGTGACTTTGCCAATGTCACACAGCCAGCAATTGTTCAAACTCAGATCTGTTGGTGCTCAAAGAAGGGAAGGCGTCAGCATGGGCTGGAGCAGGCTGGAAAGGATTCTGGAAGGGCTGGAGTTGCAGGCCAGGCCATGTCAGGTCAGGGAGGTTTGAGAGAGGCAGAGAGACTAGAACTTGGAGATTTCTTAGAAAGGTAGGAACAAGGAGTTGGGGAGGGGTGCTATGAACTCAGCATATTTTTCTTAAAAAAAAAAAGTGTTCCTGGTGGGGGGTTTTGGGGAGGGTGTGGTGAGACACTGAGGGTTAAGTGACTTGCCCAAGGTCACATGGCTAATTAGTGTCAAGTGTCTGAGGCTGGATTTGAACTCAGGTCCTCCTGACACCAGGGCCAGTACTCTATTCACTGCTTCACCTAGCTGCCCCCATAGTTATCACTTCCCAATGGACATTGCATCCCCTCCCCTCTAAACTTTGCCCAGTACAATTTAGTGAAATGAACCAATCCATCTAGGTCAGGTAATGCATGCCTTATTCTATACTCATGGTCCACCACCCCTCTGATGAGAGGTGGGAGAAAGGCTGGGCTCCTACATCACCAGCCAGAAGGGACCTCAGACCACCTTGGTTGTCAGCAGATTTTTCCAAAGCCAGATCACTTGAGACCAACTGTGTGAAGTCTGTCTTTCTCTTTGGAAAATTCACCCCTTTGCCCATTTCCCAGGAAACATCTCTTTTCATGGTAGTTCCATGTGTCTTTCAGATTTATACACGTTCTGTGATGGATGCTGCTCTGCCAGCAGCTCCCCCCAAGGAGGCCTCTGCCCCCACGGCAGAGAACTCCCCCTCCAACACTCTGTATCGGAATGCTGACCGGCAGAGGAAGAAGTCCAAGATGACGGATGAGGAAATCCTGGAAAAGCTGAGTGAGTGCTTGGCCCCCCTGCCCCCTGGTTCTCTGGTTCTTTCTCTGGCTGTCTGGCTCTTTTGGAGGGGTGGGGAAGAAAAGACATTTGTCCCTCAGCTTCCAACACCCTCAATGGGCCTTAGGGCCTGTCTGGTCCAACCTCCTCCTCTCTGTAGCATCCCAGGCTTCCAGAGCTGAGAGGGAACCCAGAGGGGCCATAGAGTCATGGGATTTAGAGACAGAATCAGCCTCCCTGTTATGAGAAAACTGAGGCCTAGAGAGGTTATAGGACCATAGATTGAGTTGGAAAGGGCCTCAGAGTTCATTTGGTTCAGCTTCTCCTCCCATTATGTTACAGATGAGGAAACTGAGGCCTAGGGAGCTCATAGGGCCACAGATTTTGAGTTGGAGGGGCCCTCAGAGATCCTACAGTTCAGGGGTCAGCAAACTTAACTGACCCCTCACCTGCCCCTGTCCCTCCCTCCCCCCCGCCCCCACTGCTTGTTTTTGAACAGCCTGCAGGCTAATAATGATTTGGACATTTTAAAATACAATCCAATTTTGTTTAAAAATGTCAAAACCATTCTTAGCTGGTAATGTACAAAAACAGGCACCGGCCAGATTTGGCCCATGGGAAATAGTTTGCTGACCCTTGGTTTATTCTAACCCTCTTATTTTTACAGATGAGGAAACTGAGTCTCAGAGAGGTAGAGTGACTTGTCCATGCTCACACAGGTCCTTCGACTCTTTACCCAGCCACCTCATACTCTTGCCCAAGGTCACACAGCTAGTAAATAGTAGGGCTGGGATGGAAACTCCAAATTAACTGCTTTTTCCACTATCCCTCCTCTATACCAACCCAGAGTCCAAGTAGGAATCCTCTCTGTAAGATCCCTGACAAATGTTCATTCAGTCTCTGCTTGCAGACTTCAGGGACGGGGAACTCACTACCCTCCCAAGCAGTCCATTCCATTTTGGGGCCTCTCCGGCTGAGAGGAAGATTTTCCTTCTCTGGAGCCTAACGGTCTTTAACCCCATTGCTGCTGGTGCTTCCCCTTGGGGCCAAGCAGATCAGTGGAACTCAAGAGTGACAAAGTCTGAATGAGGCCATCCTGAGCCGAGCCTAGAGCCCAAGCCTCCTGCCTCCTCTTCTCCAAGGGGACATGAAGGCGCACTCAGTGTAGAGTAGCTGTTTGTTTCATTTCCCAGAGGAGCAGCCTGAGGCCCCAAGCAAGGCATTCATTCCCCTGGGTGGTTCCCCCAGCCGGGCAGTGACCCCTTAGGGGTTTGGGGGCCTCATTCCCCTGTGCTGTTGACCAGCCTGTGGCCTTTGTCCTTGTTCTCCCTCCTAGGAAGTATCGTGAGCATTGGGGATCCGAAGAAGAAATACACAAGATTTGAAAAAATTGGCCAAGGGTGAGCGTGGGTAGGGGGAGGTGGGGGAGGGCGCTGGCTAGGCATTGCTTACCCGAGGAGGGTGCTGGAGAGGAAAGGTTGATCTTTACAGTGGGTTGGTGGGGGACAGGACACGTAAGCAGAGAGGGCTTCCCAGAGGAGGTGTGGCATTGGAGTAGGAGTTTAAAAGAAGATGAAGCAGTCAGCAGGTAAAGGACAGGAGGGTAGACATTTCAAGCATGAGCAGTGGCTGGGCCAAAGCTTGGAGTCAGGAGAGCACAGGGTACATGCACATGGAACTTACCCAGGAGGCCATCTGGGGGCAAAGCAGGGAGCAAAGTGATTTATTAAGGTTCGTGCAAGGATGAGTTCCTGCAGGCTCCGCTGGGTGGCAGGGAAAGGAGCCAGCAGCACCTGGGCCAGGGGGACACCCCGGGTCTGGCACTTACTAGCCGGGAGACCCTGGGCAGCTCACTTCACTACTATGGGCCCATTGCTCAGTAGCTCAACTTCTGGCCAGCATCGGCTTCCCGACCAAGGACCTTTCCACCCTGAATCCCTGGCTGCTTTAAGACTGACCTGGCCCCTGCTGGAGGAGTCTGGCCTCCAGCCACCCTGTGCTCATGGCCACTTCCTCTTCTTGGCTTCTCCTCTCTTGCCTCCTGGGGCACTGTCTCCACCACTGGAGCCTAGTCATACTTCAGGGCCTTTCCTCATCTGCCTAGATGCCCCTTCCCCCCAGCACTTCCCATGTGATTCCTGTCTAGGACCCTCCCTCCTCCCAACCAGAGTTCGTGTGTGGAAAGTCAGTGGTATTGCCCTCAGAATGGGTACTCGGCAGGCAGAATCAATTCAGCTCAATCCCAGAAGCATTCATTAAGTACTGCCAAGCACCATCCCAGGCATTGAGCACAGAGACAAAAGCCAGCACATACATAGGGGAGTCGCTCTGAGTTGTCTCCAGGGTAAATCCAGCGTGACCTCCGAGCACTGGAGACATGACGGAGGTGGGCCCTGAGCTGGGCCTTGACGCAAGGTGAGGAGAGACAACGTTCCAGGTCTGGGAAAAGGCATGTGGCACAGGCAGGAGATGAACCATTGTGTCTGGGGAAGAATAGGCAGGCCTCCAGATTGGCTGGAGAACCGAGAACATGAAGGGCAGCAATGTGGGGATCAGCCTGGAAAGTTTGGTGGGAACCAACCACAGGACTTTGTATTTGTCCTGGATGTACTAGGGAGCCCCTGAAACTTCTTAAGGAGGGGAACGTTTTCTTCAGACCTGGGCTTTCGCAGCTGGGAGAGGACAGAGGAGAGAGGCCCTAGGAGTAGTCTAGGGAGATGTGCTGAGGGTCTGAACTAGCATCATGACTCTGGGAATGGATGGATGAGCTAACTCTAGAGGGTGGCTCAAGGGTGCTGGAATCGGAACCCAAAACCTGAGGCATTCCATGTGTGGCCTTGGTTGGCCATCCTGGGCCTCAGTTCTCTCACTTAGAAAATGGTACTTTCTGAGGTCCCTTCCAGCTCAGGATCTCCAGATGTGGGGGATGAATGTGAAGCCCAGTGACGAGAGAATGGATAGTGAGCATTCAGCTTTCACTGTCACTGTGGCCAGGCCTTCACTCCCTGAGCCCTGGCAGTGTTAAGAAAGCACTTTCCTGGGCAGTAAGTCCAGGCCTGGCTGTAGAGATTGCAGAGGCAAAGCTGAGCCGGTTCCGGAACACTCCAGGGGCACCCATATTATCAGCCAGAGGGATGTTAGGAAGCAGGTTGGCTTTGGAGGCCAAGAGAGCAAGTTCTGCTATGTGCAGGGGGAGAGAAAGCTTAGCTAGGATGATGAGCCTGCCTGCAGGAGGCTTATACTTTCAGACACTCACATAGCCCCTTTGGGAACTCACTTCTGGTATGAGAACGCTCTCCAAGGGCTGGAGGGTAAAGATCAGTGTTGGAGGAGCCACGGTCCCAGAAGAGAAAGGAGGTCTTTGGAGCCGGCTTTGCACTGAGCCTTCCTCCTTTGCCTTCCAAGGAGCAATAAGGCCAATGATCAGACCCAGTCTCCTTGGGCAGTCACTGAGCTCTTTTCTCCATTTCTTCCACCCCCCAGGGCATCAGGTACTGTCTATACTGCACTGGATATTGCCACAGGACAAGAGGTAAGTGCTGCTGTCTAACCAAGGCCCCTGTGCCAGCCCTCTCTGCACAGATGTTGGGATTGTTTTGGAGGCTGGCAGGGAGGGGGGCCCTCCTGGATCACATTCATGCTTGGTTCTCCAATGTCCTCTCAGGTGGCTATAAAGCAGATGAACCTCCAGCAGCAGCCCAAGAAGGAATTAATTATTAACGAGATTCTGGTCATGAGGGAAAACAAGAACCCCAACATTGTGAATTATTTAGACAGGTAAGCACTTCTTTGCTGGGGACTGTGGGGGGGGGTGGTCCATAGAGAGCCTGGGGCTTTGTAGAGTTCTCACTGAGCTTCCCAAATAAGGGCCTTATTCTACAGTGAGGAACACTGAGGGTCCAAGAGGCCAACTTACAGCCAGTAGAAACCACTGGGGATAGGCTTTGAACCCACTCTGTTCACCAGGCCCTTCAGCCCCTGTGCTATGGAAGCTCCCATTTTGGCATTCTCCAATCTGGTGAGCAGCCAGCTGCCTACCCCACATGTGGAAAGAGAGCTCTTGGCCTCAAACCTAGACCCACTTAAGGGAGTTTTCTCAGAATAGTAAGGAGATTGCTTAGACACTGGGGGTGGTCTCTCCACACCTGGCTTCGTGACCATGGGCTCTCTCTGACTTGGTCCTGAGTTCCAGGCCTGGGAGATGGGTAGCCCCCAGAGAAGGGCACAGGGGGAGTGAAGAGTCCTGGGGAGAAGGCTCTATGTCCCCAAGTGAGCACATTCTCCATACAGTTGGGCTGAGGCCTGGCCCCTACTGCTCATCATGACAGGAGAGGGCCGGAGTGGGCTTTGCTTTTGTAACCCAGGTACGTTCCTGGCTGGGAAGCACTTCAAGATAATGGTTGTGGGGCAGCTGACCTCCGACAGCAAGGTGCTCCACGTTCTGCCTAGACCTCATGAGCCTCCCGCCTACTAGTTAGCTCATCCTTCCCTGAGAAGAGTGTAGTCATCAGTTGGGGAGAATCTGGAGTGAGAGTTGGGCCTGTCTGTTTCAAGGCTGGGCTCAGTCTTGGCTCTGCCTCTCATTGGCTGTGGTCCCTCGGTCCAGTTCCTTCTTCCTCCTGGGCTTCATTTACCTTCTTTTTAAGTTGACGGCACCAGCTTAGAGCGGCAAGGACCACAGAGACCATCGAGGCCAACCCTTTCATACGGCACAGGAGGAAAGGGAGGCCCTGAGTATCTGAGTCTCCCCCCTCAGACTGCTGGTGTGCCAAGAGAGGAGAGAAAGGCTCAGGATGTTCTAGGGCCTCACTCATCCCAGGGACAAACACACCTTGAAACCCAGGCTCAGACAAAGCTCTGTGCTAATCCAGGCCTTGCCTGCATCTCTAACTCTCCCTCATGATGATATAGTCAATTTGCTAGTTTAAAGGATTCAGAAATACTGGCCCAGAAACCTGGCTGCCTCTAGGGCCCCATGAGAAAAGAGAGGCTGGCGTCTGCCTCAGCCTCCTTGATTTGGGTAACAGCAGGGAAGGGACCTGCCCATTCAGTCACATCAGTTAGAAACCAGAGCTTTGGGCTCTAGACCCAATCCTACCACTTGCCCTGGGCTACTCTCTAGGTGGTCTCAGAGGAGCCTTCCTTCCAGCACTGAGGGACATGTTTCTTTCTAATCTGAGCTGTGTAAACGGCCCATAGGAAGAATTCAGATTAAGCTGGAATGATCCAGGCGGGCAGTGTGCACTGCTTGTTCCTGGGGACTCACTGCCCTTTCGCTGCCCTGAACTGCTGCCCTTCCCCTTTCCTCTTCTCTCTCATGTCTTATCCAGAGGGCAGCCATTGGGGCCTTGGGGCCACCTGGGTTTCCAACTTGTCCTTAGCATCATTCTAGAGTATAAAACATGGATTGTCAGAGAGTAAAAGGACTTTACAGGTCATTTAGTCCCTTTTACAGATGAGGAAACTGAGGCCAGAGAAGTTCAGTGTTTTGCCTGAGGTCACATAGACACTAAGTAGCAGATTGTAGATTTAAATCCAGGTTCTTTGAGCCTTGAGCCAGTTGTTCTGGATTTGTGATGGGGCACTCCCTTAGCCCCGTGCCTTTCCTTTGCTCCTCACAGCTACTTAGTGGGCGATGAACTGTGGGTAGTGATGGAGTACCTGGCTGGTGGTTCTCTGACTGATGTCGTTACGGAGACTTGTATGGATGAAGGCCAGATAGCAGCTGTCTGCAGAGAGGTAGGAGGGTAAAACACACCCTGAGATAGGGAAGTTCTTGGCTCTCAAAATGATGGACTTTGAGGGACCCTGTAGACTGCTGGGCCAACCGTGGGTACCAGAACATGGAGTCTCCTCCAGGGTATCCTTCGCCCCCTTTCCAGGCCAGGGGTCTCCCAGGCCTCCTCCCATTAGTCCCCATAGCTGGGGTTGAAGGTGGTGCATTCTGGCCTCCTGCAGGGCCTTTTGGGTCCCAGTGGGGTACCCAGCTGGGGTGACTGGGATTGGGCTCTCTGCTCTTTAACTGATAGGATGTTTTTGTTCTAGTGTCTCCAGGCTCTGGATTTCTTGCATTCAAACCAAGTTATCCACAGAGACATTAAGAGTGACAACATTCTTCTCGGGATGGATGGCTCAGTCAAACTGAGTAGGTTACCAGGGGTGCGGGTGGGCTGCTGGGGAGCTCCTGCCAGTGGAATGAAGCCCTAGCTATTGTCAGGAAGCAGCTAGAAAATGGGAGGGGCCAGAGTGGTGAAGCTGGCCGATCCGGGGCCTTGGTGAGGGTGCCCCACTCTGAGACCACTGGTTCAGGAGGCACCGACAACGTGTCTGGTGTGCAGATACATAGTTAGAACTAGGCCTGAGCCTGCCCCCAAGTGTGCTTCTGTAGCAAGAGTCTGGCTCCCCAGACTATCCCACCTAGTTCATGCCAGCAGAGGAGCTTAACAAAGAGGACGATCAAATCTTTTCAACCCTGGCTGAGCCATGATTGAGCCCACAGTACTTACTCCGACAGGTTTTCTTCCTCAGAACTGACTCCTTTGACCTCCTCATATTGTCCATGGAATTTCCTCACCACTCTTAAATTTGAGTTTGGGCTCTCCAGAGGAAAGGAGACCCGCTGGGCAGGTCCCCTGAAAATTGGGGGTCATCCTAAGCTCTCTTTGGCCAGATGACCTCAGAGGTCGCCCTGAGTGGGCCAGAGCCTGGGATCTTTATTTTTTTGGAGAGGATCCTGAATCCCCAGAGGAGGCCAACTTGTGTGGGGAGCAGAGGAGAAGGGACAAGATGGGGAGCTGTTGATCTAGGATCTCTTAGCCTTCTGTTTTCTTGGCCTCCGTTTCGTTATTTGTAAATAGGGATAATTATACTTCCCTTCAGGTAGAGGGAACTCTCAGATAAGGAACCTTCCCCTCCCAAGGAAGGGTGGCACAGCCATGGACATGTTTTGTGGCCTATCCTCTTGGGGAGTTGTTGGCATTGAATTCATTCCTCTGGCTCTCAGCAGGCAACCAGAGGAGTCCAAGCTACTCCTGGACCTGCTCAGGAGACACTGGGCACTTGCTCTGTCTGTTGGCAGAAGCCACTAAAGGGCTTAAAGCCATCCAGACTCCATGAGGTTCCCAAGGAAAGGGACATGGTGGGCCAGAGGCTGCCAGCTCACTGCCCCTTCCCAGTCAGTGACAGCCAAGAGACTCTCCTTTTGGTGCAAACTTGCCTCCCCTGGCTTTGCCTACTCAAGGGTCCAGTTTGGGGAGTAAGAATGACAGGGACTGGGCCTATGATTTTTCTGATAGAGGGAATTCCCAGGTGAGGGAAGTCGCTACCAATGCAGGTGGGCACTTGCTCATTTTCCTAGAGTCATCTAGTCAGTGTTTCTCAGAGGTAGGATTCATACCCCTCACCTCTTGTTGGCTTTTTATCTTCTTCTCTTGGGTAGAGGATCCTTAAGAACAGCCTTCGCCTGAGCCCAGGCTGAGCTGCCTTTCCCATCATGCTCAGGGAGTGTTCCTTTGGGCAGGTGGGGGGTAAGGGACACATTTCCCAGCTAGACCTGGATCTAACCCTGTTCTGTTCTCCACAGCTGACTTTGGGTTTTGTGCCCAGATCACCCCTGAACAAAGCAAAAGGAGTACCATGGTGGGGACCCCCTACTGGATGGCCCCTGAAGTGGTGACAAGGAAGGCCTATGGCCCTAAAGTGGATATCTGGTCCCTTGGGATCATGGCCATAGAAATGGTGGAGGGTGAACCCCCATACCTGAATGAGAATCCGCTCCGGGTGAGTGCTACCCTACCCACAGATCAATGGTCAAGTGGGGGCCAAAGCTGACTAAGGCTGGTCCTCCCCTGAACAGTCACTGTGCAAAGGCTCCCTCCAGCTTTTCCTAAGCAGTGAGTGGTGTCTCCTCGCCATGGGCCAGCCTGGGCTTGCCTGGTGAGGCACTTGACATTGTTAACGAGTCCCCTGAACGACATCACTACTTGACTCCATGTACTTCAGGTGCAGAAGGGACCTCAGAACTAGCAAGTCCAGTCTCCCTGTATCCCCCTAACTGCCTATGGAACCCTGGCCCAGTTCCTTGCCTTCTCTCAGCCTCCATTTCCTCCTCTGTTAAGTTGAATAGACTGGATGAGACGGCCTCTAAGGGCCTTGGCAGCTCAGCCAGTCTGCAGTCTGGGCCCAGGGGTGGCAGGTGGGTCTTGTGTCAAAGGGGCTGGCCAACTCCTGGGGGAGGATGGTCTTATGTACCAAGCAGCTACAGCTTGGAGAGGCTGTAGCAGGGAAGGCTTACATTAGTGGAGCCTCAGCCCTTCGAATATTTTGCAGGCACTGGCCTTAGCCAGGAACAGGGAGAAAGCCCTGTCTGGGCCCAAAGGATCATGGCCTCCTGCTCCGGGCTTGACCTGTGCCTAGAGATTCAGTCTCCCTGTCTGGGACGTTGCCTTGGTGTTTGTGAGCTCCAGTTCCCATGGGGAAAGCAGCTCAAGAGAGGCTCCCTTGAGGCCCTGTTCCCATGGCTTCCTCCTGAGTCAGAGGCCCTGTCTGTGAACTGTGGACATGCATGCTGGTTGCTTCCAACACCTCTCACCCCCAATGCGGGGACTAAAGCAGGGATAGGTAGGAGGGGTCCTGTGGAGCAATGTGCCGCAGGAACAGGCTGGTGCCCCACTGCCAACTGTTAAAGAGGAGAGGGCCCTGCCAGGCCTTTTCCTGGGAATTAACTGGGTCTCTCACCTAGATCCAACCAGACAGTGCCTACAGGCCCCGAAGGGGAAGCCAGCCCTGCTAGGATGTAGCAGCATGCTCTAGCAGGCTTCAGATGGTGGGGGAGAAACCCCTGCATCTCCCCTGCATCTCACCTGCATCCTGTCCTGCAAGCTCCCTAGGACCTGTGAGTGCTGGGCTTCTGCTTGGATTTGGGTTCTGCTATGGACCACATGACCTTAAACATATTACCTCCCTTCCCTGAGCCTCCTTTTCCTCCTCTGTCAGAGTTGGGGCTTGGTCTAGCTGCCTTCTGAGGTCCCTTCCAGATTTTTGATCTTAGACTTCTACCAGGTGGAGAGGAAGGGCCTTCTTGTTGGTGCTCCCAGTACCCTCTGTGGTACTCTGCACACAGCAAGCACTTCCTGAGCCTTTGGTGGATTGAATTGGAATGGGGCCCTTTGCCAGCTGTGGGCCCTTGGGCCAATCACGTTGGATCTTCTCCTGTGAAAATGAGGAGAAAGAGCCTTCCCTTGGAGGCCTCACAGGGGCTGGGGGAGAGCACCTGGTAAGCTCATGGAGCAGGGACTTCTGCCTAATTGTCTCCTGTCTCTGCCCAGGCCTTGTACCTTATAGCGACTAATGGCACCCCGGAGCTCCAGAATCCTGAGAGACTTTCTCCCGTGTTTCGAGACTTCTTAAACCGCTGTCTGGAGATGGATGTGGACCGGCGAGGGTCTGCCAAGGAGCTTTTGCAGGTAAAACAGAGAAGGACGATAAGAAAGATGGCAGGGCCCCCTTGCCCACCTTCTTGCTTGCTTGGGTCCCTGGGTCTGCTCTTGGCAGACACTTGTAGCTTGAGGGATCAATCAGGTGATAGGAGTCTAGGACCTGCCTCTCTCCTCATTTGGCCTCTTCTTGCCCGTGAGACCTTCAACAAGTCACTTGCCCTCACTGGGCAGGCATCAGTTTCTTGCTCTGGAAAGGGAGGTAATCAGCCTGGTTTTTCTGTAATAGCTTTGATGTCTTGTATGATGTGCCATCATCTCATTTTCTAGGGACTCAGCAGCCCCAACTTCTGCTTTGACTGTTCTCAGCTTGCCTTGTGTCTAGAGCTGAAAGACATGAGAGCTGGAAGGCACCTTAGACACACACATTCTGAGAATCTATCCTGCTCTGCTCTCTGCCTCCCATTTCTGAGATGGGCAAATTGAGGTCCAGAAAGTATCAAAGGATCACAGGAGCATCACATTAGCCTTAGCAGTGTCTTTAGAGGTCAGCAAGCCCAGGCTCAAAAGAGAGACCTGACTGGTCCAAGGTCACATGTGTAGGAAGGAAGGCTTCAGAGTGGGTACTTTTCCCACCATACCCCACTCCACCCTCTGGTATGTGGTCCTAGAGCTAGTCCTGGGATAGCCATCCTGAGGGTCCGGCTTCCTGAACCCAGGCATGTGTTTGGTCTTCTTGGTCCCCTATTGTTTTTAATCTTGCCAAGGAGACTCACACAGAGCTTAGTGTCTTGGGTACCCAGCATCCCTGTGGACTCAGAGAAAGCACACTGATGTCCAGGTTCATCTATGGGAGTGAGGCCTTGGAGGGGCAAGGGACAAAGTCTTTGTCTCAAAGGTTTTGAGGCCCTGGGCTTTGGAGAATGTGGTGAGACTCCCATGTTTGGCTGTCATGATTTCAGTACCATGCTGGGGGCCAGAGTTTATTCAGCATCTCCCCGCTGGCATTCTGGGGGCACCTGAAGCTGTCAGACTGCCACCAACTAGCCACACTGAGCCCGTGGCCTCTAGTCCATTAGCAAACAGACCAAGTTAGAGGACAAAGCCCTAGGTGTTCCTAGGCTCAGGAAGTCTCTCTCAGAAGTCAGCTCTCTCAGAAGTCATCACTCTCAGAAGTCACATCCATGTGTCCAACACAGTTTGGGGCTGAGTAACTGCTAGTTTTGTCTGGACCGTCTCCCAGGGCCAGCTGTTGCCTTCAGTGGTGGGAGCGCACATGCTGACAGGGTGACAGGGGTCAGAACCAAATGATGTCGGATGATAGAAATCAGTCATATGTGTGTACACACAGCAGCTGCAAGGGGAAACTGATGTCAGGTTTGTGGCACATTGAGTTAGGGCAGCTGGGAGCCTTCCAAGTGGAGAAAGTGAACTCAGAGATAGGGGCCTGAAGCTAGAGAGAGTGATTTGGATAGGAGATGTCCATTTGGCTGTGGAGAGAGGGTGGGTAGAGAAGAGCCGAGGCCTGACGGCTGACCTTTGTGGGATGTCTGGGCTTAGGGTTAGGAGGCAAACCAGGTAGCTGAGAAGAGAGTTCTCAGCGGGGCCACAAGCTGTTGAGGGGCCAGTGGAGAAGGAAGACAAGAAGCAGGCCCCTGAATTTGGCTGTCACAAGGGTGGCTCTTGGCCAAAGACACCTCCCAGGTGAGCTCAGCTCATGAGTCAGTGAGAGTCAGGGTCTGACCAGTACAGGAACCTGAGGTTCTAGCTCTGTGGCATGCACTTCTGGGAAGACATAGAAATCTGAAAGGCAGAAGATGACCCAGGGTGGCATAGTGGAAAGAATGCTGGCTTTGGGGTCAGAGGAGCCAGGTTCAAGTCCTGATGCTTGCTCTTACTACCTGCATGATCTTGGCCAAGTCCCTTCATCTCTCTGGGCCTCAGTTTCCCCATCTATTAAATGAAGGGGTTGGACCAGACAGCCTCTAAAGTCCCTTCCAGTTCTCAGACTCTGGTCCTATGGTCTTACCTCAGTTGGGGACCAGGTGCTTTTTGATGAAAAGCAATGTGGATTAACAAGGTACCACGTAATGGTACAGAATGGAACCCAGCAGAATGGCCTGTGGTGTTGAAGGGAGTGACATCCCAATAATGCTTGATCTTTTCCTTTTTATTACAGCATCCATTTTTAAAACTAGCCAAGCCTCTCTCCAGCCTGACTCCTCTGATCCTTGCCGCGAAAGAAGCGATTAAGAACAGCAGCCGCTAGTGAGGAGAGGGAGGGCCTTCACCCGCCCTGGCCCTGGCGTGTGGAGAGCCAGACCCCCCAAGACTGTAGGACCTCACTGTCTGGGCTGCAGCACAGACAGACAGACAAACCGAATTTGGATGTCCCCAGTGTAAGGGGCATAAGGCCCGGGGGCTGGGCCTGCCTTCCTAGGAATGGAGCCTTTTCCCCCACTCCCTCCTCTCATATACCTGTGCCAGCTGGAGCCAGCTCAAGGCTGCATGGGGCTTTGGAGCAGCAGGGCTGGAGGGGGAAGCATCTCCTGGCTGTTTCCATCAGCTGCCCCAGTAGCCAGGAGCAGCTCTCCACCACAGGTTGGCTGCCCATGCACTTCCTTGTCAAATGCCTGGCTTATTGCTTTTCCCAGTGTCTGGTCTGCTTTGGCATTAGAGAAGGAAGAAAGGGCCCCTCTGACTCTCAGATGTCTCCTGCCCATCTGCCCACCTGGCTCCCATTCCCACATTCAGTTTGCCTGCAGTAGGATGGACAGAAAATAACGGCTTGGCTGTCCCCCAAGAGGCAGAATGAGTGTGTTGGGAATGAGACCTCCTCTGTGACCTCAGCCCTTGAACCGTGCTTCCCTTCCCCTTGTCCAAGTTTGGGGCCTCTTTCTTTGGGCCGGCCTGGTTTGTCTCACTCTCGCTCTGCATTTGCCTTGGGAAAGTTAGCTTGTCACATTTATTTTATTTTTTAAAGGCAAAAGATAAGTGTGTTCAGGAAGGCCTGGTTTGGGGGTTCCACTTTCTGCTCACTACCCCCCTGGCTTCCCATGTTCCCAGATGCCTGGAGAAGGTTGCAGAGATTCACATGGCAAAGCCTGTTCCTGCTGGGCCCAAACCTGAATGTGTCCCCTGGAAAGCCGCCCAGGAAGGCAATCCCTGAGGCCACCAGAAAGATCTCCATGCTACCTCTTGACTCCCTCCATGTGTGGTGGCACTTAGGGACCTTGCCTCTGCCTGTCCCCTGATGGGGTTGAATCATTTTTATCCTGATAATTACTGTGCAAGGCAATGATTTGTGAATTTTTTTTTAATAATAAAAAGATCTGATGAGGAGAAGACCTGGTAAGCACTCACTCTGCTAGTGAGCTGGGGCAAGATCTTTACTTCTGGCTTCATGTCCCTTTAAAAATGGGACATTGATGTGGGTGCTGCCCCCTCCTCCAGGTTCTCCCTAGACAGGTTTCAGGTTAGGGCATTTGTCATGTTCACCATTTAGCAACTTTGAATTCTAAGAACCTGCCCACATGCCTTAGTGGGAATCTGTTTCCTTTTCCAGAAGAGTTCCCAAAACAATTTCACCTGAGAGCCCCACTGAGGCATGGGGGGCACTCTTTCCTGGTCTCTCCCCAAGGACTCAGCTGCTGGAACATTTTGGTTTCCTGGAAGGAAGGGATGGAGAGATGAAGGAAGGAAGAAGAATATGAGAGAAAAGAAAGGCCTTGCTTCTTTTTTTAGCTCATTGGCATCTTGGAAAGATTTGGACAGTTGGGTTTCTGAGTCTTTGAAAAATCATGGTTTCTGTTGAAGGAGGCTCAAGATTTGTAGCATGTCAGACCTCATAATAAAATGTGTCTGAATTCAGGTTAGGAAGTAAAGGGGGTAAGTGAGGGTTTCTTAGTCTGTGGACTCCTTCCTCATTATGAAGGCCCATTCACCTAGCCATCTATTCATTCATCCACTTACCTGCTCATCTCCCCATCCATTCACCCATCAATCCATCCTTCCACCTACCCACCTTCCCATTCATCTACTCCCCCATCCATCCATCCATCCATCCATCCATCCTTCCATCCAGAAGTCCATTCCTCCATGACCACCCACTTATTCATTCTCCTTCCAATTCTCTCTTCCAAAGCTCTCATTTCCTTTCCAGTTTTTTCCTCAAGCACTTTCAATCCATTTACAAAAATATTTTTGAAAACCTCTACTTTAAACTCTTGCTTTAGCTTTTCCAGGAATTCTAGCTTGTGCTCAAGCTGTGTTTTTCTCTGAGCCTTTACTTGTAGACCTTTTTGAGTCACTCTCTTCTTTATATGTCTTGAGCTCATTATGGTGGGATTCTTTTTTTTGTTTGCCCATTCTCCCAGCTTTCTTCCTGACTTTGGACATGATGTAGGGCTGGGCTCTGCTGCACTTTTACCCATTCGTCCACCTAGCCAATTTCCCATTCACTCATTTGTCTGTCCATCCTACCCATCCATTCATCTGTTCATTTGACTGTCTCATCTATTTTCCATTCATATGTCTGCTCACCCATCCCTCTGCTAATCCATCCAAGATCTCTCTACCCACCCAACTGTCTGTCCATTGACCCATTCATTCACTCATCCATTCATTGATCTACCCACACATCCATTGACCGACCCATACGTCTTGTCATTTCTGACTGACCCTTCATCCAGCCATCCCTCTACCCACATACTCAGTTGTTCCCTGAAATGAAAGCACAGTCTATGGGGAGTTTAGGCTAAGCCCATGAGGTCAGTTGTCCCATTAGTGAGGTGATTCTGGTTCCTTAATTTCCCATGTGCATATAAAGTTTAGGGGACTTTGACCTCCCAGGAAACATACGAAGGAGAGAAGCAACAGACAAAGCCAGGAAAGTGTGTGGTCCTATCCCTTGTTTGGAGCAGCCTGTGTTGTATACTAGGCCCTGGGAGATTCCAGGCAGCTGCTTGAGCTAATGAGAGGCCTTAATTTTTATTTTGGTTAAAAATATGTATTTGTATTTCTCTGTGATAGATGTCAGTTGTTTTCATAGAGGCATAAGATGCTGTTGGGTTGCAGTGGAGGGATGGGTGTGCTATCCTTGGGGGTTAGGAGGGAACCCTGACCTGGGTTGACCAGGAAGAACAATTCATGGCCTTTGTGTGCCTTCAGGGCCTTTCATTGGAGACTCTGTAACATTGATCCTTGAGGTTACTGCTTGTAGTGAAATGACTGTTCTTCTGGGTTCTCCAAGGTCCTTTTTGACCACTGCTAGGCCACAGAGGCCAATGGAAACCCATGGCTACAGGCATGCTCTCCCAGCAGACAAATGGATGTGGTGCATATAGAGATATTCTGATAATCATCTGTTTTCTCAGCCCCATCCTTCCATGATGTTGGACAGCTACTTATAGTTTTAAGAAGTATTACTGACAAGCTGTTTCTCTTGCCAAAATTCTGCTGAAGGACTAGCATATGACACATTTAAACATTCCTCCCTTCATATGGCAAAACCCCCTTTCCCCTTTGCCCACCTCTTTCTATAGTTCCTTAAGTCCCTCGTGAATCTGCCAGGCTCTTTCCTGTGACTCTTGGGCATCTTGGCTCCCTGTGCTTTGGAGAGATCCTGACTCAGCCTGGGGCAGCAGCAGGAGGGGCAGAGAGGGCTGAGGAGCACGAGAGCAAAGAGAACCTTGATGTTTCCCTGTGAATTAGTCAGTTGTTGCTTCCCTGCTGTAGTCCCACATCGCTTGTGGTAGTGGCCTGCATGGGCTGTGGTGGTAGCCGGCATGGGCCGTGGCTGGCATGGGCTGTGGCGGTGGGTCCTGCCCGTCTGTCTTTGTCAATTCCCATGTGTCTGTGCTCTTTCACTGGCCGCTGACTGGCAAAGACTTGAGTCAAATATTTCTCTTTTGATTGTCTAATTCAGATTTCTTTCTGGTGAGCTGATTCTGCTTTACCCTTTGCTCTTCCCTAACAGGGATGAGTTTCTTGTTGTCCAAGTTTCCTGAGCATTTGAGAGCTCCTTATTTCGCAGAAGGGCTTTTGTAATTTGATGAGTCTGTAACAAGCCAATTTCTTTGTCCTTTAGGCTGTTTATTCTGATTGAGTCAGGGAGTCAGAGAACATTAGAGATAGAGGGGATCGTAAAGCTCATCTAGTCTGACCCCCACAATTTTACAGAGGAGGAAACTGAGGCCCAGAGAGGTTAAATACTTTGTCCAAGGATACACAGTAAGGCGGTGGCAGCCAGGAACTTCTGATCCCGAGTCCAAGGCTGGACAGCACAGCACGCTGCCCAGTAGATGCCAGTGAAGCTCTTTGCTGAGGTGCAACCGGCCAGACTGGGCTTTGCAGCATTATAACACTATTCAGCAGGCAGCCTGGGGATATGGGCTGCACCCTGAGTGGCACATGCATTGCACCTTCCGTGGTCATCACTGGCCACTGAGGGAGAGGTCACTGGCAGGCTGAGTAAGGCCCAGGCTCATTGGCTATTGGGAGTCTTGTGCTTTGTCCTTTGGACTGGTGTGCTCTGTTTTCAGGACCCTGAGGGAGGAGGGTTCTCAGAGGGGCCATCAGGTCCAAGTGACAAGCCTGAGTGGCCAAGTGAAGTGGGTGGTTCCTCTGTTGTCTATTGGCAGGTGGCATGCTAAAGGATGGTGCTAAGGTCATTGTCGCCTTCGTGTCCCATTTCTTATTCCTCTCTTAATCCCAGATAGTCAAATGGGGCTGATTTCCCCCGAAGTGAAGGCATGGGACTGAAGGCTGAGTGGGTAAACATTGGCAGATGGCAAATGACACTGGCAGAGGGAGCTTGCTGGCACTCCAGCACATTTGGCCGGTGTTGCTTTGAGGTGCCTGCCACGCGCTGGCAGTGCTCCTGGCTTAGCACAGCAGGCAGAATTTCTAGAAAGACAATATGTGTGTGCATGCACGTGTGTGCACGTGTGTGCCCACTCGTGTGTGTGTGTGTGTGTGTGTGTGTGTGTGTGTGTGTGTGTGTGTGTGTGTTCCCTGCTCACTCACCAAAGTGATTTTAGGCTTGGAAGTGGGATGGTTTGTCTCCCCACCGGCACAGAGTACTGCTTCTCCATGCCTTATCATCTTGGGCAATTCATGGCCACGACTTTCTGAAAAGTGCCCCTAGGCATTGTCCTCAACCTTCTAAAGGCTTTTGGCATCAAACAGGCACTGCGCTGGTGTTGGGGCTGCCCATCTGAGAGCCTTCATGCTTGTGCTGTGACTGGCCCATTTCCTTTTCTGGTCCTTTTTTGGTATCCTTGGTGGTTCTGCTGCTGCTCCTTAGCTTGCTGCTCATGTGCAAAGTCAACTCTGATGCTGTTCCACAGCCTGCTCACCTTCTCTGTGGCCCCTGACCTTTGAGTCACCCACTGTTTGCATTCTTTTGAGAACACGCACTTTCCATGATGTCTGGCTTCCCAGGGAGAACTTTGAGATTTGAAAGATGGGCTTTTGCAGTGGTGAGGAGCTGGGGAACACACACTCCTTTAAGAACACTCTGCACACTCTTAAGAGGCTTTGGTGATGTGGGCAAGGGGCCCTCTCCTCTGCTGGGCTCCATCCCTCAAGACTCAACCAGCAAGAACCCAAGTACAGTAGCATCCGCCAGTTTCCCCTCGGGGCTGGCCTGGCAGGGGCAGGTGTTGGGGCAAACTCTGTGTACCTGGGCCCAGGAGGCCCAGTGTGGGAGCTGCAACGTGGGCTGAGATGAACAGGATAACCAGGGCTTCTGAGCGAGAATCCGAAGCATGGGATTGTCAGGGAGCTGACTTACCCTGTCTTCTAAGATCAGTGTTGGTGATAGCAAGGGAGATAGCTCACTTCCCTTGGCCCTTTGAAGCTGGAGGTCGCTAAGTATGTGTTGCTATCCCTGTTGTGTGGCATATCCTGGCCCTGCCCTTCCCACCCCTGGGCCAGGATAGTGAGGAGCAAAGTCTCCCATTCCCACTTGTAAACTCAGCCATGGCTCTCAGGCCCCAGGCTGGTATGGTAGCAGCCTGGCAGGCTTCAGGCCCAACATATATCTCCCAGCATGTACTGCAGAGGGAACGAGGCTGCTCACGCTATCAGTGCTTTGGGAATGGCCTTTAATAAGAGGTTCATTGATGGGAATGGCCCTTCTGTTGTAACTCTCTCTCCAAAGCTGTCCTTATGATCCTGTTGATCATCAGTCAGGCCAACCTTGGTGGCTGCGAAGCTTGTCCAGCTTGGTGACTCCCTTGACAATGCCCTCTGGCAGTCCATTTCAATGGGTCTGCAGCCTCTTCCATGCTCAGGCACCATCTACTGGTTGAGAGTCCAGTCTCAAAGCTACACATTGGGATAGTGGATGGTGTAGAATAATGCTGGGTCAGCCTTACAGAGCGGGCTCCTTCAGCCCCAGCAATTCCAGGCAAATCCCAAGCTGCCCCAGGCAAACATCAGTGGCTGCATTGACTTACCAGTGAGGCTGACCTCCTACTGTGTGGCAGTAGACTGAATTCTGAGGTAAGGGCTTAGGAGTGCCACACTTTTGGGTCTAGAGGGTTAACCTTGCAAATCCACCCTCAGAGGGAGTGAGGGCCAGTAGCCATCCCCACCTGACATCTGACTTTCTGTTTGCTAGCAGGCCACAGGCCTGGTGAGGCTGGTAAAAACTCCGGGACTGGGGGGTGGGGGTGGGGGTGGGAGATAGAGGGAGTGGGGGGTGGGGGGGAGGATATACAGTCCCGATAGGCAGGTCTGCTGATAGTTGGCCTACCCCCACTGAGGCCTGGTGAGCTGGTTATCAGTGGGTGAGGGGCCTCACTTATGGGGGTATGTGGGGGGGAGGGGCTGGTTTGGAGTAGCAGGCTCTTCTTGTGTGGGAAGCAAGGCCATGCCTTGGGCTAGGGAGGCTTGTCCCGATTCTATGCATGCTCCCCCCCCCCAGCCCGGGCTCTGCTCAGCTTTGGCTTCTAGGCTGGCATGACTTGGGGGTGAAGGTGCTCAGTCTGTGGGGAATGGAGCAGGCTCATCTGAGGCTGGGGTGGCTCAAAGGGAGCCATGGCCCTGGGCCTGCTGTTCTTCAGCTCTCTGAGTGGCTCCTGGGGGGAGGGGGGAGGGAAGGGTGGGGGAGCAGAGGATCGTGGGATGGCAGAGGTGTAAGGGACCTCGGAGAAGATCTAATTCAACTCTTTCATGGGCCCAGGGAGGGGACGGGATCTGGCCAGGGTCACCCAGCAAGTACAAGTCAAGCCCTAGTTCTCAGATTCCTAATCCATGGGCTCAGCAGATGGGCTCAGTCCCAGAATCCTCTAACTTGTTAGTAGCTTGAGTGTCAAATGTGATTCCAGCTGAGAGAACCAGATCCCAGTTATCCTTAGTGGGCTCCTGGGCTGCCTCTCCCAAGGCCCACATGGGGCCAGCTGAGTAGCTGCCCAGCCCTGGCTCGGGATGCCACCAGGCCTACCTGGGTCAGGGAGCTCCTGAAGGGTCCGTTGGGTTGGCCTAGCTAGGGATCTCCTTTCATCTGCAAATGTGAGTTGGCTGTGTCCTGTCCCATCCTGTCCTGTCCTGTCTTGTCCTGTCCCATGATGACCCAAAGCCAGGAGGGCTGGGTGGGCGGGGCTGGGGAGCAGGGGCTGGATCCCAATGTGAACTTTGATGTTGTGCTTGGAGCACTGGAGGTTGCCTATGGCTAGTGCATGACTGTATCTTGAGTGTAACAAATATTGCCGTTTGAAGCTTGGACTTCCAGTCCTGTGAATAAAAATGACCTGAACCGCAGACTGCCCGCTATGTGTTGTCTTCTCTGTTGCTCCTGGGCTGCCTCCTCCCCTTGCCCCTGCCTTGGCCTTGCCCCTTTCCTGGCTCCCGCCAGTGAAGGCCATGCCACCTCCCAGGGCTGGCCTGCCCGCCCAAGGGGTGCCCATGCCTTGCCTCAGGACTGTGGCCTGTGTGAAGTGCCTCCAGTGTGTGCACGTGGCTGGAGAAACAGCTTCCATGTCTGGTGCTCCAGCTTCCCTTGGACATGCCATGAGTATCTCCGACTTGCCATGCCTGCCCACCTCCCCTTGGAAGGTGACAGTAACAGTGGCTAGACCTGGGTTGAAATTCCATAGCTGACCACTAACTGTGTGACTTTGGGCAAGGTGCTTCCCCTCTCTTGAGTCTTAGTTTCTCCATCTGGACCTCAAAGGGTGATTGGGAAACTAATGAAATGATACCGGTGCTTTGCAAACTTTAAGGTGCTATCAAATTATGGATTATGATTGTCCAGGGACACTACTATCCTTGGGGCTCCTAGGTTTGAGATCTCATAGTCATTCTCAACCCTTCCATTCCCCACCTCTGCCTGCCTCCAGGCCTTTGCACAGGTGGTCCCCCATGCCATAAGTGCACTCCCTCCTTACCCCTGTTTCTGAGAAGCTCTAGCTCAGACTCTGCTCAAGTGGACTGGAACTGTTTGTGCCTAGTCCTCTTCTGCCCATCTTGTTTATATAGTGAGGCTTGAGGAGGTTGACCCCTGATCAACTGAGTCCCCTCCCCATCCCCACTTTGAAATTATGGGCTGAAAGGAGCCAGTTAGAGAGACTGAGAGATGTAAGGGTGCGGCCCTTTTCGGATTTTGGGTACTTGCACTGGCGGGTGTAAAACTGCCCTTTTCAAAACTTTAGTTTGTTCTTCAGGCCTGTAGTCTTGGCCCATCCTCAGTGGGTTTCCTTGCCCTTTCATATGTAAATGACCCACTCACACATGAATGCCCTTTACAATCTATGAACACCAGACTGGGTCTGCCAGGTGCCCTTTCTTCTACCTCAGGCTAGGGGAGGCTTGGGGGGAACTGCAAATTGAAATGTGGAGTACTCTGCTGGCACTGGAGGGTGAAAGAGCAAGACCCCAGCCCTTGAGGGTCTTGTCACTTCATTCTTCACCACAGCAAGACCTGGGGGAAAGCAGTTTCTCTCCCCACCCCCACTTCTCATTGGCAGAAGCACATGGCATTGCTCAGTGGGGCTGAGTATAACTGCAAGAGAGGCCAGGAGTGTGAGAGTCTGGCTGCTGGAACTCAGATCTGACAGGCCCCAGGAGGCCTGAGGCTCCCACTGGTCCCAGGGAGTAGGGAGTAAAGCTGCTAATGGTACACTGGGTGAGGATGCCAGCTGATTTCAGAGTTAGAGACCCTTCATCAGAGTGACATTCAGTGATGCAGAAACCAGCAGGGGCCAAGCAGTCACCTTCATTTAGTGGGAACCAGTGGAGCAGAGGCCAAAGTTGGTGGAGGCCATCAGAGGCCTCTTGGCTCTACAGTCAGAAGTGAGTTGGGACTTCTCACACAAGCCTTGGTCATGTGTCCCCTCCCTGTGCGTCTCCACTCGTCCGTGCTGTGTGTCCACTCTTCTCACTGATGCTGGGTGTATTTGTGGGAAAGCCACTGAAGGTTTAGGAGGGACTTGTTTGATTGCTACTGGTTTTCCTATACCATTCAAGTAAATGCCTTGGCTTTGAGCTAATTGTGCCCTCTGACTACAGACAAGGTGAATGTACCAGTGGGGGCTCATGAGCCACGTGCAGCCTCACAGAGAAGCTTGACCTGGGGTAGTAGTCCTCTTGAGGAGCCTATGGGGGAGTGTGAGATGGTGGGAGGGAGGAGGTGGGCAGATTCATTTGCCTGCCTACTGTGGCATCACCTCCTCTCCTGCAGGGCAGGGATTAGTTCACTTTTGTTGGGGAGCTTTAGTACCTTAAAGAAAGGACTTAATAAATGTTTGTTGAATTGAATTTCTTCTATAGAATCCTAGACTCATTGCATAATCCCCCCATCTTTTTATTTTATGTTATTGAAATTGTCTGTTTATGATAATTAGCTAGCATTTCTCTGGGGTTTGAAAGCCTCATCTCTGGAATCCTAGCCATGGCCCTAGGAGGTGGGTGCTAGCAGTATCACTTTACACATCTGGAAACTAAGGCAAACACAAAATTGATGGGGGGGGGGTTTAGGAGGAGGTGTCTGAAGCCATATGGATGGAGATCTTTGGATTCCAGGTACCTGTTTTGCCTGCCTGGAGTCTTCTCTTTCCCAATCCAGCCTTCTTTCCAGGACAGCTTGTCTCTGGGGGGCTCTGTGAGCCCCCCCAGGTTGGGCCCCAGGAATTGGAGTCTCTGCTCTGGTAATGGCCTGAGAGACAGAGGGGCTGGCCGGGATAGGACCAGGAATGGGGGTTGGAGGGCTGGAGAGGGCCATGTGCAAGGGGAATAAGCAAGAACCCTCTTGCCCGCTCTCTTCAGGATCCTGCGGCCTTCTCTGAGGTGTGGGGAGGAGGAAGTCGAGGCTGGGTCCTGAATCCTGTGTCCAGATGCACTGCCCTCCACTGTCCTAGGGTGCTGAGTTTGTGGCAATGGGGGAAGGCCAGCTTGCCTCCCCTCCCCCACCACAGAGCTCTTAGACACGTGACAACATTGCCATCTTCAGGCCAAATAAGGGAGTTACATCCCTACCCACCCATTAAAAAATTGACCGTTGTTTTTAAAAAATTGTTTACAAAATCAAAGGGACCTTATGAGACAGCTGAGCTGGGAGGGTCCTCGGAGACCACCTGGTCCAAGCCCATCATTTCCCAGCACAGTAGACTTGGCTTCTTAATCCTTTGCCCAGTTTGGTTGCAGTCTCAGTTCTGGATCCAGGGGAGGCTTAGGCCCCACTTCTGTTGGGTCCTTTTCTGCAGAGGCCTCCTCACAGGCCCTGCTGTTTAATGCCAAGTCTGGTAGGAAGTTACAGCTTTCCGGGCTGAAATTGGTCTTTCTCGACAGCTGCTAGGCCAGAGCAAGCCTAAGCCTTGCTCAGGGTGCTGCCTTGACTTCCGAATGCTCCACTCGGCCCGAATGGGCCCGAATCCAAAGCAGGCACTGTGGAAGGCCACCGAGGATTCAGTCTCTTGGCCTGGGAACAAGCCAAGGCAGGGAGGGCGCTATGGAAGGGAGTGGAAGGGACACTGCATGGGAACCTGTGCATACTTCCTATGTGCCACTGGGGTAGGGCCTGGTCTTCTCCAGGCCTCAGTTACCTTATCTGTCAAATGAAGGACTTCACTTGAATCCTGTCTACCTCCATTCAGTGCATTGTTCTGCTTCCTAGAGCTCTCTCCATGCCCTTCTGTGGCCCCCATTTAAGGTCCCACATCCAAGGAGGGAACAGTGCAGAAGGTCAGTGGATTTCAAGGAGGTAGGGGGTGATGAGATCCCCCAATGCTCCTCTGTTCAGTTCAGACCATGGCTGGCATCTTTGAGCCATCTCACTCTTGGCTCTGGATCCCCAGGGGCTAGCCCAGTGCTTGGCAGTAGTATGCACTTAAGAAATGCACAAGTGCTCATTCTGGGGACCACATTCAGAGGAGGAAATTCATAAGCAGGACTGCCACCAGGATGGGGAAGGGTCTGGAATCCATGCTGAAGTAACTGGGGGTGTGTAGCCTGGAGAAGCTTGGGGTGTGGGTGGGAAGGAGGGGCAGACATGATAATTGTCTCCAAGACTTTGAAGGGGTGCATTCTGCACAAAGGTCCATTTTGGCTGGATGTGAGGCCAAAATTTCTATGCATTTCCTAAATGCTTACTTTGTGCCACCCCCTTCTACCTCCAGGCTTAGGAACTAGTTTCTCCCTTCCCCTCTGGCCCCTCCCCAGAGGCACAAAACCAAATAAAGGCCCAGATTCTTCCACCAAGAAGTGGCGCTCAATCAATGCGCCCTGAAAGTGTAGATGAACGAATGGATAGATTTTTATTGAAGCAGGGAAGGATTGGGTAAGCATTGCCTGGGATTGAGGAGGAAGAGGTGAGCTGGGCTGGAAGGGCCAGAGGCCGCCCAGCTGGGCTCCAAAGCCTCAGAGCCTAGGACACATGATGTGTGGCGGACCCTCAGCAGTGCAGGACTAGATGCCAGACCCTCCCTGACTCCCCATCCCCACTTTTGCCAGTGACTGGTCACCATTGTCCCTTCTCCCCTCCCACAACCCAGGGCCAGCAAGACAAAGAAAGATTAAAGCTATTTTGAAATACAGGGCAACCCACCCTCCCAGGTGACCCAAGTGGCAGTAGCAGCATGGTGGCTTTGGGCCCAGCTAGTGCCAGCTCTCCCTTTGGCTGAGCCACCATAAGGTGGCCTACCTCATACACTGCCCTGGTGACTTCTGGGCATCATTGCTTGTCCCAAAGGATGCTGGAGCTCAGTCATTGGGTCTAAGCTTTCTCCATTGTACAGAGGTGGCAAACTGAGTGGGGAAGGGGCTGGGCCACGTTCCCACTGATTGGATGTGAAGGAGCCTCTGACTCTGGGCATAGTGTTTTCATCCCAACAAATGACTTGCCTGATGTCACATAACAAATAGGTCACTGTAGCTGGCCTCCAGACTCTCAACTCCAGGCTCTTTTCTGCCTGCCAGAGCTGCCTCCAAAGGCCTCCTGAAGGCTTTTCACTTTAGTGAGACCCAACTGGGTTCCACTCCTAGGTGGCAGCTGCCCCAGAGGCCAGACGACCCGATGCTGCCTCTGAGCCTTCATCTGGAACATGGTGCCCATGACGACTGCCTCGCCATGGTGGGGGGAAGCCCTGTCACCGCGGGTTTGAAGCTCTATGTCAATGTCATTCCCCTCCAAAGCCGTGGCAAGGGGGCCACCCTTTTCTAGGCTCCTTTCTTTCCTTTGGTGAATGATAGCACTTCCTGGTTCTCTACCTCGCAGGGTGGTTTTGAAGCAAGCTTTGTTAGTGCCAGAAGGATGGAAGCTAGGTTAGTGTGGGTCTCATCCCCCAACTCCATGGGGTGTCCAAGGCCTGCCCTGCCCTGGCTACTGCCTTAATCACCAGGACAAGGCCAGGTGGGCCTGGCCCATGGAGTGAGGAAATTGAGCTGCTTATAATTTGGGGCTTTTCAAATGATTTGTAGCTGATCGGCAAGATCTGCTCATGTGGCCTTCCACTGCTCATCATCTCCAACCCAGCTCAGAAGAATGAGGCCTGGAGTCTTCTCCCTTCCCCTCCCCCTTACCCCCTCCCCCCTCTCCTCCAACCCCATCTCTCCTCCCCCTGGCCCTCAGCCAGGGAAGGTACCAGAGGGAGGCCGGGGCCAGGCTTTCAGAGCTCCATGAGGTCGTTGGTAGACACCACCTTGAGGCTGAGGTGCCCGGTCACAGGTGGGGCGTCTGGAGCGCCCTTATCCCGAAGCTGGAGGGTCCTCAGCTCCCGGGAGTCACTTGGCTCACCTATAAGGGTCACTTGTCCCAGGAATTGGTCACATGGAAGCTTCTTGTTCCAGACCTGAAGGTGTGAGATAGAGGCGTGTGAGGTCTCAGGGTTTGGGTCTGACTCTGTCATGGGGTACTTGCCTTGCCTGCAGCCCCATGCCCTCCAGCTACCCTTCTACTCTCTTCACACCTGTACCACAATGGGATCCTTGAGATTCTTGCGGTAGAATATTGCCTGGGTGTCGAAAACAGCATCAAAGGTTTCTTTCTGGACAGGGGAGCGGACACTTTCCTTCCCACACTTGATGATAAGGTAAGGGTTGGCACCTGAAACAAAGTCCATGTGACTTGTGTGTCTTGGGGGACTGGCATCACTGGGGGGCCTGGCATCACTGGGGAGGGCTCTGCTCACAGGACCTGAATTGAGTGGGACTTTGACCAAAGCCCTTTTCCTCTCTGGGCCTCAGTTTCCTCTAGTGTGACATCAGATTGTTTCAAAGGCCCTTTTTGCTCTCCCACTGTGACACCTGAAGATTCCTCACAGCTTCCCCCCCATCTCTCAAAGACACACATTGGGCCCTCCATAGATCCCAGGCCTTCCAATTCTTGGGCACCAGCCAAAACAAAGCTGACCCAGCCACTGGCAGCAGGCTAGCCAGAGAGAGCTGCCAGCCCTGGGCAGCACGTGGGCAGCTGCCGCTGGTGGCCATTGTGCACAGCCCCCAGGGAGCTCAGGCCAGCAGCAGCTCCAGCCACAATTCTTGGCAGCTGCTCCAGAGGGCTTGAGGCAGGCCCTGGGCAGAGAGCCCAGCCCCCTGAAAGTGGGTCCTGCCCTTAGCTAGATCTCAGCCATGCAGCCACCCACCTACCCCATGGCTTCTGATGCCAGCTGCTTCTTCCCCTCCCCAGTCTGGCCCTCGATCACTCGACTGCCAGAGTTGGAAGACATTGCCGAGATGGCCACCTCATTTTATGGGATATGAGTCTCTGACTTACCCAAGGTCCCACAGCTCATAAGTAGGAGGCAGATATGCAGACTTGGGTTCTAATCCTGCCTCTGATACCTACTAGCTGTGAGACCAAGCTCAAGTTATTCAACCTCTTTGACCCTCAGTTTTCTCATCCAGGAAATGGGTACAATCTTGTAGCATCTACATCACCAGGCTTTTGTGAGACTCAAATGAGATAAGTGACATCTGGAAGGTGTTTTGTAAGCGAATGTCAACTCCTGGCATCATTAAGCAGTAAAGCTGGCATTTGGACAACAGTGTAGCCTCCCCTCTGGACTCCTTCCTCCTGCTGAGGCCCATGTCCTGCTCCCACCCCAGCTCCAAGCCCACCATCCTGGCCCGTACATCCGGAGCCGTTCTGTCTGTCTAGTCCCTCCACGCTGTGGACGCTGAGCTGAGTCACTCGCTGGGGAGAGCCACACAGGAAGCTCCAGCACCCAGGCTCGGGCTTGTCCATTGTAAGCTCCCTGTGAGAGAAGGAGAAGCTGGGTTAAAGTCCTGCCACTCACTGGCTCATGGGCCTTTGCAAGGCCTGAGTTCATAAGGACTGTTGAATGCATTGAATCCTGCCCTTCTGCTGAGGCCGGTGAAGGTAGTAAAAGAGCTGGGCTGCAAAGCTGGCCCCCCTGGCTCCAAGCCCCATGCTCTTTGCTCTCCTGTAGCTCTCACATGGAGCCTCTGGAAAATGGTGGCCAGGTTGGGGAAAGAGCACTGGCTTGGAACCCAGCTTTGCCCACTTACTGACTACCTCAGGCCAAGTCGCTTCAGTGTTGTGGGCCTTAGCTTCTCCCTCTGGAGAACAAGGGGATTGGACTCTAGGATCCTCCTTTCTAGCTTTCAGATCTGGGGCCCCTTTCAAGAGAACCTGAGCTCCGAGGGAACATCGGTGAACAGCCTTAGGATGAATTCGCTGATGTCCCCAGGCTGGAACAGTGTGGGGATGATAACATAGCGGCCTTTCTTCAGGATGGTTCTCAGAAACACTGTGCGGGAGTCAGTGTAGGTGGAGCCCACTACCCTCTCCTGGACCTGCAGCTGATGGAGACGGTATTCCCGATTCAGCTCCACCTGGCATGAGGGACGGAAAGCGTTAGGCCCAGAGGGCAGGGAGAGGAGCAGCAACCAGGGGACCTCTCTGCCTCCCCACCCTTACCCGGAAGATCTCAAAGCCGATGATGTAGTTGTCTCCCCGGCCGTCCTTGCGGTAAGGGCGCTGATCACGCTGCTGCAGGGACACGAGGACCTTGTCCTCTTCCTTATTGACGTTGAAGACATACTAAGAGAGATGAATAAGACACTCCTTAGTCAGTGGTTTCTGAGCCAAGTCCAAAGCGGCCCAGTGCAAGGATGGGGGTCTGGGACTGAGAGCCGGAGAGCTAGGAGCTCCTCAGCTGCTTCACTGCCAGGCACTTTCTCTCCCCAGTGGTGCAACTCATCCCATAGGGGCTATTGGGAGCAAAGTGGGTCTTAGAGAAGTGTCACTTGTGATAAACACCTCTTTCCCCTCCCCAGGCCTCAGTTTCCCAGTCTGACATTCTGTGGTTTGGATTCTGGGCCAATCAGGCTCTAGACATGAGTGAAATTGTGTTGTGTGTGTGTGTGTGTGTTTTTACCTGCACATGTGTGTGCATGTGTGTGAGTGTGTACACATGCATGCACATGTATGTTTGTGTGTGTACATGCATTTGTGTGTGCCTGTGTGCATGCATGTGTGTGTGTGCGCACGCACATGCGTGTGTGCTGTTGAAATGATTCTGTTTGGAATGCCCATCCTCAAGCTGCGGGCCAGCTGCACTGTAGGACCCTCCCTCTCTTTGCTCCTATAGGCCACATGAGCGTCAGGCTGCTAGGCCCAGGAGAACAGGCAGAGATCACAGGACTCCAAGGAAATCATCTCGTTAGACTAGGGCAGTGTTTCAGACTTAGCAGATGGTCTTGGAGAGTTGTAGTTGCTGAAAAATATGTCAATCTCAGGGTAGTCTAGTGACAAGCCTCTCAAAATGAGTCAGGTTGGTTCTTGGCCAATGGGCATGCAGTCCTTCATTTGGCCTACATTTAAGGCCTTTCCAGCCAGCAAGGAGCTGCTAGGGCCTGGGGTGCCCAGATACCACGGGGAGAGTGTCAGTCAGTATCCATGGGACCAAGAAGGAGATACTAGCTCAGACCACCTGCATGGCCAGGCCTAGACTTCCTGGGAAATGGAACCAGTCAAAACCTGATTTCTCTTGGGAAAAACCTAACACGGTGCTCCTGGAGAGCCTGGTGGCCTAGCCGTGGTCCAGGTAAATGCCATGTATGTGCAAAGATGGTAAAGACAGCCAGAGATCATCTACCCCCAGCACCCCAAGGGCTCCCAGAGCCCAAGGGACAATGCTCCCAATGGGCAGTCCTGGTCCTGAAGGGATAGATGGAAGAACCAAATAAGACCCCTCCTTGCCAGTTGTTGACAATGACATTTTATGGGGGTAGGGAGAAGCTGAGGTCCAGAGACGGGAAGATTTCTTAGAACAAAGAATGTCAGAGCTGGAAGGAATCTCAGAGATATTAGGTGGAGCCCCTTGTTTTACAGAGAGGGACATGAAGGTAGTGAAAAGGTCTGAATTTTTAGAACAAAGACCACCCAAACTGGGAGTTCCTTTAGAGAGCATTCAGCCTAAGAGTTGAAGGGATGCCCGAGAATCTCCTCTCTACTATCCAGCCTCTACTTAAGTGGCCAGCTCTCCCCATTAAGAAGTTTTTCCTGGTGCCTGGCCCAGAGCTGCCTCTTCTGGCAAGGCCTGCTGGGGCCTAACAGACAGAGTCTCACCCCTCCTCCGAATGTCAGCCTTTTGGATTCTTGAAGCCAGGCAGCATCTCTTGTTCAGGCTCTGATGACCCCAAGGCCTGGGCCCGCCCATGAGCTCTGGAGGGAGCTGACTCAGTTTCAAAGGCCTCCTGGCTGCCCCATGCCACCTGGCCTCTCTCTTGACAGGTCATCTTTTCTTCTCTCTTTGGTATGTGTAGGGGGGAGGAGAGGGCAGGCGAAGGGGCTTTTGTGGACAGGCTGTACTCCAAGGGGTCTGATGGGCTGATCCCAGCTTGGACGGGACCTTCTTGGCCAGCTTTCCACAACTTGGCTGTGTCTGTCTACACAGCTGCTAAGGACACAGGCAGTCTGGAGTGGGGGAGGGGCAACTTCCCTTCTCTGGGCCTCAGTTTCCTTCTTTGTAAATCCTCTGAGCTTCTAGCTTGGAACAGGCCACTCCTGCCCTGCCTCCATGTTAAAGAGGGATGGTCAGAGAGCTCCCTCCATCACAACACAGGCCATTCTACTGTGTTAATTGGCTTTCCTTCCCTCTCCCCATTGCTGCATCTGGTTTTCTCCCTGGGTCCAATCCCTCTTCCGTGGGCTGGCCCTTCAAATACTTGACTAGAGTTAATCTGGCCCCCTGAGCCTTCTCTTCAAGGGTTCCCCCATGGCCTGGTCTTTGGTCCCCTCCCCAGGCCCCAGTCTGGTCACATTCCTCTGAATCTGCTATATACCCTTGTAGTGACCTTCCTAGGGAGTCTGAGCAAGGCAGAGGATGGTGGGCAATCCTGCCTCTTAGAATGTAGGCTCCAGATCACATTGGGTTTTGGGCTGTTATTGAGCTTGTGGTCCACTAGGACCCCCTAGGTATTTTCCCACAGTAATTCCAATATCTCCAGGCAAAGTAGCACCCCACTTAAGAAACTTTACTCCATCAAGTCACTGGAATATAGAAAGCCAGCTTGCATTTGCCACTGGAGTTTCAGGAATGAAAGTGCTCAGGCCCCCAAGTGGCTGGCTAAGCCTTCCAAATGTTGCCAGGTGACCATCCCAGGCTGCCTGAAGCACAGTAGGGAAGGCCACTGTGGGCCACACAGAAGAGGAAGGTTGCATCCATCATGCCTGTGAGGATGGCTTAAAGGACTGAGGAGGGACCATGATGCTGGAGGGGGTAGGGGGAAGATCAGCTCCCCAGGGATGCAAGGGGCTCCAACCTGGGGATTCTGCAAGAACGTGGCACGGTTGTTGAAGCAGCCTCCGGCCCGATTGATCAGAGGGTCTTCATCATGCAGCCAAGCTCCGCGCACCGTGGCCTTCTCCCAGGTCTTGTGGATGCTGAAGATGGAGGTGTTCAGATTGCGGCAGATGTCTACATCGGTGAAGTTGTTACACCAGTCATCAAAGGCCATCCTAAGGGGGGGAGCCATGGGAAAGCTCAGTGGAGCAGAAAGTCAGAGTGTCGCAGGATTCAGGACTGGGATCGGAACCTGTGACCTCAAGGCCACATGTGGCCCTCTAGGTCCTTGAGTGCAGCTGAATCCAAACCACAGAGAACAAATCCCCTTAATTAAAGGATTTGTTCTGTGAAACTTGGAGCCAGTCAAAAGGCTGCACAGTGTTGTTGCAAGACCAAGAGAGAGAATGTCTCTAAGGTGCTTTACCAACTTGAAAGCTCAATAGAAATGTAGGAGAGGATAAAAAGAAAATGCTATTTAAAATATACAAATGTAGGCTAGTGGCTAGAGACTGGGCCAGGAGTTAGAAAGTCCCGAGTTCAAATCGCTCCTCAGATAATCCCTAGCCATGTGACAAGGCAGGCCACTGACCCTCTTTGCCTTGGTTTCTCCATCTCTAAAGTGGGGATAAAGATATCCCCTACCCCAGTCAGGGGAGCTCGACTGTATGTCAGGTACTGTTTTAAGCACCGAGGGTACGAGGAAAGCCCAAACCAGTTTCTATTTCCAATAGGGAGAGCAACCACTAGCAGTGGGGAGACTGGGAAAGGCTTCCATAGAAGGAAGGATTTGAGCTGAGACTTGAAGGAAGCCAAGGAAAATAAGGTGCAGAGATGAGGAGGGAAAACCTTTCAGGCCTGGGACACAGAAAGTGCGAAGGTGTGGAGTCTGGAAATGGAGGGCAAGGAACAGGCAGATATAGCTGGATTGAAGAGTATATGTCAGGGAGGGAGGTATAAAAAAGACTGGAAAGGGAGGAGGAGGCCAGGTTATAAAGGGCTTTGAATGCCAAACAGAGCATTTTGTATTTGTTCCTGGAAATAATAGGGATCCACTGGAGTTTACTGAGTAGGAGAGTGACCTGATTAGACCTGTGCTTTGGAAAAATCACTTTGATGGTTGAATGGAGGATAGACTGGAGTGGGGGGAGACTTAAGGCAGGCAGACCCAGCAAACAGAAGTGAAATGACTTGCCCAGGGTAACACAGCTAGTAAGTGTCTGAGGTCAGATTTGAACTCAGGTCTTCCTGACTCCAGACTCCGAGCTCTACCCACTGAGCAATCTTGCCGCCTCCCAGGCAATCAGGCCAGAAAGCCCCAATCCTCACCAGAACTCTCCATCATCCGTCACGTTGAGTCCCATGTTCTTCCTCTCCACTTCACTCACTCTTTGCCACTCCTCAGAGCTGAAGGACAGAGGATAGAGGGATTAGATCCATGGTCAAGTCCGCCATCAGCCCATGGCAGAGGGGATGGCCCTTCCTTGGACCTTAGCCCCGGGAAGGCCTAATCTATTTCTCACCAACTTAGGACAGAGAACACCAGAGTCAGAAAGGGCCTTAGGGCAGAGAACAGAGGCTGCTGGACCTGACAGGTTCCCAAAACATGGAGCATCAAGTTTTGGAGCTGGAAGGAATTTCTGTGATCATCTTGTTCCTTTGACAAATGAGGGACCTGCTTTGGGTCCCACAGAAAGGAAGCAAGTCCCCACTGAACCCAAGGCATTGACCCTGGGCCTAGGAGGAGTTGAGCCCATAGTCACCAGGGCCCAAAATCATGGGACTTGGGCACTTCACTGGCCAGCTTGAGAGGGTGAGAAAGCGGAAACCAGAGCACTGGAGTCAAGAGATGTGGCTTCAGGGCCCACTTCTCTGGGCCTCAGTTTACTCCATTTGTGAATGAGTCCTACAATACCAGTGCTGCCTGTGTCCTGTGAGTGTTGAGAGGACAGTGCTTTGTAACGTGGAAAATGGTGGAGAAATGAGAGCAATTGGGATTCTCTGCAGCCTCAGAGAGGCCAAATGAGAGCCCAGGGCAGAGGGCTCACCTGTCACTCCAGGGCCCATTCCACTCCCGCTTTCCCCACGGGTTCCTCATCCGGATCATGAACAGCTTTTCAGCCTTGAAGAAAGCCAGGAGTCGGCCTCCAAGACGCAGTTTGCGGATGGCGGTTACTGAGTAGGCATGGCCCCTCACTAGACCCTGCTCGGTGGTTCCTTGACGCTCATTGGCAATGTCAGGCTACAATCCAGAGAACCCACAAGGGCACAAAGAGTGTTAGGCCTCACCTTGACACTCCTCCCTTCCTCCTTCCAACCCAGCTCCCCCATATTTCCAATACACACACACACACACACACACACACACACACACTCACCTGCTCTGATCTCTATCTTCTATCCAGAGACTTTGCTGGCTCAGTATGGGAGGCCAGAAGCCTCTGATCTGACCAGGGCTTGGAGGAATCTACTGTAAAGATCTTAGAGGGAGCCCTATGAAGACCTGGAGCATGGAGGGCTCAGACAGAGCTAGGCTCACTCTAAGGGAAACCTTCCCAAAGTGCTATGGACTGCCTCCTCACTGGAGGTCTCCATGCAGAGGAGGTGAAGGGCCCAGAATGCTCTTCTGGGATGCCTTAAGATGGGCTGGCCAACCTTGGACCCAGTCTCATTCTGGGACTCTCAGTCTGGGCATGGCTCCCTTCTGGGCTGCATCCAGAAGCCTGGCATGAGCAAACATCTTGCTTTCAGGTAAGCCTTATGCCACTGGTTACTTTGTACCAGGGAAGGAGGTGGTGGCCAGACTTATCCAAGTGCTCCTTGGCTCACCTGCTGTTGGCCCTTGATGCTCAAAGCTGGCTTCCCCAGGTCCCCAGTGTCAGACCCATCCCTCACCCTGGCATTCCTGGGGAGCCCCACTGAGGGGCTGGCTACCTCTTCCCTAATGGCCTCTGTACTTGGGTCCCTATGGCATTCTTTGGCTGATTGGATAGTTCTGGATGTCAGCTCTTTGCTGCTAGGATTGTGCCCTCCCCTGCTCCCTTTCCCCCTGCCCCACCTCATTTACCCAGTCACTTCATTCATTCACACGTTCCCATATTCATTTCATGTGTGCATGAATTCATTCAAGAAGGCCTGGGCTGGAGGTCATCTGTGCCTGTTAATGCTTGTGAAGCAAAGTACCAGGATGGAGCAGCTGATGAGGCCCCCTCTGTTGTAGGCCTTGAACAGATCCTCAAAGAGCCTGGTCTGTTCCAGGAGGAGCTTGCCATAATTGCCCTTCCTCAGGTCGATGGTTTCAGAGACAGCCCCCGTGAAGTCTGTGATAGCATCCGCAGTATTCCCACCATCTAGAGCTTCGTAACAGCCTACTAGCCTGGGAGCAGAAGCCAGAGGTAGTGGGAGACAAAAAGGAGGAGAGGAGGCAGTCAGTGCTGGGCCCCTTCCTATACAGGGAGACCTTGGCAATTCTGTCCCCTTTCTGGGGACTGGGACTCCCTTCCCAGCAGGATCTGTGATCTAGAGAGTATCTGCAAAACATGGGATTCCCTAATGTGCCAAGACTCAGGAAGACCAGACAGGCTCACTCCTGTCAAAGCAATGCTGCTAATCCCTGCCCTCCCTCTGCCTTGTTCTTTGTATGTTGAGGGCATGGAACTCCATAGTGTCTGAGGTGATGATCTATAGCGTGGAACCCTTTGCCCTGACTGGGCCTGAGTTGTCCCTTGCAAACACTGAAGGAATTAGGGACCTGGGGAGAGGCCAGTGCTGGCTGGTACTGTTCTTCTGAGCATGTGGGAGTGGGTACCTTAGCTCCTACCCAGCTTTTGCTCAGATGCAGATGTTTGGGCAACAATGAAGCCCAGGGTGAAGGGAGGCTCCTGGTGTCCAGCGAGCCTCCTCAGCCTCTGCTTTCCCCCACCCAACCTCCCCCAGGGCTTACTTTGCATAGGCCTTCTCCAGCAAGGCACTCCAGAATTCATTGGGCACATTGGAGTGGCAGAAAATCAACTCCCCATTGATGGTGGGCAGACGGTCATCAATCACCACATCAGTCCAGTCACCAAAATGCCAGAAGCGGAAGTGGAATATTCCGGCATATTTTTCAGGCCTTCGGGAGTCCCAGTCCTGCTCCTTTGCCTCGGGGATCACCTGGGCACAAGGGATTGGTAACAGCAGCAGCTGACACCCCTTCCTTCTGCCATGCCAACGTACCCGTGAGGAGACCACAGCCATCCCTGAGCTGCTTCGGCCGTGGTTCTGGGCACCACTGACCAGAGTGCCAAGAAGTGATAGGGCAGGGGTATGCTGAATGTGAGAACACAATTCCCACTGGTTCTGATGGGCACTTGAGGCCAGAGACAGGCCCAGAGCTACAGGAGGCCACTTGCATCTAGGCCACTCAATGTCTCATCCCCTCACAAGCTCACACATTCATCCACTTACTCACTTCTTCACACCTTCACCCATTCATTTCCTCCTTAACCCACTGCCATCTACGTGCCCTCAGCCTTCAGGCCATGGCACTGCCCAAGCTTTTCTCCCAGCTTCTCGTCCCCAACCTCCCAACAGTCTAACCCCAATGCAGCCTCCTCCCGGGACCCCAAAGCAAGCCCACTTGCTTCAGCCTCAGTGAGAGGAAGAGAGCAGCTGTTCCCAGTCACTGGGACAAACCCCATCATAGGCTGGAAGGGACTCTGAAGCGTGTGCATGCCATTCCGTGGCCAAGGCCATTAATTACCTTTTTCCAGAGACATTCTTGGAGGGCCAGACAAGAACAGGCTGCCACGAACCAGCAATTCCCCAGCTTTCCTTGATGTAAATCGTGGGAGCTGATCCCACCCACAAACAGGTGAGGGTTCTCGCAGATGTCCTGGAAGGAAGGCAGCCCCATTAAAATGTGGCAGAGGAGGCTGGCGAGCTTCCCTCAGCTCCTTCCAGCCTCTCCTTGCTGGCTTCCTTCTGGTCACAGCATAGTTTCTGCCAGTGAGGACCCCCTCCTGCCAGAAGTGAGCTTGGGAGGGAGTGAGAGTGAGTGCCGGAGTAAGTAGATGAGCGAATGAAAGGATGAGTGGGCTAATGAATGAATGAATGGATGAGTAGGTTAATGAGTGAGTGAAGAGAGGAGTAGATGAATGTGTGTGAGTGAGGGAGCAACAGGACGACAGAGAGCTTTGGCACTAATGCTTTCATTTCACCAGGGAAGCAGGGGGAAACTGAGTCCTAGAGAAGAGACTTGCCCTAGGGCACACAGTGAGCCGGTTATGGAGCCAGAATTCCTGAGCACAGGTTCCCTGGACCCTGAGGCCTGTGTTCTTGCTTCTGTGGCTTGCCAAGCTGGGTAGGTGGATGGGAGCAGGGCCTAGGTTGTAGGACATGGATGAACAGCCCACATGGGTCACCAAATGGCACCTCAGTGCCTAGAGCTGTCAAAGGATCGAGTGGGGTTGCTGCCCCTCCCTTCCTCTTTTCCTCCTTCCTCCCTTTTCTTCTTCTGGGCTTTTTGGCTATGCTTGTCTGGGCTTGGGGAGGAATGTGGTGGCCAACATGGTGGTGATGGCTGGTGGCCCATGGTGGCAGAGTCTCAGGGCCACAGAACACAGATGGGCCATTTCACTGGGGGCTGCCCACCTTACCAGATGGGGCAGACAGACGGGGGGTCAGGGGACAGAGATCACACTCATATATTTTGATGTCTCGGTTAGTCAGGGTTATGGAAGGGAGGCCCCTAAAGCTTCCCAGCTGTGCTGGCTGGGCTGGAGTGCTCCAGAGCCAGGCTGTGTGTCAAATGGTTTCCGGGGATGGCGGTTGGCTACAGTGATTTAAAAGCAGACTGGTGAACAGACTGAGCCAAGCCCTCCTTCCTTTGGGGAGGGGGGTAACCTTTCAGACAGCAAAGTGGGGCTCTCTTAATTCTGGCCATTGGGCCGACTTGGCTAGGGGTCTGGGCACTGTGGACTCCCCTTCTCTCTAGCTGTAACAACAATATAAAAGGGAGAGGGGGCAGCTAGGTGATGCAGTGAACAGAGCACTGGTTTTGGAGTCAGGAGGACCTGAGTTCAGATCCAGCCTCAGACACCTAACACACACACACACACACACACACACACACACACACACGCACAAAAACTAGCCATGTGACCTTGGGCAAGTCACTTAACCCAATTGCCCTGCATTACTCCCTCCAAAAAAAAAGCAAAAAAAATATAAAAGGGAGAGGTGTTTCAGGGACCATGGCAGGCAACTGTAGTCAATGAACCAGGTGAGAGAATTAAGAGGCCACTCTCTGGCACTCACTCTCTGAGCCTCACTCTCCTGGTTTGTAAAATGAAAGGGCTGGGCCAAATGACCTCTGAGAATCCTTCCAGTTCTGACATTCTGGGATTCAGTTTTAGAGAGGCAGGAGCTGAAGCTCAGCCAGGGGCTAGGCTTGTCCCCCCACTCTTGGGGGGCTTGGACTGGCTGAGGAAGTGAGTGGAGAGAGAAGAGGGAGAGTTAATGACAGGACAGAGGGGATGGGGGGTGCTTCCCTCAGGGAGTTGGGCCGTGCTGACATCTTCACTCACAGGCAGATACAGACATACAACCCTATGCCTTCTTCCCTTCCTCCCAGGTCAACTCTCACCTCATCACAGTCCTCAAGGGCCAAGCAGAAAGTGCTCAGAGTAGGAGCTTGGGAGCTGAGGGCAGCCCCAGGTTCTAGCCTCAGAGGCCAGGGTCAAGGCTACTTTCCCCCAGAAGCCCCTCCCCTGCCATGGAGCTCAGTCATTCTCTGTCCTCAGGCTGTTCTCCTCAGCCCTGGCACTGGATCTGGTGAATTTTGATCTCTGTCTCTGTCTTTCTGTCTCTCTCTCTCTCACACACACACTCACATAGGCTCATTGGGTTATAGAATCATAAAATCGGAGCTGGGTGAGACAATGAGGACCCCTGCACACTCCTTCACATTTACACTCACACCCACACCCACCCACACACCCACGCACCGCCCCCCACGCACACACACACACTCAGGCAGAGATGCAGACAGCAGCAGATTGCCTCCCCCCATCTCCAGGGTGCCCTTCTCTGCCTGGAGCCATGGGGTGAATGGGGCCTGTAAACAGCCTCTGGGGCCAAACCTGAGAAGCAGCCAAGATGGGGAGGAGGGAGGACACCCAGAGGCTGGGGCTTTGCCAGCCATGTGGGTTTGGTCCATCGTGGAAAACTCTCAGGAGCACTTGGGTGGGAGCGATGAGATCCCTGACTGAGAATGTGACCTTTTCTCTTGGAAGTGAGAGCTGCCTGCTCAAGGCTGCCGGGGGAGAGGTCCCAGCCAGTGGAGAGAAGTGGAAGGGACATTAGTGGTCTCTGAGTCCAGCCCCTGGCTTCCACATATGGGGAAACTGAGGTTCAGGCAGGGGTTTCAAGCTCACCAAGTGCAATCCCTCTCATTTTCTAGGGGAGGAAATCGAGGCATAAAGAGGTGGGGAGGGAACTTGCCCAGGGTAACCTGTTGGGTTAGTGAGAATGTGGTAGAACTGAGGCCAAAGTTATGGGTTCAATTTCCTGTGTGGGTCACTTGTTTTGGTTTCTTTTGGGATCACCTGGAGACATAGTTTGCTTGGCCCTAGAGGTCAGCACTAAAAGCAAGTGATCAATCATTTCTTAAGTGCCAACCATGTGCTAGGCACTATGCTAGGCACTTGGGGGTACAATGGGAGAAAGTTGTGGCAAATTTCAGCTTGATTTAAGGAGAGGCAGTGTGGTGTAGTGAAAAGAGCCCTGGTGTTGGGCAGAGAGGACCTAGGTTCAAATCCTGTCTCTACTTGCCACCTGTGTGACCTTGAGCAAATCATCTAACCTCTCTCTGGGCCTCAGTTTCCTCATCTGTAAATTGGGGGTGGGGCTGTTGAACTAGATGGTCTCTGAGAGGCATTTGGGGGGCCTAGAGCAGTATCCACCAGTGCCAGTCTCCAATGGGGCTGGCTCTCTCTGAGGAGACTTCCTCTAAGTCCTGACTGGTCTGAAAATGGACAACCAAGTAGCTCACCAATGCGCAGGAAGCTGGCACCCAGGGGAGGCCTGGCAGCCCTGGCTTACCCTGCCCCATTGGGCTCCTTTCTGAGCCAGTCCCTGTCCTCAATGGTCACTTCTTCCACTAAGTATTTTTGTCATCTCTGATGTGCCCGGAACCATGCCAGGCACTGGGCATGCAAAGCCCAGGCCAGTGCTGTTCTTGCTCTCAGCAAGCTGCCATTTTCCCTCCTGTATTTGCCATCTTTTCTCTAATCCCCTCCACAATTCTTTGTGTCACACTCACATTCATGCCTTTGAGAAGTCCTTCCAGATGTGTGTGAGTTAGGGAGCTGCTGCAAACTCCCCCTAATAGGGCCTGGGCCAAGGCCTTCCCTTCTCTGGCCGTTGGTTTTCTCCTCTCTCAAATGAAGGTCTTTGAGGTGGCCCCTGACCACCATAAATCCTTTGATCTCTAGAAGAATTAGCATGGGGCATCTCTGAGAGAGCGGACACAGGAAGCAGCAGGGAAGGGGTTCAGATGAGAGCAGGAGGCCTCTGTGGCAATTCATTCTGTGACAAGCAAGGTCACCCATCCCTCCATCCATCCATCCATCCATCCATGCATTCATCCATCCATGCATCTACCCATCCATCCATCCATCCATCCATTCCATGACAGTCCAAGTCATTCATTCATTCCTTCATTTGTACAGGAAGACAAGTTCAAATCTTGCCTCACTTACTAGCTGTATGGCCCTGGACAAGTCACCTAACTGTTGTCTGCCTCAGTTTCTTCATCTGGGTTGTTGGGAGGATCAAATGAGATCAGATTTGTAAAGTCATGGAGATGTTAACTTATTATTATTCATTCATTTGATTAATTAAAAACTATATTTATATTAGGCACCCCTGTCCTCTTGGAGCCCTCTCCCCCCCCAAATGTTCTCTTCCCTGCCCCTCCCTGAGATGAGTGTTCTCCCTCTGCTCTGGCCTGGCCTGGCCTTGGAGTCGGCCTCTTCAGCAGAGCCTCGCCCTGTCCAGGGCCCCTAGCCCTCAGCCTTCCACAGTGTCCAAGGACGTGGGGGCCAAGCCAAGCTCCAGCCTTCCCACAAAGAAATGAAACCTCTCCATGCAAGCAGCATTCAAACACTATTGTAATTATTCTCAGGAATCTCATTCTCCCCATTTCCTGTTGTTGTTGTTGTTCTAATGAGAAGCGGCCCCCATATACTGGATTGAATGTCAGCCTTGGGGTCTGGAGGCCTGGGTTCAAGTCCTCCCCTTCCCCCTCCCAACACTCACTAGATGTGGGACCCTGGGCTGAGGTGCTGATGTGTTGCCAGTCTTCATTGGTGGGGACAGTTTCCCCACTCCCCAGCTGGGGACTTGGGCTCTGACCCCAGGATGGAGGGTTTCAGTGTGTAGCTATAGGCCCCAAAGTCTTGGTGGATCCTGAATCCTGGTCAGGGAGAGCTCCGATTGTACAAGGAGAGCATCAGCCCCTCACTGATCCCTCGGCCCACTACAGGCAGGCAGAAGGGGTGCCTGGGCCTGGGTCTGCGTCTCTCACATCTGGACCCAGGCTTAAGTCATGTGCTTTAACTCAGCCTTGACCTGGGCCCCCTAGACACTGAGCAGAGCCAGCAGCGGTGCAGGAGCCAAAACCCTTAGTCATTCCTTCTCAGGCCCTAGTGTCTTGAGGAAGTAGGGGTTGGGGGGTGGGGTGGGCAAGGGAAGGAAGCCCTGTAGACCCACTGCCCTACTAGGAAGCAAGACCACATTCCATCCCCTCTGGGCCAAGGCTGCCCTGCTCTGAAGCTGGGGCTTTACCTTTGGGTGGCCCCTGGCCCCGCTTACTTGTCTTCTCTCCTGTAGCCCTCCCCATGGCCCTGTCATTCATCACATCTGCTGGCCACATTTGTTCCCTTTTAAGCCCCAGGAAGGTCAGGGTAGGATTATATCATTGGCCGATCAGATGCCATCTCTTTGGCAACAGGTTTTAGTGAGGTACTGTATAGAAAGGCCTTAAAATGCTGCCCATGTGTGAGCTGCTGTCATTGCTGTTGATATTCTGGCCAATCAGCTGCCAAGTCTGTCTTTTGGCCCTCTGGCCCAGGACTGCTCACACTCTATGGTGTGGAATCTTGGGCTCTTGTCATCTCCCCCCAGTCTAGGAGTGGCTTCTTCAGCCAACCCTCCAATGGTACAAACTTGAGGCCACTTCAATATCCTGGTGGCAGCCCCCTGCAAACTTGGAGCAGCCCATGCCCTCATCTCCTTTTGGTGCTGACCTCTCTTATCACCTTGAATCCTGGACTTCATTTCATAGGATTTAAAGCTCAGAGAGATGCCAGAAGTCATCTGGTCCAATGCCTTCTTTTGACAGGAGGAAGTGAGGCCCACAGTCCCAGCCAGGATCTGAAGCTTGGGCCTCTGCACATTCTACCACACTGCCTCCCTAAGGGTTACTGGATTAAAAAGGCAGAGGGGCTGGGTGGATTTGACCCAACCTCTGTTGTCATTTCTGTTAGGGTCCTCAGTGCTTAGGGGTCAATGATCACATATTTGGATCTCCACAAAGGGTGCTGGGTTTCCTGCTAGCCATTTTGAACAGGACCCCATTGCTTGATTACCCTTTTCCTCCACTAGAAGTAAGCTCTTTGAAGACTGGGAGTTCATTGGTGGTATTGGGACCATATCTCCTGGCAAAGAGGGAGAGAAGAGGGTAGCAGGACTAGGCTTCATTCCTTTCCCAACTTTGGCAGCCCCTGGGCCAGAGGCTGCTAGCTGCAGCTCCCTGGCGGGTCATCGCTCCACCCTAACCCACCTGCTGGTGCCAGTCATTACCTTGGGCCGCTTCCATTCCACTGGGCCTGGTGGGCGGCGGCTGAAGAAAAGAGATTCATTCCCAGCCAGGAACTCGGGGTCCTCAAAGAGCCGGTGCTCTCGGAGACACACCTGCTTAAGCTCATGGTACTTCTGGCCTTTAAAAGGCTTCACCACGGCAAGCATGATTTTGATTTCCAGCTAGAATGAGAACAACATTCACCAGTATGGAGTAAAGGGCTGCAGACACTTAGCAAGTAGGCCCGGCTGAGACTGACCAGAAGACACTGGAAGCTGGGCCATGCAAGACAAGAATGATACTGCGCCGAAGGGCCGCCAACTCATCTCCCAGTGTATGCTGGCTGTGTGATCTTAGACAACTCACTTTATCTCTGAGTGCCCTGGACAGTCCTTTACGACTCAAAGTCGCAGAGTAGGTGTTGATGTGAACTGGGGGAGGGACTTTCCTTAGTGGGGAAAATCATAGCTCCAGGTAAAAGAAGGGGGAGCTTAACTCCCACAGTTCTTTGGAAGCTCATTTGAGATGTCTGTAAAGTGCTTTGGTGGTTGGCCTGGAGTCATGACAGGGTACAGTGCTCTAGTCCTTTGTGACTCTGAAATGCTTCCATTTACATGGGAAGACACAGCTCCCATAATAGAGATATTGTCAATCCCCATTTAACAGAAGGGTACACCAGGCATCTTCTGAATGATTGTGCAGGCTGTAGTTAGAAACTGAGATTGGCAAGTAGCCTCAAAAGAATAGGAGAGATGGCTAGAACTAGCCTGCCAAGGTCAGTCAGGCAATCCTTTTTCACCAATAAGAAGGAGAGTATGAAAATGGAATGAGCAAATTGTAGGGAAGATTGACTCCTGTGTTTCAGGCCTAAAAGCATAGCCACTATCTCATTGACTGTGGAATTCCTGAATGCCGGCCAGAGAGGACAGAACTGCCCTTTGTAGACCATTGGTCCAGACTTACCTAAGCTCTTTTTTCACAACTTTTGACACAAGGTGCCTTATTATTATTTTTTTGAGAGGGGAAGGTAGGGCAGTTGGGGTTAAGTGACTTGCTCAAGGTCACACAGATAGTTTTGCATTAAGTATCTGAGGTTCAAATTTGAACTAAGGTCCTCCTGACTCCAGGGCCAGTGCTCTATTCACTGCGCCACCTAGCTGCCCCAAGGTGCCTTATTTTTAAGTAGCTTTGGAGTGACAATAATGCTTTTCAGAGTTGGTGCTTGCTTCCCAAAGATAGGTTGGCTGATGGCCCACTGGGCACCCAATAAGGTGACATTGACACATTCCCTAGAATCCCATATATGTTCTCACACTGTGGTCATACATCTTCAGGGACAAATATCCTTGTCCATAGTCTGGCTCTAGCAAGGCTAAAATCGAGCAACTGCTTAATGTTGACCCAAGCTTGCTAATAGAGAGCTTAAGTCATAAATCCTTCCAGAGCTGATAGAAATGGGCAATGTTCTCACTGCTAAATTGACATGCGTCGAGGCCAGCTGTTTGAATGAGCAGACCCTGAGATTTCACATTAACAGCTAACTGATCGGGATTGGTTTTTACTGGCTGATCTGGATGTTGGTTCAGATTGAGACTTTTACTGAGATTCATTTGTGGCAAATGCCAAATCTTCATGCTCGAGACAGGAAGGGAGGGTAGATGCGAGACTGCTCCACATCACTCTTTTTTCCTAGTGTGTCCCTGGATTCATATTCAATAACTGCCAAAGCATATAGAGTATTAGTGGCAGCTCTCAATCAAAACAGGGACCATCCAGACCCTCAGTCAAAGTCCTGTCCAATGATCTGTCCACTGACAAGCACCAGACCACAGCAGCTCTCCCTTGACTCCTCCCTTGAGGCTTGCTCAGAGCCAATGGTGAAGGAGATGGAGGACATATAGGCCCCACTCCTCCCTACCCTAGCTCCTTCCTAGTCTCTCTGACCCACTTCCAGTGGGGGGAGGAGACATTCCAGCTTCTTCAGCCGACTTGAGGAACATGACCTGAGGGGGTTTACCTGGTGTGACAGAGTAGAGAGAACACTGGGCCTAGAGTCAGGAGGACCTGAGTTCAAATCCAGCCTTAGATACTTCCTAGCTGTGTGACCCTGGGCAAGTCACTTAACCTGTTTGCCTCAGCTTCTTTATCTAAAGGAGGGTGATGATGATACTGTGTTTAAAGCATATTTATTCATTCAGTATACTACTATGTGCCAGGTATCTTCTCTGCAACTTATAGTCTCAGGGAGATTCTTGGGGCAAGCTGTTATCAGGATAATCATTATGGGAGGGGGCTTAGTAACCTGAGGGGGAAACCAGGCTGTGCTACAGCTCACCCAGTACAACCAAAATAGCCAATTAACCCAAACACCCCTCATCCGGACCCTGTGAGCTAACCACGTACTTCTTGTCCTTGGCAAGTTTGCCAAGAACCAGAACTTAGAGCAACCTAAAGAGGCTTCTAGGGAAGCTGCCTCTGGAGCCCCACCGTGGTGCCCCCTGGGAAAAGGTCAGCCTCCAGAGGGGCTGCAAAGACTTTCCCCTGCTGGCTACTGCTGCCTGCTGCCTGCTGGCTGTCAGGCTGCCTCCATTCTCCTGGTGAGCCAGCCCTGGGAGCCAGAAGCTTGTTCCCTCACATGACTGAGCTGGGATACAAGTATGTACATGTGTGGTATGGTGTGGTGTGGTGTGGTGTGGTGTGTGTGTCCTGTATGGTGTGTGTGTGCGTCTGTGGCATGTGTATAGTATGTGAGAGAGAGAGAGAGAGAGAGAGAGAGAGAGAGAGAGAGAGAGAGAGTGTGTGTGTGTGTGTGTGTGTGTGTGTGTGTGTGTGTGTGTCCAGGGCTGTAACCCCATTTCTCCGGTCCTTTGGGAGCCCAGTGCCTGCTCAGCCCAGGGGAGCCCCTGTATTGGCCTCAGTCCCTGACAAAGCCAAGCAAGGCCAGGCTTCTTGATGGTGCTGGAGCCCAAGGGAGCCAGTACAATGGAGGTCAGAGGATCCGGCTGACTGACTTTGGGCCCCTTGTGCTGCCCCCATGGCCCCTTCCAGCTCTCAGGCTCTGAAATGGGGAATGAATGACTTCCCCTCCTTGGGTCTCAGTTTCCTTCTCTGTACCCTGAGGTCCCTGATAGGATTTCATAGAATTTGGAGCTGGAAGGGGCTTTCTTTACATATCATTAGCCCCTCATTTTAGAGATGAGGAAACTGAGTCCCAGAGAGGGGGCCGGGTCTTGCCCAGGTCCTGAACCTCCAATCCAGTGCCTACCCGACTTTCCCTTCTTCAAAGTTCTCCGAGATCCTGTCTTTCATCTTTCCCTTGTTTCCCCTCCCAGGAATGGCTTAGAAAAGGGTTCAATTGGACCCAAGGTTTTTTCAAAGGGAAATTGCCCACAGAGGTTAATCTCGACGGAATTGTAAGTAGGGATGATGGCCCAGACAAGGCACTCAAAGGAGTGACAGAGAAAACAAATGGGAGGGGGAAAGGAGGAGGGGAGGAAGAGACCTTGGTTGTTGGAAAACAAGGCCCTTGGGGGGAGGGGGAGCAGAACCCCAGAGCTACCTTGAGGCTTCTATGGGGGGGTCTGCCCAAGAATCCTGATGCCTGGCCACTGAGCTTAGAGATGCTGAAGGGCTATGCTGTCGCCTAAGCCCCACCTTTGGGTCCTCAAGGGTGGAAATAGGGGCTCAGCTTTGGAGGTGGGAAAAGCTGTAGGGAAGAGAGGCTGAGGCTCCAGTCAGACGTTACTGAGCCCTAGGTCTAGAGAGAGACGGGGCTCTAGAGGCCACTCCTTTCATTTTACAGATGGAGAAACTGAGGCTCAGAGACGACAAGGGGCTTTCCCCAAATCATCCGAATAGTGAGTGGCAGGGTCGGGATTTGAACCCAGGTCACCTAACTCTGAAGCATGATCTGACACACTCCCCAAAACACTAGCCACTGAGGAGAGCTCCACTGTTCTGGATGTCGCCTCCTGAGCCCCAGGTCTTCCCATGCCCTGGGCTCTGCTCCACTCTGCACCTCGCGGCTATTTCGGGGACTCATTAGGGAACAGGAGTCCAGCCCATGCAACAGCCACACGAGAGAGACAGAGAAGCCTGATGCTGCCGGCTTTGGACGCTCCAATCTCCTTCTCCTCTCTGGACCTGCTTTAGGAATCTCTAAAATGAGAATATGGGCATTGGACCAGATGCGCTTTCTAAGGGTCCTTCACACTCGAAAACTCGTGGTGGGGGAGAGTGAAGTCAGCGATGCGGTGGCTGGAGGCGCCCTGCTGGGTTGGGGGGGAGCGGGGAGGATCCAGTCCTATTTGCAGGGGCCCCCCATGTCCTCAGGAGTGCCAGAGCAGGCTGCTCAGAAGAGGCAGCTCATGGGGCCAGGGCACCTTCCTGCGAGCTAATTGGGTGGGGATTGGGGAGTCCAGTGAATTTACCTTCCATCCCTGGGGTTTTGCCACTTCCCACCTGGTGGACTTTGGGCAAATCACTTACGGTCTCTGGGCTTCAGTTTCCTTGCCTAGCTTAAAGTCCAGGATCCTAAGGTGTGTGGTTTGCCTGCTCTCTATAGAGAAAACCTCCCCAGGCTCTGAGATGAGAGTTAAAAGGGTCGTTGGAGACCAGCTGGTGGAATCTCTTCATTTTTAAGAATGAAGAATTAAAGAGTCAGGTTAAAGATTTCAAGTCACCCAACTTGTAAATGGCAGAGCTGGGCTTGCCTCTAACCCTTGGCAGCTCACTGAAGTATTGACCAGGAGCTGGCCGGTGGCCCAGTGATCACCCTCACTACCTGCTTTCCACAGAAGCACAGCTCAGAGATCGCCTTCTTACAGCCCGTCCTAGATCAGCTGTGTTGATCTCAGAAATGCTGTCCAGCCTTGCCCTGTCCAACCAGCAGCTACTTGAGCACCAGCTGAGCCTGGGACTTCCCTGGAGAGCCAGGATGGCATGGGGAGAGCCCTATGCCCAGAATCCCTAGAACTTACCTGGTTTAGGAAACCTCTGGTCTGGACAGTCGGCAGAGTCACAGGAAACTTTCCCAGTTGAGGCAGAAACTGCTGTTGTGAACTTGCCAACTCTTTGGCTGTACCAAGCTCTGTGTGCAGGGGAAGCTCTGCTCAGCAACTTTGGGAACCGTTGTCTGGCTCAGGCAGCCAGGAATTGATCTTGAGTCATAAGGGAGAGGGGGAAGGCGTTCCCATGTTCCCATGTCCCTGCCTCCCCGCATTCTTGACACTGGGCCAACTGGGATGCCCCCCTGGCTGGGGGCAGGGCTGGGCCAGCTGCCTTGGGGACTGGGATCTGCTAAGAGAGCAAGAAAAAGAGAGAGAAAGAAGGAGAGAAAGAAAGGAAAGGCAGGAAGAAAAAAGAATGATAACAGGCATTCACATAACAAAGAAAATCCTCAAAGCACTTTGCTCGCCTCCTGTGAACCTCCCAACAACTTCAGGAGGTTGGTGCCACAGCCATCATTACCCCCATATTACAGAGGAGGAAACTGAGGCTCAGAGAGAAGTGGCTTGTCCAAGATCATAGAGCTAGTGAGGGGCTCTAATTCCCTTGTCCTCTCTGGACCTGCTTTATGAATCTATAAAATGAGAGTGGGGGGCATTGAACTGGATAGAATTTCTAAGAGTTCTTCAATGCTCTAAGCTTGGGATGCTAGAGAATAGAGGTTGTCAATAAGGTGACCTAGGAGCTAGTCTCAGACACTGAGGCCATGTTGGGGGGGGGCAGCAGCAGAGATGGGCTAAACACCTAGCTCTTCCAAATTCTAGCTCTGGTCATCTCCACTCTACTATGCTGTCTCTTCTAAAAAGAGAGAGGGATTGATGGGGATTTCTGTTCTTTGCCAGGGTAAACATTGCATGGGGGCACAGGATGGGACCTTCTCCTCTCCAGGCTCAACATTTCCAGTCTCTTCTCTACGTGTTCCCCACTTCCCTCCCCAGGCACACACTTGAGGACCTTGGTGGGTGACAGGCTGCATCATTGGATCTGGAGGCTGACAGGAGCCCTGTTTTGTTTACCAGTTTGTAGACTCAGTTTTGCCCCTTGGTTGGGATGAGGGGAAAGGAGGCCCCACCAACCTACCAGCCCATCAAGTTCTCAGGAGGCTTCCTGAATGGCTGAGAATAAGGAAAAGATTGGAGAAATCCCATAATGGGCCCAGGGATGGTCTGGCAGGGAGAGTTGGATTTTTTTCTCAGGTCCTGAGGGGGATCATGGGTCAAACTAGGATGGATGGAGAGAGAGAGAGACAGAGAGAGAGAGACAGAGACAGAGACAGAGACAGAGAGAGAGAGAGAGAGAGAGAGAGACAGAGAGACAGAGAGACAGAGACAGAGAGAGAGAGACAGAGACAGAGACAGAGACAGAGAGACAGAGACAGAGAGAGAGACAGAGAGACAGAGAAAGAGAGAGATAAAAAGAGGAGGAGACAGAGAGGGAGAAAGACAGATAGAGAGACAGAGACACACTCAGAGAGAAACAGATAGACAGAGAGAGACAGAAAGACAGACAGACACACAGGGAAAGAGACACAGAGAGAGACAGAGACAGACAGAGAAGGGGAAGGAGGGAGGGAGGGAGAGAGAGAAACAGAGACAGAGAGACAGAGAGAGGAGAGAAAGGGGGGAAGACAGAGAGGGAGAAAGAAATAGAAAGAGAGACAGAGACAGAGAGAGACACACAGAAAAGAGAGACAGAGACAGAGACAGAGAAAGAGAAGAAAGCTTTGGGTCACCTGGTCTGGGATTGGGTTGATTCCCCTCATTCCTTCTGCTGGGGATCTTTTCCTGCTGTGTTGTCTGGAAGCTATATCTACATGGCCAAAGGGAAAGTGTGTGGGGTTTGGAGGCAGAAGACCTGGGTTGAAATCCCCCTTTTCTAACTTGGGATGGGCCCTTGTTGCAGACCCTCTGACCCAAGTGGAGGTGACTTGGAAGGGACTCTGGCCAAAGCCACTCGCTCACTCAGTCCTTTTGGAATTGCTTGAAAGGACTGTTGGCATTTGGCCACTAGGTGGCAGTATAGTGACCAGGTAGCTGGACCATCCTTCCACTTGGAGTCATGGAGCCTCAAACCTGAAGAACTTCAGAGGCTATCTCATCCATCCCTTTAACTGTAGAAAGAAAGAAACTGTGGCCTTGAAATGGGGAGGGACTTTCCCAAGGTCATACCAGAAGTCAGCAGTAGAGCCAGTCCTAGAGTCCAAGTCCCACACCAGACTGTGGCACATCTGGCCTTAGCTGCCTCCGACCTTCCTGAGTGACCCCTAGTTGGGGAGACCAGACTCACATGCAACAAGAGCCAAGCTTTCTCTCCCTCTAGGTTAAACTCCCCAGTTCCTTCACTTGATTCTTGGGCGGTCTTGTGATTAGATGACGGATGTGGGGGTGAGGAGCCTGGAAAAGACTCAGGGGGGATCTGACAATTGCCTTTAAGTTTTTGTAAATATCATGTGTAAAGGAGGGGGTAGCCTTGTTCTGCTTGCCAGGACCAGGAACAGTGGAGGGGGGTAGGAGCATGGGAAAGAGGCAGAATGCCAGAGGTGCCATGAGTGGGCTGGACTACCTTGGGATGCAGTAAGCTCTCTCTCCCTCCCTGGGGGTCTCCAAGTAGAGGCTGGATGGGCCACTCCTTAGCAATTGGCTTTAAAGCACTCTTGTCCGTAGGTTGGACCAGATACCAGCTTAGAGAGTCAGACAGTTTTATAGGGTCTGAGGACTTAGCTCAATTCCCACCTTTGATACTCAATCACCTCCATCGAGTCCTTTGCCTCAGTTTCCTCATCTGTAAAATGAGCCAGAGAAGGAAATGGCAAACTACTTCAGGATCTTTGCCAAGAAAACCCCAAATGGGGTCACGAAAAAGTCCCTTCACACCCCCTTGCCTGAATGTCCTCATCTGTAATTTGGGTTCTGAGGTCCTTTCCAGTTCCAGAGCAAGGGTCCTCTGATCCTATGAATCCACCATTGTTAGGGGACCTTGAAGGCCCATTCAGACTACTGAATGTTGGCCTCCAAAGGGGACATGAGTCCAACCATTCCAAATTTAGGTCAGGAGACATTACCAGGGACCCTCCCCTTACCACTTTTTTCATCCCCCCATCTCTCCATCTCTCCCTCTCTCCCACCTTTCAGCCCTTGTAATGATAATGGGATAGAAGATCTTTTCCACCCATTAATAGGCCTCACTTGGAGCACTTTAAAGGAAGCTTGCTTAGAGAAGGCTGGCTTGTAGGAAGGCTTTCACACCTTTTGTTAATTTCTAATTAGGCATTGAGTCTGGACGGTTGTGATGCCCCTCTGGCTTTAAAAAGGGTATATGTGTACTCTGAGGTAGCATTTTGCTTTGGGGGTCACTCATTCTTGTGATTTGACCTGATGAGACTCTGGGTAGCCATTTAGGAGCCCCCAGCTTTGAAAAACCCAGATGTTTGTGCTTCTCTCTCTGGTAACTATGTATGTATTGCCTTGGTCAGACAGTTGGATCCTGTCTATTGATTTGTGCTAATTTCTAGACGGTTAGAAGCTCTGTCTGTTAGTCTTTATTTCTCTGCTTGTATTTTCTCTTTTTGTTTGGATTTTCTCAGAAGTTCATGGTGTTGATTTTTCCCCTGAACTAATGAATGTAATTTAAAAAGATTGTTGACTCCTTAAACAGCTCTCTTTCCTAGTAAAGCAGATCTAAGAACCTGTGCTAGCAGCCATCCTGGGGATGCCAATGTGGTTGTCATTACAGCCCTCCCCTCCTCCTTTCTTCTCCCTCCTCTTCTTTCTTTTCTTTCTCAAGGTATTCCTGACTCAGACACTTATTATCAGGGTGACTTCAGTCAAGTCATTTCAGCTCTTTCTGTTCTTATCTATAACATGGAGGGATTAAGCTAAATGACCTCCCAGGTCCCTTTCAACCACCCTCCTCACCTTTCTGTGTCCCCCTCTTCCTACTCCCAGCCTAAGGCCTCCTCCTCTAGATGGGCTCTCGTCCTTCACTGGAAAGCCAAGCAAAGGCCCCCTGCCTCCCAGGGGACCAGAAGGGGAGACCTATTGTGTGATCTAAGTTGATGTGACTTTGGGCCAGGCACCTAACAATTCTGGGCTTCTCTTCCCCTCTTTTTCATTAGAATCATTGTCTGTCCCTGCCTCTCCCAGGCTGCATTTGTGAAGGCAAGGTTTTTAACCTCCACAATTTCTAGAAAGTAGATTGGGAAACCTTTGAATTGAGACGAATTGAGAGACAGAGATGGGATGGGGGATCATGGAGGAGGGCAGTAACCTTCCCCTCCTCCACCACACAGCAGCACTTTGGGAAAATTCTATTAGGACAGAGTGGAGAGGAAGCTGGAGGCAGGGAGGGCCAGGGGGGAGGCTCTGGCCTAGGGCAGCATGCTGGGAGTCAAAGAGACTCAGAGCTGGAAGGAACCTTGGAGATCATTGAGTCCAGCCAACCCTCTCATTTGACAGAGAAACAGAGTCACAAACAGAGGAACCCCCAAGTGCCCAGGGAGCTAGTGTCAGAGCCAGGCTTCTAACCCAGGGCTCTGACTCTAAAATGGCCTTGCCTGTCACATGCTTTCATCAGTCATGATATGGGGAGGATCCCTCCCATTATCAACCATCTTCTCTGTTCCTGGGGCCCCCGGGACAAAACCTTGGGCTTAGAGGAACAAACCATGTTCCAGGGAGTACAAGGCAGCCCCCCCCTTCCCCATTTACCAACCCAGATTTCAGGGCCACTCACCCGCCCTGTCCTAGCTTCCTAGCTTTGAGAAAAATGGCAGTGTCCTTGTAGTTTGTCTGGGTCCCTTCCCTCTTCCTGGCCCCAGGTTCAGGTACTAAGCAATCACTCAACAAGTTCCCTTCATCATCTTCCCCCTCTAAAAAAATAAGTCCTCTTGTTCCAAGGACAGGCTCTTCTGTCAGGCCCTCCCTCTCAACACAAGGGAACCGCAGTGTTGGCCCGGGCTCTCGCTCTAATTTAGGGGCATACAGGGCTTAAGCCAGAGCTTTCCTTTGGGAAGGGAGGTCCCAGGCTCTGTGCAAGGGCACTGTAATTCATAGCCGGCAGCTGGGGAGGGTGGAGGAAGAGTGGGGAGCACAGAGGTCTTCTTGGAACCTTCAAAATCTTTCTGTGGGTCAGGCCAGCCCTGCTTAGGAGTCAGCATCTCAGTCATGGAAAGAGACTGTCACTGGTTCCCTGCCCAGCTCTTACTGGGCACACCTGGAGCCCAGGGGCTGCCAAACGTAGCCAAACCTTGCTCGGTGGGGTCTTCAGCATCTTCCTCCACCAGGGGGTGGAGGCTTAGGCTGGCCAGCCAACCGGGGTTGCCCAAGTGCCTTAACACATCATTATCTACTATCAGGGGCCCAGGGATGAAAAAGGGGGGTTGTCAGCCAGAAATCTGGAAACCAAGTTTTATTTTTGGAAAATGACATTACACACACCTTGCCAATGTACACGGAAATGAGCAAACAAGGAAGAACAGACGTCATGGGCAAAAGCTGCATCCCAGCAACGCTCTGGCTGGTCTTCCAGGGTAGGATGCACCATGGTGACTGGTCTTCGAGTCTCCTTGTGGCCACAGGTATCTGAACACTACATTGTCTGTATGGCGGGAGCTGCTCTAGACCTTGAAGGCTGCTGGCCAAAGACAGCTCTCATCCTCCAGTGAGACAGAGAGACTCGGGCCTTTGACGCCAGGAGGCAGAAAGAGGCCAGCTCGGGTGGTCTGCTCGAGAGAGAAGGGGCGGCCCAAAGGGAGAGCTGGCCCCTCCTAATGGCTGTGTTGGAAAGCAAACCTGCAATCCCGTTGCAGGACTGTTTGGGAAAGAGAAAGCAGCCCCCCTCCCCCACCTCCAAGGTCCTTGGTGTATCCATCTGCTTTCCTAATACGAGCAGTGAAGGCCCCGAGGCCAAGCTGATCCTCTGAAGTTCTGATGTCCCCCTGAGGGCCCCTCGCAGCCAAGCTGGGCTGAGAGAGAGGACATCCGGGGCCTACGCACAGGCCTCCAATCTTATCAAAGGGTGAAAGGTGGCTCAGCTCGCCCAAGGTTTTACCATCAAGGGGAGCGGGGCCTTCAATCCCAGGGTTCCTGGGGAGGACCCGTTGCACAATGTTTTTTGGGTTTTTGCCCACATAGATTGGTCTCAGATCTGTAATTTATGGCCAGAGACAGCCTGGGGGTAGGGAAGGAGGAGGAGGGGAGAGGGACAGAGGAAAAGAGAAGACTTCGTTTTCTGAAGTTGCCAACAAGGTCACTGAGGAATGGGATTTATGGTACCGTGCACTGACTCTCCAAAGCTACATACAGTCTCTAACACTAAATTTACGGCCCCAGCATAGCTAATGGTGCTAGGGCTCCCTACTGTCCTTAACTCCACCCACCCCCCCTTTGAAAATGGCCACAGAAATGGTTTCTATACAAGCTGACTGGTGCAAGGAGGTGACCATTGTGCTTCAAAGAGCTGGCCACGTGTGAGAAATCCAGAATGGGCACTGTGCCCTGCTGGGCACCAGCTGCTTCCAGCCAGGGCAAGAGCATGCCATCCTGGTACCATCTCCTGCTTGCTTACCTCCCTGGATGAGTCATCCAAAAGGACAGGCCCCTCCATTGGCCGTGCCTGGAAGCCAGAAGGCCCCCTGATCACGACTCCGTGCACTGCTCAAGCAGGCTGGTCTCGGAGAGTGTGCCCAAATGGAATGCTACTTGAGTCTCATCACAGGAGGAAAGAACATCTGTTAAATTAATGTCTTTATACAAAGTGTACTTTCTTAAATACTTTTTGCATTTCAATCAATCCCCAAATCCTATGGAATCCTAAATACAACTCAATTCTTATACTTGGCTTGACCCTCCCACCCCACCCCCTACGTGGCTCTGTACAGATGGCTTAAAGTATGCCAGCTAAACTTTAAACCTCAGCCCCCAACCCACTCCCTTCCCTCCATTCCCTGCCCTCCCTCCTCCCCCCCCCCCCCCAACAGCAAGTGACAATCAAATCCACACTATGGGCTCGAAGCTATATCATACTGCAGCTTTGTTAACTATGAGCAAACTGAAAAGCCCAAGGGGCTGTGAGAAGATGGGGAGCATCCATGGATGGGGCTTCTGTTCAGCTGTCTGCACCCTTCTCTGCTCCACAAAATGGAGGCCAGGTCTTATCAGCCAGGAGACTGACAGGGAAGGAGGAGGCTGTTCCTGAGCTGGCAAGGCTGAATGAGGATGAGTAAGAGAGAACTGTGCTGGAGGAGAGAGGAGCAGATGTCTGTGCACACCCATAGGAGTGTGTGTGTGTGTGTGTGTGTGTGTGTGTGTGTGTGTGTGTGTGTGTGTGTGTGCTCACGGGCTTATGCCCCCAAGGCAGAGGAGGAGAGAGGGCTAACCCTCCAAGGGTATATGTGGTGGGGTGTGGCAGGGGACCACCATATGCCTCACGGCTCAGAGGCTCCAGGCCTCCAATTTGTGACTTGTGAAGCATCAGCCAGGGAGGGAGGACATTCTGCTCTAGTCAGGGTCCCTTGAACCAGAATGTCTCTTGGATTGCAAACAGCATAGTGCTTTCGGGCCTTGTGGCAGGCCCCGACTCTCCAAGCAGAGAGCTGGCCTCTGAAGGGTCTTGAGCCAGAGAATACTGAGCCTGGATGCTCAGAGGTAGGCAGCCAGACAGTGCTGGAAAGGCTGGCCCAGAGAAGGAGGATGGAAGGAGTTTAACAAGAGATCAGTGGTCAGGTCAGATTGGCCTTTGTGCTGCTGCAGCAGCTGGGGTTTTGAGTTCTGGCTTGAACTCTTCCTACTTCTGGCCCTGTTTGGCTGGGAACAGGAAGAAACAGGCAGTGACAGTAACAACAGTGTGCAGTCCACCCTTTAGACACTCTTCTTTGCAAAGGGGATACAGGTCCTGCATGGGAACCTTCCATGGAAAGCCTGGAGGAAAGGCTTTGCTGGACTTTCATGCTGCTAGCTCCAGCTCCACGCCTTTCCAGGCCATCCTGAAGGGCAGCTGCCAAAGACCCAGGCCACACTCTGGGTACCAGCTGGAGGAGGCTGAGGCCCACAGGTTTGGCTGAGGAGGTCATAGTCAGCCTTCCTGACTGCCAAAGAAGCAGGCACACATTGCAGATCCTCAAGGGAAAGGACTCAGGAGGAAGGATGAGTGAGACAGGGACATAGAGGTCTGTACCTGTACCACAGCCCTGGGTAAGGGAGGCCAGGAGTAGGGGGTACCTTCACTAGGACTCTAGGGAGCAGAAGAGCTCCTGGATGACTGACCGGGAGGCAGACAGAGAGGCAGGAGCCCAGGGCCAGCTCTAGAGGCTTCCAAGTCCAGAGCCCAAGAAGCAACACAGGAAGGAGGCAAGCAGAGGGCTCCCTCCTTTAGGATGGGAATTCAGAGGGCCTCATGGAGATGAGGGCAATGCAGAGAGAATGGTGCTGTGTGCAGAGTGGGGATCTGGAGAGAGTGGGCATGTGAGCCAAAGGGGGCACAGAGGGATGGAGGAACAGCAAATAGTGACTACAGAGAATTCAGTGGGGACCCAGAGAGTACTGGGGGGAGAGAGGGCACAAAGGGAGTATAGGTACAGAGGGGCGAGTTCAGAAGATGTGGTCGGTACCCAAAGCTAAAGGCACAGAGAGAACAAGGATAGTAGGGGTGTGGAAAAAGCAGGTGGCCCCAAGAATGGGGGTGCAGAGGGAGTGGGCGGTCACAGAAAGCATAGTGGATGGATGACAGAGCTACTAATGGGAGGGTACAGAATGCTGTGGGTATGGAGAGGAGGCCAGAGGCCCCAAGAGGAAGGTGGGAGGTGGATGGAAGAGTGAATGATGGGGCCCTGAAGACTCAAAGGGAGCAAGGTGCTCATTGTCAGAGGCCTGGGGACTTTTCCAAGGCTTGACAGCCCTCCCGACCCCCTTGGCCCAAAAGGAGCCCAGAACTGGCCTTGGAGGCTGAGGCACCATAAGGTCAGGTGGCCCCTCCCAGCTGTAGGCAGGTGGACAAAGCATGGGTTCAACTCCTTCCCCAGAGCCTTCTGGGAGCAGTCACTAACCACAGAGCCAGAGAAAGACAACCCCTGGTCAAGTGGGGCCTGAGAAAAGTAACCAAGCTTAGCCACCAAAGGAATAGCTCCAGCTTATAATAGCCATGCCAAGTCTTGTCTTTACAAGTACTTCAAAGCTCCCTAAAAGGAGTAGGGGCACCCCTTGGCTGTGGCTCCTCTGCCTTCTTCCTTTCCTGCTCTGAGAGCAAGGCTGCTTGGCCATCAAGGTGCATTTGGATGGGAGATAACAGGTAGTCTGTCCAGGCCCCAGACTGGAAGACCGGAGGTCATGAGAACTGAGCACATAGGGCTAGCCCTGAGCACTTCTCCAGAGGGGGGCCAGGCCTCATGCTCCAAGGGCCACATAGGGCTCCTTGGGCCTTCCCTTGCCTTTCTGCTGGGCTCACCCTATCCCCTTGCTCCTCTGCTTCTCCTGAATGATGGTACCTTACTTCCTCTGGAGGGGAGGGGGTTGGACCTTGTTCCCTCTGCTTGATGAGATGGGGGTTCCAAGATCCAGCATCTCTCAGAAAGCCGGGGGAGGGAAAGCTAAGCAGACTGGCAAGGGCACCACTGGGAGCCAGGACACTTGGCTTCTGGTCCCGGCCCTGCCACTGGCTTGGCCAAATCCTTTCTCTTTATGGACATTGCTTTCATCCTCTATACTATGAGGGGGTTGGATGAGACAGTTTCCAAAAGCCCTTCCTGCACTAATGTTCTCCACCTCAAGGTCCCTTCTTGGCTAGTGCTGACATGTCACACCATTGTACAGCCCAAGGTCCCTTCCCAGTTGGAGCTTCTACGTGCCTAGGGGCCTTTCTAGCTGTAACATTCTGCATCCGCAGGGGCCCCAAAGGTCCCCTGGTGCCAAAAGACAGCCTTGGCTTGGCTTGGCTACCAACAGTTCTCTCCAAAGACTCTCTTGCCCATTCCCTTTCAGCTCCTCACTTAGGAAATTGTTCATCTCCTCTCCATCTGCCCCCTAGGCCCCGGCACACCCTTTTCTTCTGCTTTGTCCCTTTTTCTAGTTCTGCAGGAGGTTGGAGTGAGAGACAGCCATTATGTTAGATACATATATCATATACATGAGACGGGGGGACAGGGGAGGCAGCAGATGCTTTCTGAAGCACTCAGGGTCTGCTGACTGTGCAGAAAAGAACCCAAGGGACCCTTGAGGGAAAGCCAGGACAGAGGGCCCTGCAAAGGGGGTTTGGAAAGGTCAGTTTCAAAGGCAGCCCCCCACAGGTTTTCAGAATCTTTCGAAGATGTTCAGAAGCCCAGGAAGTGCCAAGCTGCTTACAACCTCAAGCCTAAAAGAGAAATCCCAGAGATAATGGTCCTAATCTGCTGGGCAACTTCCCCTCTCTGGGCCTCAGTTTCCTCAACTGGAAATGAAGGAGTTGGCCTAGCTGACCATATATTGCTGCACATCATTAAGATTTTATCCAGTATTTCTGCATCTCTATTGATCAGAGAATTTGGTCTTTGGTTATTATCTCTGTCAGATTTTAGTGAATTTGAATGAATGCCACCTTTGCCCCATAAAGGGGAGTATGCCACCTTTAAGCTATAATGATGGATAATCTAAACAAAAGGGGGATTATTTATTCTTGGAAAGTTTGAAAGAATTCAGCAGCTCCGCCAGCTGGGGCCAGGGAGCCTTAGAAACTGCTAAGGCAGCTAAGTCTGAGAGCCCAAGCTTGCTTCGGAATTTGGTGATTATACCCCTTAGGGATTGATAATCCTGCTTAATGAATAAGCTGGGAGAAGGCCAATGAGTGGGTCCTTTTGGGCCCATCCTGGGTATAGACCTGGGGAACACAGCTGGGTATGCAGGGAGGGCTAGGAATGCCCTGACCTTTCCCTTCAGCTGACCTGCCACTGAACAGAAGAGTCAGGGCATCCCAAGAGCCATGAGCCTGTTTCTGCCCTCTGTAGGGCCTGACAGTAACAGCAGGGAAATGCCACTCAGGCAAAGTCATATCAGCCGCTCCATGGAGCTACTTAAGGCAAGATGCTTGTTCTGAAGCTAAAGAGTTTCAGATGAGCCTGGGCTGCAGTTTGGGAGTGTTGGGCGCCATTCTAGTGAAAAGAAATGTCAGGATTCTGGTGGGAGCCCAGCAGAGGCTGAGAAAGAGATAGCCAGCGGTAAGTGGCTTACTCTGCCTAGGCAAAAGCCCTGGGTTGAGGCTCTGGGGGACTGGGGATGGGGCTGGTGCTTTAGGCCTTTGAGGTGGGACTGGTAGAGCCCTCCTCCCTCTGTTACCCAAAATATAGATAACAGGGGTACTAGAGTCCAGCTCATTTCTCCTTCCAAAGAATTGACAATGAGCTCCTAGGAAGAATGCAAGGGAAGTGGCCAGAGAATCCTTCCAATTTCCCAGAAGAAAATACAGAAGGAGGAGGAAGAGAAGAGACCCTTGGCCTTTCTACTGCCTTAAGGATCAACAGAACAAAAGTGGAAGGTATAGCCATCATGCATTGCCTTGGCTCCAGCAGTAGGGCCAGTCTTGAGGCTGACTTGGGTAATTTTGAGTCAGAGCTTTGGGGTTCAAATGTTGACTCTGCTGCTTGCTCCCTGCGGGATTCTGGACAAATTAGTCCCTCCCTCTGGCCTTCGGTTTTCTCATCTGCAAATAAGAGGGTTGGATGAAATGAGTTTGAAGGTCCCTGCCAGCTCTGATGTTCTAGGATTCTGAGATGTGAGTGGTCCCCACCCACAGCACTGGGTATTACATCCTGTGTCCACGTCAGTAGTCAGTAGCTCAGGCTGAGGTAGACGCTTGATGGTGACACAGTTACACACACACACAGGCACACATGTACACATACACAATCATTCAGTAGCCAAGCCACCCCATCTCATCCTATCCTTCCCTATCCCTTCTAACCCATGGGGATATGGTGGTGGAGTCAGGAACTCTTCCCATCTGCTGCCAACACTGGCAGGCATTGCTTCAGTTCTCAGTCAAGGAGGCCTCATGACTTCGGAAACTGAGGGTTAGGCCAAATCGAGCATCCAAGGTGAAGGGGAGCAACATCTTCTCTGTTCAGGTGGCAATAGGAAGGGCAGAGGATGTAGTGGGAATGGCAGCCCCCGCTGGCACTGGGTGATCAAGCTCCATTGTTCCAAAGCTCGTCTGAAGGCTGATCCCACTGCGTGGGCATTGGCTGATCCTGGCATCTCCAGAAGGCAGGCTGGCAGTGACAGCATCCTCACTATACTCTGTCATCCTTTGATGGTTCCAAAGGGGTGGTGGTGGTGGTTTTTTTTTTCATTTTCTGCACATGTGTTTTTTAGACAAAAGTAAAAGCCCCAGCTTATAAAAAAAGGAGCAGGAAGAGTTTACTCCTGAAACACAGACATGAGGTTTTTGTTTTTGCTTTTTTATAAAAAGGAGATTGAGTTCTTGCTATAAAATGCAACTGAAAGATGTCAGCCCTGAAAACAAATTTTCACAGTGTTTTCAGTGTTGGTGGTTCACAAGGCATTCGACAGAAGTGGAGCTCGACTGATACCATCACTGAGGAGGGTGAACGTGGCCTTTGGGAATGGCTGCTTCAAGTCCCTTGGCCCCAGCTGAGCTGGTTGGCTCATGGATTCCTGCTTGGCTCAGTGGAGGAGGTGAAGGAGTTGGCTATGATCTCCAAAGCCTACCAGACATGGCTCCTGCTTTGGTGGGCCAGGTTAGGAATCCCTCTGCTGTGGTCCCCTTCCCTCAGTCTGGTGCTAGCACCCAGGAAGATGGCTGCATTAGCACAAGTCACTGGCTTCCCTGCTCACCCACCCCCTTGGCATCCCAAATTGGTGTCAGATGCCAGGCTCTGTCAGAGGGTCAAGCTGAGAGATGAGCAGCATCAGCCTTCTTCGGACAAGGAGATCGGGGGCACATTTTGCCCAGTCGAGGATTCACCAAGGATTTTTTTGCTCCAGATTCCCTTCCCCCTGCCCCATCCCCGCCCCCAGTCACATTCTTGGTGTGACTTGTATGAGCTACCCTCCATGGAAGGCAACCTATAGCATTAGAATGAGACAGAATGAGCCCCGTGGGGGGCTCAGGAATTTCACAGAAGGTCCATGGAACAGTACATATCACATCCCCATCAAATTACTCAAAAGAATGGCATCGATCTAACCTCCTTACTTGATAACTGTGGATTTGTGGCCCAGAGGAGGAATCACCGAAAAAAACCCATGTTAACTCTGCGTCCTTTTTCTTTTTTTCTTTCTCTCTCTCTTTTTTTTTTTTTGGAAACTTGAAAGCAATAATAGCCCTACTGGACACTCTAGCAGAAGTACCATACTGTACAGGAGGAAAGTGGAAAGTTGGCCTCTGGATGCTGGACGTTGTCTTCTCTTCACATTGAATCTCCCAGGGAGTCGGAATCATCCAAGGACAGAGGCAGGTACAGGTCCTGCAAGAAGAAAAGGAGCCAGTGTTAACTTGCCTTCACACCAGCCATGTGAACCTAGGAGAGGCCTAGGTCCCAGTGCTGGGCTCTGCCACTTAACTCACCATGGGACCTTGGTGCCCATTCCCTTCTCTTGGCCTCAGTTCTGAGTCTCCACTGTAAAATGGGAAACTGGATTAGCAGACACTGTGGGACCCTATGGCCCTCCCTAGCCATCCTCGGTCTTCGGATTTCCTTTCCGTAAAGTAACGGGGCACTCCAGTTCCTCCCAGCACTAACACTCTATGATCACATTATAGCAGAATCATAGAATCTCAGAGCTGCAGGAGACCTCAGAGGCACACCTGAGGCAAGCTCTGCGCCAGCGGGAAGATGGTGATGACGATGGTGACGACGATGATGACGGCGATGAGCGTGTCCAGGCTTCACTGGGATTCGCCCCACTTTGGGCCAGCCCGCTCTCATGCTTAGAACATGTGTCCCAACATCAAAGCTTGAATCTTCTTCTGTGCAAACTCATCTCCACTGGGAGATTCACTCTGCCCTCCAGAGCTGAGCAGAGTGAGCATGAGTTCCCTTCCACATGCCAACCTTCATATACTGGAAGAAAGCTGTTATGTACAACTCAACACTTCTAATCCCCAAGCAAAATAGCTCAGCTTCCTCATTTGGCCACATCTTCACATCTTTTGTCATTTTGGCTGCCCTCTCTGCAAGCAAGTGGGGGGCCTCAAGACATCCCAGACAAATAGAATACGTCCAAGCCCTCTGAAGGGATGCCCTTGCCCCAATTGGCAGTACTACCCATTATCATTATCAACTTCCTCCCCTTCTCCACGCTATGATTTCTTCACCCCTGAGCTAAAGACCCTCCTTATTGGTCTCTGTTCTAGACAGGTAGCTATAGGGGAGAACCAGGATGAAAAGAGGGATTTCATGGATAGTGATGATTGATGCAAGATGGGTTGGATCACTTTGGGGCAGTAGAAAGAGATCTAAAGTCCTGCACCCTTCCTGGGCCTCAGTTTCCACCTCTGTGAAATAAAGAGTTGAATGAGATGGTCACTAAGGAACCTTCTCATTCTATAATGCTATGTGGAATATTAATGAAAAAATACTTAGTGACTGATAAGTGACCATTTTCCTTCCTTGATTGCATTTAAGTAAAAATAAATGGGGGGAGAGATGGTAATTCTGCCAAGTTCCTGGCGGGGATGTTGGACACTTTCAAAAGAGCTTTCTTATGAAGGCAGGGTGCTCAGGAAGTGTGCCAGCATCATGGACCCCTGGGTCTTGGCATCCCTCAGCTGTGAGTAGACCTACCCCTCCAACCTGGGGGAGCTATGGGGACAATGTTCCTCCTTAGGTCCTGTCAATGTCTCGTTCCTTCTGAAGTACCATTGTTTTAGGCTCTAATGGTTTCCAGAGTTTGCCCATTCATCCCTCTCCTGTTCACTAATACAGGGATGGCTAGATAGAGCTCTAATGCCCATCTTTGCCAGCATGGATAGCTCCCTATAAAAGCTGTCCACTGAGCATAGGCAGGTACTCCACTCTCCAGTTCTGGCATACTCTGGAAGCTGAGCAGGCCTAGGGCTTTAGAGTGGCTGTTTTGGGGCATAAGGATGGGCCCGATGACATGTCAGCCTGCTTTCTGGGGTTGTTGTGGATCCAGCTTGAAGCAAATCCCATGAAGGCCCCTGAACATCAGTTTTCTGCACAAAGGCATTTCTGCTTATGCTACGGAGTGGTGCCATATTTCTAGCCATGTGGTCTGGTCTGAGGGATTCCTTTGTAGGTATGTTGTGGAATCCCTTTATAGGTGGAATTCACAAATTTCATCTCTCAACTGAATCAAAGTTTATATTTGAAAGGTTGGATCTGAGGCCCAGGCTCATGAGTCTATTATCATGTGTCACAGAAATCGAAAGGAATCATTACTGCCCAAACATATCAGTAAAGAGCAATGGCATTTATCACTAGACATGCCCACTCTGCAGTGTCTATTCAGGCCTGGTCTAGGTTGAGGAAGCCAGGGCAAACATCACCTCCACACCTGGTCCAGGGCAGGAAGGCCTGTGCTAAGGAGCTAATGCTAGTTGGGTCCCCAAGGCGACCAGTAGAAGTCATGGGGATACTAGGACTTCTTTTAAAATTTCTTTAAAGCTCATTGGTGTCTTTTGTTTAAAAACAACTGATACTTCCCAACAAACACCAAAGAGTTAAGCCAAAGTATCTAAGCACAAGTGTGGTTGACAAGGTGCTATCACTGTCTATCTGGGGAGTTTGCCACTTGTTATCGGCAAGGAAGGATTTGTGTCTAGGAGACATCACCCCTCATTTCATTGTTGTATTCATTTTACATATTGTTCTTTGGCCTTCACCTTCTTTACCCTACTTCACTCCATACAAGGCTTCCCCGATTTCTCTGAATCCTTCATACTCATCATTCCTTACAGTGTTGCAAGATTCCATTCCATTTCTCTCCCACAATTTGTTATGCCATTAGCAAACTATGTTGGGCACAGAGTTTGTTCCCAGCTTTCTATTATCACAGACTGTGCTGCTAGAAATCTCTTTGTATATAAGGGTCTTTCATTGCTTTCAATAACCTTTGGGATATAGTTCCAGGAGTGGAATCTCTAGGTCAAAGTTACAAAGAATAACTTTTTTCTTACATAACAATTCCCAATCGTTTTCCAGAATGGTTGAACTGATTCAACCAGCTCCACTATAAGTTACTCAGTGCTCCTGCCTTCCTTCCCACAGCCCCTCTCACAACGAGTTTTCCTATTTTTTTTCTTTGCGACTTTGATGGCCACATGATGATACCTCAGGAGTATTTCTGCTTGCCGTTCTCTGTTCATTCGTGCTTTTGGACACTTTTTTCCTGATGGTTGTTGACAATTCGTGTTTCTTCACCTTTGTTTTCTACTTGCCTGAGACCACCCACCCCCGGCCAGAGCAGGTCTCTGGGCCAGGGGCCAACAGCTCCCTTCCTTTGGCTCATAATTGGAAAGCAACTGGTGGCCAGAGGCCCAAAGAACCAATCAGAGCAAGTGGGTGGCTGTGGTACCTGCTGGAGTTCCTGGGCCCGGCCCAAAAGCTGTTGAGACAGATGAGGAGGCCATGTGGTATTGGTGTCGTTGAGATGGAATGGGAACGGCATTCCCACCTAGCCAGGTAAATAAAGCAGAAGGGGGTTTAGTAAGGTATAAGAGACATAATACCTTGTGCTTCCGGAGGCTCCCAGGGCTGGTGGGGGTCGAGATTGGCGACTGCTTTGACTTGGGGGTGGACAGCTGGCTGCTAGATGTCCCGTTGGCTGTCCCAAGAGAACAGAAAAGGCAGGTCAAAGTCAGTAGCATTGCAAGTACCAGGGATTCTCTGTGCTTGTCACCACCCCCCCTCAAGTCCCAGAGCAGGTCCCAGAAGTCAATCACATACAAGCCCCTCCCTTTCCCAACAGGCAGTTCAAGCCATTGTCCATGGAGTGACTGGGCAGGATCCCATGAGGGGGTCAGACAGTACCTGTGATAATCAGAGCTCAAGGCCCCCCCACTTCCTCCTACCCCTTTCCCATTATAACATAGGCTTGTATCAGTTGACCAAGTTGACCAAGTGCCACCTATTCCCCACCCAGATCATGGAAGGCAAATGGGCAGTGATAGGGTACAGGACTCCTGAGCTCATGAAAAGGGGAGAGCAGGAAGTGGCCTCTTCTCCCTTTCTCAGGAAAAGAATGGGCTGCCAGAAGAAGGGGGTGTTCCTGCTGGGAGGTCCCAGAGATGTTACCAACTGGTTGGGGCTTGGAATGATGGGGTCTTTCACTTTGGAGGAGGCGCAGTGTTTGGGGAAATGACAGCAACAGCTTCCATGACTGAGGGAAGTGATCTATGGGCCAGAAATTTGGAGGCCTCTCTTCTGGTCTCAGCTTAGCTGCTGCCTTGCTGTGGGGCCTGGGGACTGAACACTGGCCCTCCCTAAGCCTCCCTCCCTGTCCCATCACTTGGTGGTTGTCAGAAGAAACTGGGATAATGAATGAAAAGGGCCTTGTAACTGTGAAGGATTTTGCAAGTAAATGTAAGCCATCATTAATAATGACATGAAGCTAGCATCAGAGAGTAAATTCACAAATTATTGGGAAATAGAGGGGCCAAGCAGAGGAGATCTAGAACAGCCCGGAGGCCATCAGCCCCAACCCCCCATGCCACAGGTCCCACCAGCCTCCCAGGCCCTGGCCTAGACTCTTTGCTCTCCTTTAGCCCACATATCCAGTGACTTGCCATATCTTGCCCATTTCTCCATCCACATCTCTCCAGTCAGGCCCCTTCTCTACACTCCTACCTTAGATCAGGCCTTCATTATCTCTCAGCTCAATTACTGAACCAATCTTCCACCCTCAAGTCTCTTCTTACTCTAATCTATCACATACACAGTCACCAAAGTGATTCTCCTAAAGCTCATGCCTCATCATGTCACTGTCCTCCTCAAGAAACCACAGTGGCTCACCATTGCTTCCTTTGAGATCATATATACTTTGGCATTTAACGTTTTTTATAACCTGACTCCATCCTACATTTCCAGTCTGCTTACATGATGCTTCCCCCTCCTTGTTCCCAAACTGACCTCCTGGCTGTTCCTCACACATGACCCTCCATATCCCCTCCCCATGTCTTTGCACCAGCTTCTCCCCCTGCCTTTCATGCTATTCCTCTTCACCTTGGCCTCCTAGTTCTCCTGGTTTCTTTCAGGGCTCAGCTAAGTTCCTACCTTCTTTCTTCAGGAGGCTCCCCCTTCCCCCCCCTCCCAGCTTCTAGTGCTTTACCCCACCCTCGGTCACTTTGTATGGGGGCTTTGAAACCGTCATATGTACAAGTTGTCTCCCCTGTTACAAGGTACACTCCTTGAGGGCAGAGATCATTTTACTTTGCCTTCATACCCCCAGGACCCAGAACAGTGCCTGGTACTTAACAAATGCTTGTTGATTAAGTGAATGTTGCGTTCTTGGGCCACAGCCCCTCTTGGAACCTTCTACCAAGTTGTAGAAAGGTTGAGACCTGCTTCAGAGGAGGGTATACTCACACAGAAGAAAATGCCCAAGGTCTCCCAGTCTGAACCCTTCAGTTCACTCCCCTAGATGCCCCCTAGTTTCAGGCCCTCACTGCCTTTTACCTCTTACTATTGCAACGGCCTCCCAAGTGACCTCCCTGCCTCCAGTCTCTTCCCACTCTTGTCCATCCCACACATGGATGCTGCCAGAGTGATTTTCCTTAAGAGCTGTGCTGGCCATGTGACACCCCCCAATCGCCTCCCAGGTATGGTTCCAGGGTCGCTTTAAGCTTAGGTGAGAGGCCTATACCACACAAAGATCCCAGGATCCCAGAGTAACCTGTCTAACCTTCTTGGTGGCCCCATAGGCTGGGAGTTGGCCCAGAGGAGACATCTTTGGGGTTACTGCATACGTCCCAGATGGGGATATGTCTCTGCCAGAGGGGAGCCTTGGGTGGAGAATGCCTGACTAGAACCCTAGAGCTCTTATGGGAGCTATTTTCCAGCCAGGGGTGTGAGCTTGGCATCTCTAGCCTTCTCATAGTACCAGGTGACAGAAATCCCTGGGAAAAGCCTTGTCGTATGAACAGGTATGCCTGTGCAGATGCATTGGCGGGCTTGCTATAATGCTATACAGGATGGGCACTGGCTTTTTGCCCTCTGTGTTCCCTAAAGTGCTAAGCTCCCAGACTTATGGGAGAAGAGCTCTATGCTTGTGGCTGAGGGACAACTCAATGACTTTTTCTTTAGGAGTAATAGACTGCCTGGAAACCCCCAGTGGGATGTCCCCCTTCTGCTTACAATCACTTCCAAGCTTCCCCACCAAAAGCCAACCAAGGTGTGGAGCTGCTGGATAGCTCCACAGAAGCCCCTGTTTATGAGGGGAAAGTGGCTAGGAGACTTAGGGCTGTTGCTAAACTGTCTCCTTAGAAGCCTTAGGCAGGGTAGGAGACAATTTGGGAGGCTGCAGTAATGCCAAGGCTTCATGAAGGCAGGCCCAGAATCATGGGATGGGCCAGAGCACAGAGCTGGAGGAGATCTCAGTGGCTCAACCTAGAGCTGCCTCAGAACTGTCCCTGTGCAAATGTCTCCTCAGCCTCTCATTGTTAGCAAACTGCTCCTGCCATCAAAGTGCCCTTGGCTTTTTGCAGGGTCCCTCTCTGCTGCTCTTGATTCTCTCCTCTGAGCTCAAACAGAACAAGTCTATTCCCTTGAGGCCACATGACAGCCCTTCATGTACTTGAACTCACCTCCCCTGTTCCCCCAAGCCTTCTCTTCTCTGGGACAAACATCCTCAGTTCCTCCCGCTGATCTTTCTTTGTCATGACCTCAAGGTCCTTCACCAACTTGGAAAGCATCCAGAGGGAGGCCTTGGTCCAGCTTATCATTGTCTTCAAACTGTGATGTCTAGATCTGGATGCCCAAGTGCATTCTGGGATTGGGTGAAATGGATGCTTGCTTGCTGGTTTATTTGACTGATGGCAAGGTGAGGTCTAAGACTCTGCCAATGCAAAAGCTCTGGCAGCTTCTCTGTGCTCAGTAGTGTGAGTGCTATCTGAGGAGCTGCCTGGCTGAGCATGGCCAGTGCCTGGGAGGAAGGGGCCAGGCAACCACTGCTCCTCTGGAGGAAATAAAAGCCAGTCATTCCCAGAATGGAGCCCAAGCCCCTAGGGTACCAGTAGGATTATCACCTCTCACTGTCTGGATACCACTCATTGTTTAATGTGGCCTAAACTCCCAATTGTCACTTGGCTGTCACCGCATACTGTTGACTCACACTGAGCTTGTGGGCTACTAAGCCCCCCAGATCTTTCTTCAACTGAAGCTCTGTCTAGCCCTGCCTCCCCCACCAGCATTTTTGAACTCAAGTGGAGGACTTTTCATTTTTTCCTTTTTCACTTTCTTAGATTAAACCCAGCAAGATCTTTGTGCTTGCTGTTTTTCTAGGTTTTTTTTAAAATTTGCACATTTGATAAGCATGTTATCTATGTCTCTATGTGAGTCACTGATCCTACAGAGCACAGGGCCGAGCACAGATCCCCGGGGCACCACACTGAAGACCTCCTTACAAGCTCACATCAAGCTGGCCTCTGAGCTTGGATGTCCAGACAGTTCCATTCCATCTAATGGCACTGCTATTTAGCTGGCCTGCTCTTCTCCACAAGAATTACCCAAGGGATCTGGCCAAACACCTCGATAGCATTCCTCTGATTTCCCTGCTTGGTGGCTGTGGCAGAAAGGGCAAGGCAATCAGCCTGGCATGGGCCACTCTTGCTAAAGCCAGGCAAGCTCTGGGGGCTCCCTGCTCCCTTTTCTGGGTGTCCACTAGGCATCCCATTAATAAGAAAGCTCAGGACTTGGCCAGGAGTCAAAGCCGAACTCATTGGCCTGGAGTGTGTAGACACCACTCACTATAGTATTCTGAAAATCTGGCTGTTTGTCTCTCACCAATCCTGCCCTGGTTCTTCAGTCTTCTAATGTCTCAATTCAGTTCAGTTCAAGTCAGCCCAACAAGCACTTATTACATGCCTGTGATGATATCAGGCGCTGTGCCAAGTGCTTGGGATGTGAAGACAAACCCTCGCCTTGCTCACTGTCAGCTTTTTGTTAGAACCCCAGGGTGTGATCTGGAAATGTGTGCTCCTCAAGGGCATCTAGACGAGGCAGCATGGCCTGCTGGGGAGGGCCCTGGACCTGAGTCAGGAAGACACATGCTAGGTGGGTGACTCTGGGCAATCCTGTACTATTTCTATTCCACAATGAGGGTGAATTAGAAAGCCTCAAAGGACTTTTCCAGCTCGAAATCTGTGATCTGAGGATTAGGGCCTCCTCTTACTCTCTTGGGAAAGATTCTGAGAAATGGAGAGGGAATGTATGAATGCTTAGAAGTCAAGGGCTAAGCTAGTGGTTTACAACAGAGACATTGTGAGGGGGTGTCTGTAAAGGGAGGTGGGAGCCAGATTATGGTCAGTGCCAATGACCTGGTAAAGATGCTCATGTTTTACCTGCTAGGCAGTATGGAACCACTGAAGGCATACTCAGAACCGCATATTTTGACAGCCTTGTAAATGATGGATTGAAGAGGCAAGAACCTCAAAGCTAGCAGACAACTTGGGAGGCTGCTGGATGGTTCAGATGAGAGAGGATGAACAAAATCTTTTCCAGGCACCATGGAGCAGAAGAGCAAGTACCATAGGAGCAGGGCCTACTACTCTGGTGGCCAGGTGAAAGGAAAAAAGGGAGCCGAGGCCAGAATCAATAAGATGGCCAACTGAGTGGACATGTGTGTGTGTGTGTGGAGTAAGGGATGTGTGGGAAGAGAGGGGGACAGGTCATAGCCACACCTATTGGGTGTGGTGCTAGGAGAACAGCCCTGAGGTTGGGGGGTGGGTGGGCAGGAAATGGAGGGAGGGGAGAATGGAATAGTAAGAGACTAAGCAGACTAGAATAGGATCTGGGAGAAAGACAGTGGGGAGGCCAGCCTGGGGGTGGAGTTGATGGCCCTAGGGTGACGATGGGCAGGTTGCCAAGCATTGTCTGCCATTCTGGGGCTGCTGCCTGGAAATGCTTTTGTCTCTCTCTCCAACCCCTCCATTAGGGAAATGGGATATGGTGGGCCGGAAGCGATCCCTTCCACAACTGATCATAGGGTTCTGGGGCCAGACTCAACCATAGGTTGTCAGATTCTGCCATTGTTGAAGGTAGTAGTTTAATTTGAAATGGATTCTCTGGAATGGGCTGAGGGTAAGTAGTTATTAATCCTCTGACTAAGGGAGGGAAATGAAGGCTTTGTCACCAGCATGTTTCTGTTTTGATGAGGATGAATTTCTCTGAGGAAAGTGACTGGTGTCTCTTGGAGGACAGAGGACTGATGAGGTGCATGGCTGGCATTCTGGGTCAGGAAGCAGCCTTCCCCCACTGGTGATTTGGCCCTATGGTGAAGCTCTCCTGGGGTAGGAACCATGCTCTCCAAGGTGAAGAACATCTTAGGAGACTCCCTTGCAAACATAACATTGGGAAGGGCATAGCCGAACACACAGCTAAGATCAGGAGATGAGCCTCCTTCTCTGGCCAGGCTTCGGGTTTTGCCTTTGGGCTCCTGCTGCTGTACTCTGCTCCTATTCCCACCCTGGGAGACCATCAGGCCTCCTGTGGCACATCTTCTCTCTTTCCACTCATCTCCAGCCCTGACCTCTTTTTTGGAGACCAGCCCTAGAGCTCTAGCTGCTGTTGAAACATTTCCTCTAGAATGGGCCATCATCACCTCAAGCTCAATATATACAATGCAAAATTGCCCCCTTCCACTCCCATCTTACTGTGCTCCTCTCTCTTTCCCAGTCATTCAGGCTTGATACCTCGGACTCATCTTGAACACCTTTTTCTCACTTCTTACCCACTTGGCTATTAATTTGTTTAATTTCTGCTTTCAAAACATTTCTGCCTTTCTTTCCCTCCCCACTGCCACTGCCCTGGTCCAGGCTTATTGCCCCTTTGCCTCATCCAGAATCCAGACAAGGGCAACCAGGCTAGTGAAGGGCCTTGGGTTCATGCCATATGAGGATGAGTTGAAAAAACTAGGGCCGCTTATGCCAAACAAGAAGAGACCTGCTGGTCCTGGGGTAGAGGTGACAGTGGCTCATGGATGGGTAGGGCTGTTTTATGGAGGTGTTGTTAGCCTTATGCCTCTTGGCCCCAGAAGACAGAAGGAGAGCAATTAAACTTGCAAGTTGCAGAGAGATGAATTTTTGTCTCAAAATGTCCTAATAAGCAGAGGTGTCAAAAAGTAGAGGGAGTGGCTTGCCTTTGGCTTGACGTCTTTGATCCAAGGCTACATGGCCCCTCAGTGGGGTGAATGTAGATAAGCTGATACTCCTTCAGGTTTGGGTTGCACCAGAAGGCCACTGCCAACCCTTCTGGTTTGGAGAATCTAGGCCTGGTGGAGCTTGAAAGTTGCCTAGGGAATGTCTCCAGGGGTGGGAAAGCTGTGCCTTCAAGGCCCCATGTGGTCTTCTAGGTCTTCAAGTGCAACCCTTTGACCAAATCCAAACTTCCCAGAACACATTCCCTTCATAAAAGGAATCGTTCGGTAAAACTTGGACTCAGTCAGGAGACACACCCAAGGACCTAGAAGGCCGCATGTGGCTGCAGGTTCCCCACCCCTGATTCTAGCCCAAGTCCCTCATGTTATGAATGAGGAAACTGAGGCCCAGAGAAGTGGGTTGGCTTGCCCAAAGTCGCATAGCTGGTTCATTGCAGAGCTGGGCTCTTTGCCCATTTCACACTCATTCTGTGGCTGGGCTTTAGAAATCTTATCTAAGTGTCTCAGATCCAGCCATGACATGCAAGGCAGAGCTGAGAAAATGGCCCAATACCTTTCCATTAACACATATAAACCTGTGAAACTCTAGCAACAGAATTTGCATGCATGGGTTAGTTGGTTGCATGGGCTTGGTAGCTAAGCACATCCACTCCTTCTTTCAACAAACGCTCACTGAATGCCTACTGAATACCTAGCCCCGCCCTTGGTGACCTCAGGTGCTTAATAATTAGATGGTGGTGCTGATAGTAATTGTGGTGACAATGAAAGGGCTGGATTTCTGAGTGGCCACTGCAATGGAGTGGCGTGGGGCCACATCCTCTCGGGGACAGTATATTTAATGAGTTGTGTCACTGTATTGTGTACTGGGTTTGGCACCATGGCAGCACATCTGGTGTCCAGTGGCAATGCACCCTTAGGCATGCAGAAGGTACCCCTCTGTGGGCAGAGGCAACATGCACAGCTGAAGAAAAATCACTTACCATCTTGGTCGTTACCTGAGTCAGCCGGAGACTTGCTCCTGCGCACAGGGCCAGGACTTTTTGCTGAGCTCTTCTGAGTCTTGGGAGACGACTTGGTGCCAGTGGTGGCAGGTGGAGCCCCCTTCATGACTCGGCACTCTGGGGGGAAAGCAGCCAAGTTAGTGGGGCCCAATATGGAAGAGGCCAGCGTTAGGATGCCCCCTACTCCATCGGCTCCATGCTCTGACTTCACTACAGCCCCTCGCCCAAGCCTGGACATGATAAGGGACTCGTCCAACATCATGGGTAGGAAGCGGCAGAGCTGGGGTGTGAACCCAGGTTCTCTGACTCCAAATGCAGCATTCTTTCCACTGTCCCATAGGCCACTGCTAAGGGCAACCATCGAAATTCAAAAGAGATTTAAAAAAGGTAACAGGGAAACTGCTCTGCAAAGCTTAGAGTTCGAGAAATGCCATTCTTGTTTATTATCATTGAGTTCAATTATGATAACTTCCAACTCTGTAGCTGGGAGAGAGACCAAAGGGCAGGGGCTTGATCTGAACTAGTATTCGAGAAACTGGCACATGTGAATGGTTTGTTATCGTAGAGTAGTCCAGAGGTATGGACTGCTAAAGGACCATAGAGCCCATGGAGTCTAGCCCCGTATTCATGAAGCCTAGAAAAGGGAAATTACTTGCCCAAGGTGATACTACTGGGAAGGGATGGAGCTTAGTGGGAGGGCTGCGGGACCTTGGTATAGAAAGACACAAATCTGGGCTTGGCAGAGAAGGCAGACCACAAGCAAGGCAGCCTGCCCCACTATGGAGGAGTCTGAGTGGAGCCAGTTGGCAGGGACCCCAGCTGGGGCTGAGGCGAGCAGTGGGAAGGTGATTTGGGCCTCATTTGCCCATTGTTGTTCTGGTGTCTTTCCTATGCTTCCCAAGAGTGAGTATGTGGAGTTCTATGGCTTAGGTTTGAATCCCAGTTCTAACACTTACCAACTGGCTAAGTCACTTCTCTCTTGGCCTGAGGGTCTCCCCTGTAAAAGGAGGGGGTTCAACTAGATGGCCTCTGAGGCCCATGCCAGTTTGTGCTTCTATGAGCCTTCTAAGCTCATTTTTAGGCTTGGCTTCCTTCATTATAGCTCCCTAGGAAGCCCAGAGCCCCTTTCCTTGGCTGAAATTAGGAAAAAGGAGACTGGTCCAAAACCATCCTGAGAGAACTGGCCATGGATTAGTTCTGGTGCTTAGGTACGGAGTGAGGGGAATGGCAGGGAGGAAAGGTTGCAGGGCTGAATGCCTCAGGTTGGCGTTGTTGATGGCAGTGAGCAGGCAGGGTGGGGAGAACTATACCAATCTCCACTTTATGTCCTCCCGCCCTGTCCTCCAGCATCCTTCCAAAGCTGTCCAAGTGAACCCATGGAAATCTCAAGAGGCAAAAGGGGAAACAAAGGCATGACAAGGACAACAAGCCATGGGGGCTGTCCACACTCACCATTCTCATCCAGGGAAAAGTCATCCTGGGCATAGCGGAATTTTTCAGGACCACAGGCAATAAATACATCATCATCACCAAAGAAATCATGGAGACAGGTCACCTGTAGAGAAAGCAGACACATTTGTTGGTGGTTCTGTTGGTGGGACACATGTGATAGCCATGGTCTGCCAGGGGCAGCCAGAAGGACCCCAACCTTCCCTGATCCCTTTAGCTCACAGACAATACGGAATGGGAATTGTTAAGACCTCAGAGGCCAGCGAGTCCAACATGGCTGACAAGTGGCCATCTAGCCTGTGTTGAGGACCCCCAGGGAGGGAAGCCCACTGTTTCCTGACTCATCTCATCCCATTTTGGGGCAGCTCCTATGGTCAGGAAACTTCTTCTGACAGTCACAGCCTAAATCTGCCTCTCTGGGCTTTCTCTCCACTGTTCCTGGGTCTTCCCCCTGGAGCCTAATAGAACAAGTTAATTCCTCCTTTTCTACAAGCTGGCACATCTCTCCCCCAAGCCTTCCACTTTCCAAGTTAAGAATGCCGATTCCTTCATATGCGAGCACTTGAGGCCCCTCATGATGCTGGTTGCCTTCCAGATTCTCAGTTAGCCAACTGATCAATCAACACGCATTTACTAAGCACCCCCCCCCCCCCAAGTGCCTGGCACTGTGCTAATACTTGGGAAGCAATCCCTGCCCCCAAGGAGCTTCCTTCTCTCAGCAGAAACACAGAAGTAAATATGAAACATATATGAAGAAAACAGAAGGAAATGTGAGTGAGGGGAGGATTAGCAGTTAATTACTTTTCTAGGTATCAGACCCTGGGCAAATTACTTGCCCCTTCTGAGCCTCAGTTTCCTTATCTGTACAGTGCAGATAATAGTTCTCATACTCTCATACTCATACTCTAAGAGGTCACTCCCCTTTATTTACAGAGGGGGAAACTGAGGTCCAGAGGGGTCAGGGACTGGCTCAACATAGGTAGCAGGTGGCAGAACAGGAATTCAAGCACAGTTCCACTGACTCCATGCCCAGAATGCTTTCCATTGTGTCGTATTGCCTCTGCACTGATTCTGGAGGTTTCATACAGGAAACCAGGGTGGTCACTGCACCAATGACCACACAGAAGGATTCCAGTGCAGGAGGGCAGGTGGGAGAAGATCACACTAACACCATAGGCCTAAGACCCCATGGTTCCCAGGATTCCTAAATTAAGGCCTAGTAAAGTTGTCCCTCATCCTGACAAGGCTCCCTCTCCCCAGGAACCCTTGACCCTTGCAGAGAGAATACCTGATAGTTTGCAAAACATTTCAGTCTGTGAAATATATTCACATCCATTTCCTTTTTTCCTCCTCCTCGTAGACCCATGAGAGAGATAGGGCAGGATTAGGAACACAAGCCTTATATCACCAAGGAGGAAGCTGAAGCCAAAGGACCTGCCCAAGTAAGCAGAGGAAGCAAGACTCAAAGGGTCTCTTGGCTCCCCATCCAATGTCCTTTGCTCTATATCCTAACATTAAGAACAACCATTGGGGCAGCTAGGTGGCGCAGTGAATAGAGCACCAGCCCTGGAGTCAGAAGGACCTGAGTTCCAATGTGACCTCAGACACTTAACACTTACTAGCTGTGTGACCCTGGGCAATTCACTTAACTCCAATTGCCCTGCTTTCTCCCCTCCAAAAAGCAAAAATAACGCCCCCACAAAACCCAACAAAAACAATTACCACCACCACCACAATGTGTTTAATCTAACGTGGGGCTTGCTATTCTTCAGAACCAGTGAAAGTTCTAAACCACAAGCTCAGTGTAAGTCAACTCTGCAATATGGCAGCCAGAAAAAACAGTCAGAGAGTCTGTGGTGGCGTTGAGAAAATCCAAGTGGCCAAAACAAGGGCAGCGCATGTTGTTGTCATCAACAGAACAATCTGGACACAGTGTTGTGGCCAGTTCTGGGGGCCAGCTTGGAGGAAGGACGGCGACAAACTCGAAAGCATCCGGAGGAAAGTCATGAAGATGATGGCAAACAATCCCATCTGAGAACCACCGAAGGACTTGGGAATCCTGGGTGATCCCAGAAAAGGGAAGGGTGGAGGAGGGGGCCTGGTTCCTGGCCATATGTCATTCATTGAAGGGCCAGCCTATAGAAGAGAGGATAGCCTTCTTCTGCTTGGGTCCCAAGGGCAAAGGTGGCAGAGGTGTGTGTGTGTGTGTGTGTGTGGTCACAGAGAAGCAGCTTCTACAAGGTATGATGGCAGCTGGGGATGGACAGGGCAGGGCAGGCAAATCTGGCTCCCCAAAGACTAGAAAGAAAATATTCTCTTGCTCTTGTAAGAGCCTTGGAGGTGGTTTTACCACAGGCCTGGAGCCTAGAAACAGCTGCCCAGGCTCTGCTTGGCCCTCAGGGACAGCCTGGGTCATGACAAGGCCTGGGGGCAGGCAGCTCATTAATCACGGGGAGGGGGGGGGGAGAAGAAACTCTACTGGTCCCCCTGATATCACTAGTCTTTAAGATTGGCCATGAGCCCTGCGTGCAAGATGGCTAACTGGAGTGGGAACCATTCACACCCATTGTAGTTTGGTACCTCTTATGGCTATTGGGTAGTTAGGGGTAGCTGGTTGCTGTGGGACTTTGAGAAAGTCCTTTCTCTTCCCTAGGCCTCAGTTTCCCTCTCTGTAAAATGAGATAATTAGACTAGGGAATCTCAAAGGTCCCTTCCAGCTCAAACCTTCAATATGTCTCCATTCCAGGCTATTTAGCTAAGGAGGAGGGAGAGCTGGATGCTTGGGTGGCTGCCACAGAATCTCAGGAGGGCTAACTGTACCTCACTGCCCCAGGCTCCTCTGGACTCTACTATAAGGGAAATATGGAGAGAGCATTTGATCTTGGGTCAGAAAACCTGGCTTTGAGGCCTGGCCTGCTACCACCTATGTAAATCATTCAAGCTCTCGCCCTCAGTTTCTCTAACTCTGAATGAATTGGAGTTGGACAAGATATTACAGACTTCTTATCTCTTCTCCCCTGCCCTCATACTCACTGTAGATGCTTGAACCTCTGCCTCAGTGGATTTACTAGCAGTAGCAGTTATCCCAGTGGCAATGGGGAGGACAATGCCCCAGTGGTCCCTTTGCCCTTTCCCCTCCTTCTCTCCTCCTGCCATAGGATTGGTAGCTTGGGGGAAGGTCTGGAGGGAGCAGACATACTCATGTGTATTGGGGTGACAGCCCAGGGGATGAGCTCAACAACCCAGTTGGCATGTGGGCATCCCCTCTCTTCCTGTAGCCTTCCAGTGAGGGGGTGTCCCCTCCTCCCAAGGCAGCCCATTCCACTTGAATTGTAAGCAAACTTTTCCTTATTTAGAAGTCGAAATTGGCCTCTCTGCAAATGCCACTCACTGTATTGAGTCCTGCCCTCCAAGGCCAGAGAGAACAAGCCTAGTCCCTCTTGCACATGCCAGCCTTTCTGAGAGCTCTCATGCCCCTTCTTAGTCCCCTCTTCTCCAGGCTAAATATGCCCAGTTCCTCCAACTGGTCTTGGTTTTCCATGTTCTCCAGGGCTCTCCCAGTCCAACTGCCTTCTTTGTATACACTCTAAACTATCAATGTCCTTCCTCAAATGTGCTCAGGCCAGAGGACAGTGGGACCATCTCCTACTGTCTTCTTGGCACTTGACCTGTCCCGATGCAGCCACGTTACATTGCTGACTGCTATTGCGCTTAGTCCACTGGGTCAAACACAGAAGGATTAATCCCTTTTCCCCATCATAGTCCTGTAAATATCTGAAGACAATGTGTGTGTGTGTGTGTGTGTGTGTGTGTGTGTGTGTGTGTGTGTGTGTACATCACTACTGTCCTCTAATACATGAAAGATTTTCATGGGGGAGAGGGAGTAGGCTGGTTTTGCTTGCTTCTCTCCCTTCCCTTCTCAGGCACATGGGCCAAAAGGAATGAAAATGGGTTTTCCAGACACAGACTTGAGCTCCATCTGAGGGGAACTCCCCAGCAACCAGAGCTATGCAGAATAGAACTGGGTGCCTTGGGAGAGGGTGAGTTCCCCATCACTGGCTGTCTTGGAGGAGGCTGGACATCCTCCACCCCTGACCAGGATGTTAAAGAGGGGATCCCTGTTGGAATACATGTTAGCCTACATATGACCCCTGTGTACCCTGTTGGGGTACACACATGGCCTCTGAGGCCTCTTCCTGCCCCATGGCAGTACTGCCAAGTGATCTAGCTTGGGCCACAGGAGTTTGTTTTCTGTTCTCTTTTGGCCATCACATCTGCCACCATAAGGTTCTGGCACAAATGGGAGATACTATGTTTGACCATATGTCAACTAAATTACAAAGGGATGTTCCTCTAGCCCCCTGGCTTAGCTGTCGCTCACAAGCAAAGCCCTTCTCTAAGATGAAAAAACAGGTATTCTACCCTCTTCCCAACTATTAAGTGATACACCCCACAGCCTTTGCCATGGGCACTGGATTGGGCCATTTCTAAGTGACTGCCTCAGACATTTGGAGAATCAGTCCCTAGGATTTCAGGATTTCGAGCTGGAAGGAGCCCTAGAGGAATCTAGTCTAGTGTCTTAATTTTATAGAGGGGAAATGAGGGCTAGGGAGGGGAAGGAACCACAGCTGGCAAGTGCCAGAGCTGAGGGGCTGCACCCGGGCTCCTCTGCCTCCCGATCCAGCAGCCTGAAGGCACTTCTCCTGTTCTCCCTGCGTCTTCTCCTCTCTAGGGTATAGGTCCATCATTCCTTCAACTGATTCTCATGTGGCCTGGACTCAAGGCCCTCCTGTTTATCCTCCCCACATATTCTCCAGCTTCTTCAAAGCTGGCCCCCAGATCTGAACCTAATATTGCACATGTGGTCTGATGAGGCAGAAGACAGTGAGATGCCACCTCCCCAGCCCTGGAAGCTTGGCCTCTCACTTTGACCTGGTATTTAGGATTCAAGCAATCTTTCCAGCCTTCTCTCCCACTATTTCCTTTCCCAGTCTATGCTCCAGCTAAATGGGATGACAGGCATGACTGGTGTTGGCTGACCTTCCAACCATCTGTCACCTTAGATACCCTGGCCTCTGTCCTGCCCCCAGCTGATGTGAGGGCAATGATGGAGTTTCTAACCCTTAGCCTGTCTCCAGTCCCAAAGCCCTGCTTGTCTTTTAGCACTGGTTCCTGCTTGGCCAGTCCTCTCATGACCTAGCATGCTAAAGCCATTGTCTGCTAGGCTCTGAATCCTGCTTCTGGGATGCCCTGGGCTCTTTGGGAAACCTCAGTGGGCTCTCCAGCCACTTGGAAAAGCCAGCTCTGCCAAGACCTTCAGTTAGAGCCCTCTCAGAGCACCAGCATGGAAAAGTAGGCAGGGTACCTGGGGGTGATCCCCAACTTTGCTACTTCTACCCAGGGAACCTTGGACAAGTCATTTCCCCTCTGGGCCTCAATTTTCTCCTCTGTAAAATGGGGAGGGGGTTGGCTAAGGGACACAGTGAATAGAGCTTCAGCCCTGGAGGCAGGAGGACCTGAGTTCAAATCTGGCCTCAGACACTTAACACTTACTAGCCGTGTGACCTTGGGCAAATTGCTTAACTCCAACTGCCCTGCCTTCCCCCTCCAAAAAGCAAAATAGTAATAATAATAATAATAATAATAATAATGAATTTAAAAAATTTTCAAAATGTAAAATGAGGGGGTTGGACCACTCAATCATTATGTGCCTCCTCTATGTCCAGCAAAATGCTGAGCACCAGGGATCCAAAGACAGGCACAAAATAGTCCTGTCCATGCCTCTCCCGCCCAGCACTGGGCCATACACAGGGCCTCTGGGGAGCACTGTGGAATTGACCTGGGCAATACTCTTGCAATGTGAATGCAAGCCACTGAAAGCCCTGATCTCCGATATTCCATAGGCACACCAAGTGCTGCCTTCTGCTCACACACACGCACATGCACACACACACACACACACACACACACACACACACACACACACACAGACTCTTCCACTGTCCTTTGCCAGAAGCTGGGGGGCTGATCACTACCCCCTTTCTTTATCCTCCCAGGAAAGGCTGGTTAACGCAGCCATTCATTTGCTATGGTGATGCTCCCCTCTGCACAGGCAGCATCCTGCGTCAGCCAGGCCCCCCCCCCCCAACTCTGCGGCTGAGCCACTGCAGTCTCTCAAACAAAGAGTCTGATGGCGACTGTCTCAGTGACCTCATCTGTGGCGGTGGGCGCGGCTGAGCATCCTGATTAGCATCTCAACAGAACCCCAGGACTGCTCAGGGCCCTGGGCCTCACCCTCCTCCTTAGCCACAATCCCAGCATGAAAAGCCCCTCTGAGCTCTTGGGTCATTGTTAGTGCTCCACAAGGCAGGCCAGGGCAGACCTGCTTTACCTGGGGTTGGGCTTGGGGGGGCAGGTGCCTGACAGCCAGATGGCCTTTCCCACAATGGCTTGTGGTGCCAGCTAGCCAGAGTAGAAGAGCAGCACATCCTCAGCAGGGCAGCAGGCTAGCCCTGCATGGAGGGACTGGGCCACTCCTCTGGTCATATCGAACTCGGGCTTCTCCTTGGCAAAGATACCGGAGGGCTTTGCCATTTCCTTCTCCAGCTCATTTTACAGATGAGGAAACCAAGGCAGACAGAAGTGAAGTGACTTGCCCAGGGTCACACAGCTAGTAAGTGTCTGAGATCTCATTTGAACTCAGGTCTTCCTGACTCCAGGGCCAGCACTTTATCCACTGCACCACCTAGCTGTCCTAGAGGGAGCCAAGCCCCACAGAATAGTCTAACCATAGCCATTGTGGGAAGGGCCTCTTAAATGCTGGGAGAGCTACTTCCAAGCCAAGAATCTGGCCCCTGAAGAGTTTGGCAAAGGTGATCAGGGCAGGGGGACCTGAATTCAGATTGTTACTGCCCCTGGCTCTGCCCATTGTTATGGACCCACATTTTTGAGCCTTGGGGTATATAGAGTACAGTGCAGCATGCTCTGGGTTCAGTTTCCATTCACCCCCAAAGAGTGGATAAGTGGGTACTCTGCATGGTCCTACAGAAAATAGTTGGTCATGTTCTATCATCTTACAAAGAGGGAAATGGAAACTCAGAGATGAAAAGACATTTAAGATCCTAGAATTCCCCAAGCTGGCATGTGGGCCCTCAGAGGCCCCTGAGTACAATGTCTTTTATTTAACAGATAAGCAGACTGAGTCCCAGAAAGAAGTGATTTGTTCAGGTTTGATGCAGGTGATATGTTAAAGAGCTTGGATTTGAACCCAAGCCCCTGAGTCCAAACCAATATCTTTTCCTCTATTCCTGTCTATTTCACACAGTCTCAAAAGAAGCCCCCAAGTAGACTCTACATTCCGTAGAAGAGACCTGTTCTCTTGCTGCATCAGTATCCACTTTCAGGGCCATTGATAACCATATGTAACTTGGGCTCCCATCATCACTCGGGCTACCTGACCATTTAACCAATGGTCCCTGCCTTCGTTCAGGGCTGCTAGCATATCAAACCAGTGTTGACTGAGCCTGGAATACCATTCACTTGTGCTTGGGTGGGCTCTGACCTGGGGCTGATTCATATTGCCTTCTAACTCATGGTAATATTTGATCTGTACCTCCTGAGGTGGAGCCCCCATTTGGTTGAGGATAGAAGGATAGCTTTAGGCTATATAGAACTAACCCTAGAAGTTAGAGAGTTCCTGGATGCTCAAGACCAAAATCCAAAGGAAACCAATGCCTTAGTTTCAGGCTCCTAACGCTCCCTCCCAACCTAGCTGCCCATCTTGTTCTCTTCTAAGCTAGCTCCTGGGCTCCCTGAGCCCATCCTGTAGACAGTTGCTTGGGGAGCAGATCTAGTTCAATGGCACTGACTGCCTCAGGATTATAGAGCAGAGGCTAGGACTCATCTCCTATTTCTGGCTACACAAAATGAGGGGCTTGGACTTGGTGGTCCATAGGGTTCTTTTTAGCTGAAAGTCCTATGATATGATCCTGAAAAGTAATTCAGGAAGGCACTGGACCATAGTCAACCTCACTGCAACAACCATTTTGAATAATTCCGCCATTTGTTTATCAGATTCATTAGCCTACCTGCCTGACTTCTTCCCAGCTCCCTATCCTTCTTCCTTTCCCTTTCCCCTGTCTGGTGAAAAAACACTACAACCAACCAAAGGGCTTCCTGGCAGCAAGACTTGGATTTCTTCTTTCCCTAGCTTTCCCTGACACTACTTTGATATGCTGGCCACGTTCAGCACCATGGACAGTGCCTCTGGGCGGCAAACTAGTCTCCTGAATAGGCAGGCAGCCAGTGGAGGATGAGGACCACTCCCTGTAGGGACAAAGCATCAACTGTTTCTAACATTCTGGCTGTAGACAGACCCAGTAGAACTGGGTGTGGTACTGGGGGGAGGGGGGAGAGGGGGGAAATCATCCAACTACAGAAATTTGGGGGACAAGACTAGAAGCATATCAGGTTTTTAAGAAAGCTGTAAGACTGAAGGCAGATGGTGATTTGAAATCTAATCCCTCCACTGGATGGGAAAGGCAGTGTAGTATAGTGGAAGAAGTCTGAAGCCCCAGATTCGAATCCCAACTCTCCCACTGTGTGACCTTGGGCAAGTCCCTTGCCCTCTCAAGACCTCATTTTCCTCCTCTGTCAAATGAGGGGGCTGGAATAGATGAACTCTGCTGGAAGACCCTTCCAGCTCTAAATACAATGAGTCTCTGAGATCTATACTTTGCCCACTGACCAGTGAAGGCCTCAACAGGCTCTGTGGTAGGACATCAAGCAGTAGTGGGTATTCAGCAGCCTGGGACACTGGGTCCCAGGAAGGCCTCTGCAGAATCCTTACCAATGAGGCCATAAAAAGCCTTCACTGGCTGCTGGTGACACAGCCAGGGGAGAGGAATGGAGGGCCAGCAAAGCAGGACCATAAAAGTCTAGCAAGAGGTGAATGAAGACAGTTTCAGAGAGTTCTTTGGCAGTGAGTAGAAATGGTGAGACCTCTATGGCTTTCCAAATGGCCAGCCAAGCACAGGTGTCTCCACACTGTGACCAGAGAATCAAGGAAGAGCTGACTCAGATGCTCCTCAGAGACCATCAATTTCAACCCCCTCATTTTACAGAGGAGGAAGGAGATGAGGCTAGGTTTTGTGTGTGTGTGTGTGTGTGTGTGTGTGTGTGCATGCCTGTATATGTTTGTGTGTGTGACATGGATACTGAAGGAAAGACAGGGACAGAACTCCAATTTCCTCACTTCAGGGCTCCTTATGCCACACTCTGTTGCCTTTTCCCAGGTTTTCAGAGTCCTATCCCAGGGGTCTTTTCATGCCAACCTACCACTTCAACTTTCAAACTGAACAACAGATATTAGCTCAGAGCTGCAAGAGGGTGTTGGATATAGAAAAATGTGGACTTGGCTTTCCTTTTGGTGACATCACACAGACCTGTATTTTTGGGAACCAGTGTGGGCACCAATGTGGATCTCACTAATTAGAAATTCCCTTCACTGATGCAGATTGCAACCCATCTACACCTGCCCATTCTATGGAACTGTTGTCTATGTCCTCTCATAAGTTCACCGGGGTGGGGGAGGGGGGGGAGGAGGGTGTCTACCCAATGTGTTAGAGGTTTTCCTTGTTGTTGTTTTCTACCATTATGAGGACACCTCTGGAGCACTCGGGCTACCCATCTGCTGTCTCTGTCCCTTTACATGACATTCACTTTTGTTTTTTCAGATTATCATTTTATGACTCACTACAATACAGCAAGCCTAGCAGAAATTTACATGGCAAGCTTGGGGTCATACAACGAGCCCTGCAATTTCCTGAAGGCAATCCAGCCTGCTTTCATCCTCCTTCTCAACTGAGGGTCAAATTCATTGGCCACCTTTACTATCACAAAGAGACATACCGATAGACCAGTTTCCTAAATTGTCCATCCAAGTGTGTCATAACCTCAGCAGTCTACATTCTTCATCTAGTTGGGCTCGCTTATGTAGATGGTCAGGTCAAATTATTCTGAGCGGTTACACACCTCTTCCTGGAGGTTCCACAATGTTCTGGGGCACAATGCCATCCACAAACAGGAACATAAGAAGAACCTCACCATCCACAGAGAATCCCTCTCTAATTTGGACTCTACCTTCAATCTCCTTCACATTGGTGAACACCTTTGGTGAGCATACAGCTCTCTATTTTATACTTTATTTGATGTTTTGATTAAAGGGTCATTTTGGCACCCTGCCTGGGGCCACTCCCCCAACTGGAATTCATAGTCATGGATTGAGCCCTGAAAGGGTACCTGCTACTTCTAATACTAAGGGTTCTAGGTGTAACTCTGAGGGGCTGGGTTTCTGGCACTGTTTCTCACAAGCCTCCATTAGCATGCTTCCCATTAACAAGTGGCCAGCTAGGTAATCAGCTCTTAGAAAAAGTATTTACTAAGAATGGTTGGTAGCAACATTCTCTGCCCCCAACCCTGCTAAAAAAAAGCCCAGGCCATTCTCTCCCACAAATATGCATGGCTCCATGGGAAGAGGGGGCCAAAACCCAGAGCTCAATAGTGGTGAGGCGCATGTAGCAAAGCTCCAGCTACTGCATGGCCTGGGAGTCCTTTCTTCAGGCTCTCTCTGGCATTCTTCTGTGGCATAAGGGGTCATCGTGTGCCACAAAGGGGCATTACTCCTCAGGTGGTTGTGTTTCCCCATAGATTTGGCCTCACTTGTATCACTCTGCTCCTGGCTGGATGCACTGTCTCCTACCAGTCCAGTCTCTCTGATGACATTGTTCATGGGGGGTAGGGGGGAAGGAAAGAAAGAGAAACTCTCCTCCCAAGAATGATTCCCTCTCAGGAGCCTGGATCCTACTCTGGAATCCTCAGATCTTCTACCACTGGCCTGGTTCACTGTGACTTGATAGACTATTATTTTTATATCTAGGCCCAGAGGGATGTGTGTTTATGCCACTCAGCCACAAAATGATGCCTGTGTGGTATCATATTTGCTTTTGTTCAATTGCCTAAAGCCCTAGAATACTCTCACATTAAGGGCTTGTTCACAAATTTGTAGGAAATTTCCTTCACATGTGGTGCTGTTGGCTGATGGATTCAGGTAAGCTGGCTGAGCCTTTTGGGATCACATTTTCTGGGGTTGGGGTTTCTTACCTCATACATCAAATGGGCTTCTTTCACTTGTTATGCCTATAACATTCATGATGTATCCAGGAGAGACACCTCATGGGAAAAAGGACTTTGAAGGCAGCTCTAGAGGCTCAAAAGCTCTTTCATAATCAGCAAACCAGCATAATGTCATTTCCCATTTGCTTCAGTTTTCAGGACATTGCAAAATGGTTGAGAATCATCCAGTCTGTTGCTGAATATGGCTTGCAATAGTCTTTTTGGTTCCCACTCATGCCCTCATTGGGGATAGTTTTGATTCATGTATAGGTGACTCACCTGGAGATTTAGTTGAGATGGCCCCTGCCTTGGAGAGTTGGATGAGTTTCCACAAACTCACATTTAGATAGGGAGGTCAAGGCGTCTCTGAGTCTGGTGGGCATTAAGGGCTCAGGTACCAAGGCTTTAGATTTGAGTATTGCCCTCTGAGGGGCAGCTAGGTGGTACAGTGGATAGAGTGCTGGCCCTGGAGGCAGAAAGACCTAAGTTCAAATCCAGCCTCAGACACTAGCCATGTGACCCTGGGCAAGTCACTTCACCCTGTTTCCCTCAGTTTCCTCATCTGTCAAATGAGATGGAGAAGGTATCTTTGCCAAGAAAACCCCAAAGGAGATCACAGAGTCAGACACAACTGAAACGAGTGACCAACAAAAAGAAACTGCCCTTTCAGGCAGTGAATGCCAGAAGCAGACCATTCCATGAGCCCTTCTAAGGCTGGGCTGGGCAGCTCATTGTTTTCAATGTACCTCAGCATAAGAAGTGCAGGGAGCACTTGAGAGGGGACAGCCCCTCTGCCAGGCCTCGAACCTCACAACTTGGTCTCCAAATTGCCCCAGAATGAAGGCAAGGTTTTCAAATTTTGGCTAGACAGCAGTAGCTGACTAGGATCGTTTCTTCCAGCAAGTAATATTTCTCAAAGAAGTTTGACTTGGATTTGGTGCCCTGTGATTAACCAAGACAAGAGCAAGACAAAGACAGCATCCGCCCAGCTGTTCCACACCGACAGGCCTGACCTTCCCAGCTGAGGGAGGGTTCTTTGTGCTAGGAAAGTGGTTGCCTAGCAACCAGGCCTTACAGCTGCCAGCCTCTAAATGCTGAAAGCATGACTTATGGGAAGGAATAGTGCAGGAGAGAAGGGTGGGGGTGGGGGCTTGGGTTCAAAGGATCGCCCTGAATACCCAGATCTCCCCCCAATTCCTCCCCCTTCCCATGGGGAGCCTTGGGCTAGAATGCATTGTGTGTTTGCATCACTCCCCTCACCCCCACCTCTGCCACTCTCTAGAGTCTCATTGGAGTGGCTGATCTACAATCAACCAGGGAGGTGGAAATTTGCTGAGTGGGTTGGGGGAAGGGAGTCTTGGACAATGCCAAGGAATAGTACATGTGTTCATTCACCAGACCTCCCTTTGGGTTTTGGAAGGGAGCACTGGTTGTTTCCATTGTAGAGCTATGAAACCAAGCTACAGAATTAGAGTCTCAGAGTTGGCATCTGAACGACACGCACAGCCACTGGGCATTGAGCCTTAACTTAAGGATGGCAAGTGACCAAGAAGCCAGGATATCCTGACCCAGGCCATTCCACACTTAGAAAACTGTCTGGAAGGTTTTCCTTATATCAAGCCTAAATTTACCTTTCTGCAACTTCAGTTTGAAGGCGTTAGTTAGGTGGCGCTTCAGTGGCTAGAGTGCTGGGCCTGGAGTCAGGGAAACTTGAGTTCAAATTTAGCTTTAGACGTTTACTAGCTGTGTGACCCTGGACAAGTCACTTCACCCTGTTTGCCTCAGTTCCTTCATCTGTAAAAGGAGAAGGACATGGCAAACCACGCCAATGTCTCTGCCAAGAAAACCCCAAGGAGGGTCACAAAGAGTTGGGCACGACTGAAATCTTTCGGAACAACAAGTGCAGTGTGACAAAGTTTGGCCAATAAGTTCTTCAGGCTCTAGGCCCAATCTTCACATAAGCATGGTGTCCATTGTGGGGGCCCTCCTCTGGGCACGCTCCTGCTTCCAACAATCACAGAGGGGCAAAGCCTAAAGGAAACTCAGAGAGGCCAGCCAATCCAATCTGTAGCCTTCCACAGCCTGCCCTAGTCCAAGGCTGCCCATTGAGCTTCTGCTGGCTCTGATTCTTATGCTTTCCTAACTCTGGAATGAAATTTGCTTCTCCAACTTCTACCCATTGCTTCTTATTCTGCTTCCTAGGGTCATAAAATACAAGTCAAATTCCTCTCCTACGTAACCAGGAGAGGAAGTACCATCTGGTAGCTTCCTATCTTAATCAGTGATTCTTGTTAACTTGTGTCTAAGTTCAATTGTTCCTATATACTAAAGTCAGGAGTGCTGTTAGCACTCTCTAAATTTTGGAGCACAGGGTCAAAGCCCTACTCTCCTTACCCTAGTTACAGCTCTAGGGGATGGACCTATGGTTTAATTAGTATAGAGAACTCCAAGGTCAGGCAATTCTTTCCACCAATGCAGGTTGACATGTTCTTTGTAACTTCTGGTCTTAGCTGCATTGAGATATGAAGTGATTGGTTCAGAAGGTCAGAGAAGGGACTTGAACCCAGATCTTTCTGCCTCTCTATCTACTCTGACATATTATCTCTTAAAATCACAATGACAGCTATGGAGCCTGTGAGTTCCTATGGTGCCATCTCCCAGAGTGGCAGCCCATGTCTAGCCATGGTTTCTCCTGAATCCTCAGCCTATGCTTCTATCCAATGTGGATGACCTTTCCCTCCAGCAGAAAGGATGGCCATTCTCATGACTCTTCCTGACTTGGAACTCCCTGCCCACCCTCTGCAGTCTGGCAGGGTTCATGTCGCTAAGGGAGACAATGTCTGTCTTGTGATGGGCGGGCCTGTCTTAATCACCACCAAAATAGCTGCAGATGCAAACTTAACTTCGGATGAGCTATAGGACTTGTCAGATCAATGCTAATCTAGCTCTCCCCTTCCCCATTCTTTCCTTCATCCATCCCCCCATCCCCACACATGCACACTTCTTCTGGGCCTCCGGTGGAAGGAGAGAGTTGCCAGCTCTTCCCAGCAATGAATCTAGTTTTCTCCATCATTTGGAGAAAATGTCACAAATCTGCCACCTAGTTCTAGTCCTTTGGCAAGGAGGACCTCAAGCCCTTTGCCCCTTCCACCTCATAGTAAGGATACGTGGGTACACTGTGGGTACAGGTATTTGGTCATCATTTCTACAGGCCTGGCTCCCCTTAACTTGGAGAAGGCCTAGAAGGGAAGCCGCTTGTTCTCCAGATATTCAGAGGCTGGAAGTGGGGGTGCGAGAGAGCCTTTGCCACTGGAAAGTTTACAGTCTTTGGCAGACGGCTTCAATAGAGGGCAGTGGTTTCTAACAATCAGAGCTGTTCAGTAAAGGCAACTGGCTTCCTTGAAAGCTAGTGAGCTTCTCATCTCTGGGAGTGTCCTGAGCAGAGGGTAAGTAGGTCACCTTTCAGGGTGACCATATCCTTCAGTGCTCACATCACAGGACCATAGAATTAGAAGGGAATTTGGAGGCCACAGAGCTGAACCCCCTCATTGACAGAGGAAGAAACTGAGGCAGGCATATGTGAAGTGACTTGCCTAGGGTCATACAGTCAGTAAGCATCTGAGTCAGGATTTGAACTCGGGTCCTCCTGACTCCCAGCACTGAGCTACCTAATGGCCTTCCCTGGTTCCCCCTGATGAACATGATCTCATTCCTCTCAAAGTTCTCACAATTCCTTACTCACAGCTCTGCTCTTCTTTCATTCTTCCCTATCGCATAGCTATCTTAGTCCATTTTCTCCACATTAGATTATAAACTTAAGAGGGTGGGCCCTGTGTCCTATCTTTGTATTCTGCGTGTTGGATACAGTAGACACTTAATGATTGTACACTGACTGATGGAATGACGGTTGTCCAGATGGCCCTGCTGCCCCTATCAGCTTGGGATTCTGCCACCTGAACCCTGAAGGAGGAGGGAGTTAGTCTGTCAGATCACACTCCAACCAATGCCAACAAGGCCCTCCTTTCCTCTTCCTCCTTCCATAGCTTTCTTCTGACCTCGGTTAATGGCCACTTGGAGCTACTCAGAGAAGGAAAGAGAAGAGAGAAAGAGAGAAGAGAGAGAAGGAGAGGAGAGGAAGGAGAGAGAGAGAGAGGAGAAAAAGACATGGAGAGACAGAGAGAGGAGAAGAGAGAGAGAAAAGAGAGGAGAATGAGGAGAGAGAAGAGAGAAGTGGGGAGAGAGAAAGAGATCACTCACCAGCCACTACATTAACAGAACTGTCAAGGTCCAGCTGTCAGAGCCAGATGTCACCATCTGGCTATCCTGACCGGCAGATCAGAAATGCCCTGACATCTAAATGCTGATCCATGACTTGGGCAGATGAGGCAGCCAGTCTCTGGAAGGAGCAGAGGCTCTGGGATGGGACAGGGCTGCTTTCTTCTCTCAGACCTCCTACAGAATGGATATCATCCTGTGGGGAGTGGTTCACACTGAGAGTTCTGTCCAACTGGCAAGATGCTTAAAAGGAAGAAGTCTTATAGTTCAAATGTCCATATGGTATCAAGACTACTTATGGTCTCCCTCAAGCTTGCCTCTCAGGTGAATGGGCCTCGCTCCACTCCAGGTACCAGTCATAGCCCCTGAGCCCACTGGCTCCAACAAAACCTCTCTCTCTGTGTACTATATAATCCAGGATTCCTTTGGTTCAGCCAATACCCAAGATAAGATGAGATACTACAAGCCTGAGTTTGCATGATGGCCTGTGGCCTACCCACCAATGTATCATAAGTCAAAATCAAATTCCCCTCTGCTGTGACACAGAAAGTCAGATTATTCTCTGTCGACTTCAGACCATGTAGAAGTTGGTGCTGGGAGCTATCCCCATCCTGCCCATCCCTACCTGCTGACTTTTTTTACTGTGTACCCCTTACTATGAGGGTATCAGGCATGTACTGGTCTCACTGGTGCCTTGTTCTCTAACTATGCCACTAACTGAACCACATCTCCTCTAAGGTAACTTCCAGGTGACAGAACAACTGTTCCCTGCCAAAGGTGATTTCCCTCATAGACTCCCTTCTGATCGATTGGGCTGCTTTGGACAGGTTCTTGGCCTCCACCAGTTTCATGGTGCTTCCCTTCACTCCTCCTGGCCTCCAGCCATCAATCTGTTTCTCTATCATCTTTCTAAACTCATCAGTCCTGCTTTGTACCCCTCACTGAATTACTGCCCTCAAATCACATTCCCAAATCATGAGTACAGGGTCCTTTGTCTCCAGCAGAAAAGACATGAAGTTGGGGAGGAAGGGCAATCTTACACCTTCTGTCATGGATCTGACTAGTAGGTGCTTAATAATTGCTTGTGGAATTCAGGGTCCATTTCATTCTTATCTTTGTATCCCTGTCTTCAAGGAACTTACATTCCACTGGGATAGCTCAACTCTAGCCCTGAAAGAGATGAAGTAATGAGTACCCTGACAAACCCAGAGAAATTAGAAAGGATTTGTAAGAGAAAGGAATGAGATTGGGTCAAAAAAATACCCTCTGACCAAGGACCATGGCCATGTGCCCTGAGGAGGAAGCAGTTATTTGTCCTCTTGAGAACGCTATAATAGAGCCTCAGAAACTATTGGGCCAGATAACCCAGAAGGGGGAGGAGTAAAAAGAAAAGCACCATAAAAGCAGGTGAGTCCCTGCTTCTCGAGGGTACTTAGGCAGCTGTTTGTTGACTTGATAAGAATAATAGAGAGAAAGAACTGAAAAAATCATTACCAGTAATGATGACATTTTGGGCATGAAACTAGAGATCATCAGGACACAGGCTGTTTTCTTTGCCCATTGAAAGCAAAGTATATCAAAAGAGGAAAATTAATTTGGGAAGTGAACAGTTGCCTAAAAAGGTAGTATCTGAGAATTGGCTTTAGATTTCTGAATCATGGCTTATAATAAAGGGTTGACAGATACCTGGCCAGGGATAAAGTACAACTTTCAGAGGCTGGTAAGACTATATCTTTCAGAGGTCTTGCAAGTCTAATCCAAGAGGCTTTAAACTAAAAATGATGAGGGAGGGAGAAGCCTGCCCATATATATCTCCAAAGTTAGATACTATAGAGAATAGTCACAAAGAAGGAAGAATAAGAGTTCAGACACCCACAAATTCATAGGAGCTAAAACCCAAGAACTGAACCTATGTCCCTAAGTGTTTATACACAGATGCTCAAAGTTTGTTCACCAAATAAAAGGAACTAGAGCTCTTAATGCAAGGGAGGATATTTTACCTCTTAGGGAACTCCTGAGACTTTGTGGAATGAAACCTATGGTTAGAATATGGCTCTAGATGGGATGCCTTATTCAAAAGAAACAGACTAGGAAAAAGGAAGTGGAGTAGTATTATAAATTAATACTATATTAGTACTATAATTAGTACTATAAAATACTCATGTGAGGAAATTCAAGAACGAGAGGGTAGAATATTTGGGTGAATGTCAAAGCAAGGATAAACAGAAGTGATTGTGTCATTGGAGTATACTACAGACCACCAGCCCAGAAAGAGGAAATCGATGAAGGAAACAGATCATGAGGCTGACTCAGACATATGGCGTAGTAGTGAGTAGTGGGGGGGGGGGGGGG
>CM053582.1:57864289-57881208 GCA_028627135.1 Pseudochirops cupreus | reverse complement strand
GGAGGAGTGAACACCCTATCCTAGAATTTGTAATATAAGAGAGAAAATTGATCCATAATCTGACTGGCCACTTCCTTTTTGAAAGCAAATTCCAGAGATCAGAGGAGAGATGGGTAGAATCCCATGGAGTATCATTCTTCAGGGGAAATCAGCCAGGAGGGATAGGAATCATATAAGAATGGAATTCTGAACAAACAAAGGGAAATAATTCTAATGTGGAAAAAAATAGGATTCATTTGAAAAGATCAATGTGGATGCATAGGAAACTCACCAACAAACTTAGATTGAAAAGGAAATGTACAGAAGGTGAAAACAGAGTCAGGTAACGGAAGATGAATACAAAAGTATGGCAGTCTTTTGAAAATTGTATCAAGAATGCCAAAGCACAGAAGGAACTGAGGCTGGTGGGGGAGTGAAGCACAACAAAAAGGGGCTGGAGAAAGTTCTACTGGGAGAGAAAGGAGGAAGAAGAAGGGATGGGACTGGGGGTGGATGGGATGATGATAACTGCCTGGCTGTTCCATTCTGCTTTTCAGAGCAGAATGGCCTCCCTATACTGGAAGGGGCAGAACAAAGTTGACTAACAGAGAACTCATCTCCAAGATAAGTAAGGAGAGGATATCAAGTTCCTGTGTCCAGATGAATGCCCACCCCCAAGTACTGAAAGAACAGGCAGCTGTGGCTATGGAGCCACAGTATGTGCTATGTAGAAGGGCAGATAGGATCCGGATTTTCACAAAAGGGAAGAGAACAGAGTCTGCCAATGATTCTGGGGACAATGCTCAAAAGGATCATTAGAGAGTTGGTTGGTGAACGTCTAGAAAGGGAAGCAGTGATTGCCAAGAGCCAACTGGGCTTCCTCAAGAACAGGCCAGGTGAGGCCGACGTCTGGTCCTTTCTGTACCAGGTTGCCAAACTAGTCGATGAGGGGAATGCTATGGAGAGAGTTTACCTATGTTTGAGCAAAACTTTGGGCCAAAAGATCCTTGTGCCATTCTTGTGGAAAAGAAGCAGAGATATGGATCCTTAGACAATAAAGTTGGATTCAGAACTGGTTTGGATGGTCTGATTTAGAGTAGTTGTTAATGGCTCACTGTTAATGGGCTAGCAGGTCTCCAGTGGAGTATCCCAGGGATCTGTGCTTAGCTCTAGGCTGTTTCACACTTTTGGTCAATGTCTTGGATAAAGGCCTTGATGATACACTCACTGAGTAGGACACTCATTGAGTAGGCAACTCAAAGGTGGGAGGGAGTGGTAACTCATTGGATGGTAGGGTCAGGATCCACAAAGTTCTTGCCAGGTCAGAACACTGGGATGCATCTTTATAAAAGTCAGTCCAACAGTTTAAGCATCAAGTCTTATACCTGGGGTGAGAGAGATTGATCTCACAAGTATAAGAAGGGTGTGGTATGAACAGACAGGAGTTGTTTTGAAAAGGATCTGGGAGTTTTCGTGTACTACAAACTTCATATATGTCAGCGATGTGGGGTGGGGTGGCCAAGAAATTTAATAACTGCTTGAGGCAGCCAAGGAGTGCTACCGTACACAGAGTGCTTGGCCTAGAATATGGAAGACGAGTTCAAATGTTATCTCAGATACTTCTTAGCTGTGTGACCTTGGGCAAGTCACTTCACATCTGTCTGCCTCAGGCTCCTCATTTGTAAAATGGTAATAATAACAGCACCTACCTCACAGGGTTGTTATGATGATCAAATGAAATCATATTTCCCACAGTGGAATGGGCTGCCTCTCAAAGTAGTAGCGGGCAGCCCTTTCAAACAGGCAGCTGGCTCTTTGTGGACTATGCTAGAGGGAGGACTCCTTTCAGGTGTGGGTGATTTTTGATAGATAACTGCTGAAATTCTGTGATTCAGGGAGAGATGACGTGACTTGCCCTATGTACCAAAAGTACCTGACAAAGGCAGGATGGAGCGCCACAGAACAGCTCCCATCAGTGCCCCGGGACAGGACTCTTCTGGGCAAGGCACTTGGACTCTCTGGGCCTCCTTTCTTTTTCTGTATGATAGGTAATACCCATATCTGCTGAACACACTTGTTAGGAGCCTCAGAGGACATGCTGTGGCTAAAGCATTTCCCCAAAGTTAAAGCCTCATACAGACATTAGTTTTCATTATCAACAGACAAGATAGGGACCATTCTGCAGCAGTGAATGTCTTATATGCCTAATGAGCTGTAGGGATGGATGAGATGGTCTTCAAGGGCCTTTCCAGATCTAAATCTAGGATTCCTATGGCTGGGGTGAGGAAAAGGAGGCCAGGGGAACTTGCTGCTGGGCTCCAGAGCAAAGCTCCCAGATCTTGGGGCTTAGCCTGCTCACTGGGCCAACCAGCCTCTCTCAGCCATTGACTGTATGCCTCCTGGACATGGGGTGGGAGAAGGTAGGTGCTGTGGGGCCCTTAGGGCTCCTGCCAGGGTGGGGGGCAAGGGCCCAGGCACTTACCTGTTTCCCATCCAGAGTATACAGCTTTTTGACCACTCCCGTCTCCAGTTTGATGGCTTCAGTGATATCAGTGAGGACTTGTTCAAAGGAGTGGGCGGTCTTCTTGTTCAAGAGCACTCGCACGGCCTTGCGGGGCTTCACCCCACTGCGGATGATGGTCACCAGCTTGGGCCGAACAAAGTCCTTGTTCTCCCTGGCCTGGGCACTGTGGCTGCTGGCCAGGGACTGTGGAGCTTTCAGATTGGCCGAGGTCTTCACATTGACTGACCAGTTGGGGTTGGCGTTCTTGGCGTACTCTACCTTCTTGAAGAAATTGTCCGAGGAGCACACGTAGCTTTCACCTAGAGGGAAAACCAGGAGGTCAAGCAAAGCAAGAGACACCAACAAGTGGGTGTGGTCAGACCTTGTAGAGCCCAAGCTGATGGGCCTAAAAGGCCTGCCATGGTGCAGTTTGGCCCTAAGAGCAAGTCTGTTGGTTAAGATCTCATTTACTGGTCAAAAGTCACCAGCCAAATGCGGTTTGAGTGTGGCCAAAAACCATGACCCAGGAGGGATGGCAGAGAGGGGGAAGGAGGGATGGAGGGAGGGAAGGAAGAAGGAATGAAGAGGAGGAAGGAAAGAGAGGGATAGATGGAGGGAAGGATAGAAGTGAGAATAAGAGCAAAGAGATTAGGAAGGAAGGAAGGGATGGAGGAAGAGGGAGGAAGGGGTGGAGAAAGGAAGGGCTAGGGGAAAGAAGGAAGAGAAGGAGAGGGGGAGGGAGGGAGGAAGGCCCTCAGCCCACCACCACCAGAAACAGAGGCAGCTGGGCGTGTGGTGGACAGAGCTCTGGATCTGGAATCAGGAAGACCTCAGTTCAAATCTGCGTTCAGACACTTGCTAGCAAACCTCTAATTACCTCAGTGTCCTCAACTTTAAAAATGGGCACAATAATAAGAGCACCTACCTTACAGGGTTTTTGTGAGGATCCAATGAGAGCATGCTTGGCACAGTGCCTGGCACGTAGCAGGCACTATATAAAAGTTTACTCCCTTTCCCTTTCACCCATAGAAAGTTGGGCTTTGGGTATAGTAAGACATAGGTCAACCCCTCCCCCGTCACAAGAGTACTTGGCCCATTGCAGGACCTGTTCTGTCCTTCCTGGGATCTGGCGTGCAGAGCTTCAGGGCCTCATCCCCCAACATGAGGCATTTGTGAAGTGCCTACTGTGCGCAAGGTCCCGTGCCAGGCTCTGGGGCTATAAAGACGAGGCCCTGCCCTCCAGGGGCTTCCATTCCCAGCATGATGCCAAGATCTTCCCTCCCCCAGGCATGTGATTTATCACACACATACCCAGTCAGACTCTGCCCTAAAAAGTGCCCTGTTGATGCTGACAATGATAAGAACTATGAGCATTTAGAGAGTGCTTAAGAATTTTGCAAAGCCCTTTACTGACACTCATCTCATTGGATCAACCCAAAGCTTTGTCCCTGAACCAGATGGCATCTGCAAAGACCAGAAGTAGGCCTCTCCCTGTATGTGAGCACCAAGCCATCTGAATTTAGCTGAAAGTCATTGTATAGATGCCACCCATTAAAAGCCAAGGAGACAAGACCATTGTGCTGGGGACCTGATTATTCTGCAGTCCCACAGGGGCCTGGCTCAAGCCCTCTGTGTGTGGCCCATTAGGAAGGACCCTGCATTTAGAGGCAGAGCTGCTGGATTTGAATCCTGGATCTGGGACTGTGGGACCTCAGAAGTCCTCCTGTGTAATGAATGTGGTGGGGGAGCCCAGGTGAGCACCATCCTCTGATCCCTTATAGTCTTTCCTCAATTCTGCTCCCTTTCATGGTCTCTGACTGCACTTTGGGGGAGCATGCCTGGCACCTAGCAAGGTGGAGATTTAGTGCTTGCTCAAGTCTCATCTGCTTTGGGCCTGGGGCCCTTGGTGCTGACCTGTACATAGGGAGAGAGCCCTCAGGTCTCAGTACCCTAAACCCACTCCCACAGGCAGCAACAGCAGCTGCCACAAATGGTGCCAACTACTTTTAGTGGAGCTGGGCAAAACCAGGAAGGAGGCCAAGCTTGTCTTGGGTACTTGCCTCCACTTGGGCTGTTCTCCTTCCCCTCTTGGCCTAGCCCTTGGAAAGAATGTAGCTGCCCTCCTAGGGGAGCCTTTAGGAGATGTTCTGCCAGAGGGGGATGCAGGAAGGAGCCAGAGCTGCCCACCCTTAGTCTTGGCTCAGGCCGGGGACCAAAATGGACCCCCCCAGCTTGAGCTCCCTGTGCAGCCATGGCATTCCCCTGGCCTTAGGAAGCAGCTACACCTTTTCACAGCTGTTTCCCATCCGGTCACAGCTGGCAGGGAATGGTCCTCCGGGGAGAAGGCTGTTAAGCAGGGCCCCAAAGTTAACTGGGAGAGAGGAAGCCCAGTCATGAGATGGCAGTGGGAGTGGGTAAGAAGGGGGAGGGGCTGGTCAGGGGCCATTTTCAGGCCAACCTGCCTTTACCTCCGGGCTAAGTTCATCTCACAAGCTGGAAAGTGTCCGAAGGAGGGTGACCAGGAGATGAGGACACGTGAGGATTGGTGGGAGGCATTGGTGATATGTGACCTGGACAACAGGTGTGTGTGAAGGTGTATGTGTGTGGGGGGGGAGGGGTGTGGGGCATGGGGGTATATATGTGTGTGGGGGGGGTGGCTGTGTGTATGTGGGGGCTTTGAAGGGGGCGATTTCTTGGCAAGCAATTCCTCCTCAGGTTGGACTTGGTCACTTCTGAAAATTCCTGTGGTCTCTAAGGTTTTCCATTTCCATTACACCTAGCACATCTGTACACATCCATATACATATGCAGCTATCTCTTATTAACTGATCATCTCCATTGCCCACATCTGCTCCCCAAGTATCTGGCGGTATTCCCCTGTCTCAGCAGATGGAAACCACTGGAGAGGAGAGCATGATGGGCCTTAACTGTGTGGAACAAAGGAGGGGCAGGAGGGGCTAGGAGTCAATGTCCCCAGGAACAGTGGGGGCAGTCAGTGCCACCTTGTCTAGACAGTTCTGGAAATCTGGTACAGCAGGGCAAATGTAGCCCCACATGCTCCTGAACCATCCTAGAACCTACCTGCTGGCTCTTATTTTAGCCCCAAGTCAGTCACAGCCCCGAGCCAGGGCTGGAGGAATCCCCTCCCACCCCCACCATTACACACCAACACTCAGCACTGGTTCCATGGCAGGCCCTGTCATTGATCTGTTGGCTAGGATGAGCAAAATTAGCAGAGCCAAAGTGTACTTCCAAAGGGCTTTCCTACCAATTGCCTCCTTCTAATCTCACATCTGCCTTGCACCAAAGGGAACACAGGCTTGATGATTCTCACTTTGGAGGCAGAGAGCAGGCCTGTTGGGGATCTGGCATCTGTGGGACTACTGATTCTTTGGGTCTGAGGAAACCGTCAGCAGGGAGACTAAAGAAGAGACCACTGGCCAAGTGGCTGCCAGGGTTTCAAGGTCATTCAAGTGAATGACAAGCATTTTATTTAGAAGGCCCTTTGCTAGATACCAGGGCTACAAAGATGGAAAACTTTCTAGTCCCTATCTATGTGGAGGTTACAATCTAATGGGATGGACAACAAATAAGTATCATGCAAGGTAGGTGTGATGAAGGTAAAGCTGGGATCCAGACAGGGCACTTTATGAAAACTTAAGGAGGGAGAAAATTCCTTTCAGCTGGGAAAGGGGGCAGCTCTGAAGCTGATCCAGGAAGGCAGAGAGGATTTCCACCAGGGAGCAATCACAGGCTTGTGGAACTGAGATAGTGTGAGGCAGGAGGGTGAATGAGGGGGCCAGTGAGTTGGCTGGTTGGTTGGAATACAGAGTGTGTGAAGGGAAGTAATGTAAAATGAGGGTGGTAGGTTAGGTAGAGCCAGGATGTGGAGGGAAGGCCTGGAATGTTAAACTAAGGAGTCTGGCTTTTTCTGAGAAAGGAGGAGGAATTGCTGGCATTTAATGAGTGTGCAGATGGGGCAGGGGAAGGAGGGTGACAGGTCAGATCTGGGCCTTAAGAAGACTATTTTGGCAGCTGAGTGGAGGATGGACAGGAGTGGAGAGAGACTAGAGGCAGAGAGACCTACCAGGAGACTACTATAATAGGAAAGGTGGGAGGTGGTGGCTGGGAGTGGGGAGAATGAGACAGATTTGAGAGATGTTGGGCTGGGGTAGAATCATGTGGACAGGCAGCTGATTGGATGTAGGGGAGAAGGAAAAGGGGAGTCAAAGATGGCTGGGGTTTGCTTCTGTGTTAATGTCAGGAAAGTCTGGAGGAGGGCCAGGCATCAGGGGAGATGAGTTTATATGGAACTGCTAAGTCTGAGGTATAGGTGGGATCTATAGGTGGTGGTGTTCAGTTTATATGGAACTGCTGAGTCTGAGGTGTAGGTGGGATCTATAGGTGGTGGTGTTCAGCAGGCAGTTATAAATTCAGTGTAACTTGTACTGGGGCCCAGGGAGGGGAGGACAGGAAAGGTGAAGAGCTTTAATCAATACAATTGAGGACAGGTACTATTTTGTGTTTGTGTATTCCCACAACCTTTTACAGTGTTTGGCACATAGTAGGTACTGACTAAACACCTATTACTAGAGAGGTTGGTCCCATGAAGACCATGGCTTATTAAACAAGGCACAACCCAACTCAGCCCAGAAAATTGGATTAGAAGGGTCAGGGCTTTGATGTACAGTATTCCTACTCAATGGATTTTTAAGAAGAAGGGATCCAGTTGGAGTGGAACCAGGAAGGAATCTCCAAAGTCTAGTTTTTCAATCTGATATATCCTACAGATCAAAGCTCTGAAAAGCTGACAGACATTCAAAAGTCAAGTTCCCACCAGGCTTCAAGTATCCCTCCCCACCCTCCACCCCATCCTTATTGGCCCTCACTGTTAGCATTTGCATGGTCCTACAAAAGGTGTTGGGGAGTTCCTTGGGGCAGGGCAACTACAGTATGGACCCTGTTATGTGAATTTTAGTGACCTTCAAAGCCCCAGTGCAAGGGAAGAGAAAGAACACTGTTCGTTGTCTTTAATCCAAGCATGCTAGTGGTTCTGTTGACTTTTTCCATGATAATAGAAGACTTAGGTATTAGGGTACCATTGGCCTCTGGTCATCCCATGTTTTAGCAGCTAAATGAGCCACCTACGGGCCCAAGGTGGAGTAGCCAGGCCCGACAATGGCTATGGGAATTGGCCAATCATTGAGCAAACCCAATTCAACCCCAAGTATACTTATTTGAGACCAAGGGCCACTTCAGGAAGCCCTGCAGCAACTAGGAATAGGGGAGTAGAGAAGGGTTCCAGTATGGCTGGTGCCAAAGGACCCAAGGGATCAAGCTCTAACCTTTTCACACTGGCATTCATCATCAATTCTGCTTGCTCCTTCTTACCTCTCCACCACTCCAAGGGGTTGACCGGTTCCCGAACAGAACATTTTACAAAAGAGCTACTTCTGCCAGCTAATGGAACCATACTCCTCCCATTGCAGGCCTGAGGAAATGCTGGCTAAGCCCCTGATGCCCTTCCCACCAAAGGAGTCTCCCAAAGACCTCAGCTGGCCCATAGAGGAATGGAGTGGCTGTCGGCTTAGAGTAACCTGGGTACGCAATGGATTCTGAAGGATGGAGATGGAGTCACGGAGACAGATGACAATGCATGGCCTATAACGGAGTCATCTTGTTGAGCAGGGTGTATTCATCTTGCCAAGTGAATGGCTCTCAAGGGCCAGGCCCTAGGTTTCTGCCCAACTCTTCACAATGATGACCAGAAAGGCCATGCCCTTCACATGGTCACTGAGCTCAGACCTTTTGCTGCTGCTCACCTAGGGGAAGTCAGGACTTTAGCTTTAAGACCTAGGCCCAAGACTGACAGGGAGGTTCTGGGGGTACTTGGAAAGTGAGCCAAATGAGCTGCTTTTTATTTGAAGGTACCAGGCTAGGCCCTGGTGGCTTCTTAGAAATTCCTAGTGCCCCCATTCTGTTTCCCTGGAGAAATCTGTCCCATTCTCCCCACTGGTTGGGAGTTTTCCCCTTGAAGTCTATATCTGGATAAAGTGATTAGTTTGGGTTCAGTCCTGGTTTAAAAGGAAGACCACCAAATGGTGCCTTCGAACCTGTCCTCTATAAGGGCATATTCATAAGGCACAATTAGAGGAACTCTCCTTCCTATCACTGCCAATCTTTGAAACGTTCAGCTCTGATCACAAAAACCCTTCAGTGGTTCCCATCCGCCTATTAAGTAAAGTCCATGCTTCTTGGCCTGGCATTAGAGGCCCTCTATCATAGGGCTCCAATCTGCCTTTTCAACCTTCTCTTCCACTATTCTCTACCCTTTATTTTACATGTGAACCAAGCTGGACTGCACTTGATTCCCTGATCTTGTTGTGTCTGTTAGCCACAATGCAGAGGGCCTCCCCCCTCCTTGCCTCTGTCCCCTACTCTGCTTGTTGAAGGCCAAGGTTCAGCTCAGGAGCCACCCTCTCCATGAAACCTTTCCTGATAGCTCCTCAAACTGCCCCTGGTACTTTGCTCTGTGCTTTCTCCTTCTCTCATTCTGCAGTGTATTTATTTATCTAGGTCTATACCTTATCTTCCCAGTAGGCTATAAGCTTCTTGAGGGCAAAGATGGCCATTTTCCACCTTTGTATCCCCAGGAAAGGACACAATACCCTGTACCTAGCTGGCACTTAAATTCTCTACTCTTGAACCTCTGGCTACTTTGTACTGTTTCCATTCTTTTCTTGCTGAGCTTCAGTCCTGGATTCCTCCCTCCAGTGGTCTTCCCTACTCTGACTTAAGTTACTGAAGGAAGCTGGAGGTAGTCTCACAACCACGTTGACTGTGTCTGTTACAAAATCCAGCTTCAGTTGTTGTCTAGCCTCATCTGGGCCCTCTCTGTAGCAAGGCAGTCCTTTTACTTCTCTCTGGTTGACTCCATATCTCACACCCCACAGAAGCTATTCTTCCTTCCTTGAGCCCCTGTACTACCTACTCCTCCCTCTCTCAGCTGAGGACCGTATCACTTACTTTATAGAAAAAAATTGAGGCCATTTGCCTTGAGTTTACTCTTCACCCATTCTCTTCATCTCCAAATTCCTTGTCTTTGTCTCCCTATCATTCTTCCTTTCCCCCAGTCTCTGCCTTGGCAAGGAGAAAAGTGACCTCTTTGTCAAACTCCTATATATGCCCTAGATCCCCATACCCTCCCTTCTTCTCTAGCAGATTACATCCTTAATCATGTCTCTTCCCCCAAATCTTCAACCTCTCCCTATCAACCATTTCCTCCCCCAGGGCTTTCAAATATGTCGCAGGCTCTCCAGTCCCCAAAAAATATTTTCACTATATTGACATCCCCTTAAGCTATCACACTATATCTCTCCTCCATTTCCTAATTAATCTGCTTGGAAAAAGGTGTCTGTCTACACTTCACTTCCTCTCCTCTCACCAATTCTTCAACCCTCAGCAATCTGGTTTTCACTCAACTGAAACTGCTCTCTCCCCCAAGTTCCCAATGATTTCTTAATTGGCAAATCTGGGCATCTTTTCTCAGTTCTCATCCCTGACCTTTCAGCCTCCTACCTATGTGAAGCTCTTTGTCAGTCTCCTTTGCTGGCTCACCAGCTGCATCGTGCTCCCTAACTGCGGCTGTTGCCATGGTTTCAGTCATGTCCCCTCTTCTCTTCTCCCTCTACATTTTCTCTCTCAGTAACCTCATCAGCTGCCATGGCTTTAGCTATCATCTTTCTGCATTTGCCTCCCAGATATACCTACAGAGCCCATCCCTATCTCTCCTTTGAACTTCAGTCCCACATCACCAAATGTCCATTGGGCATTTTGAACTGGATGTCCCAGAGACATCTTAAACTCAGTGTCGCTAAAGCTGAATTCATTGTCTTCCTGCCCTCCAAGCGTCCCCTCTTCTAAATATTCCTGTTTTTGTCCAAGTCACAAGCATCTTTCCAGTGTCTCTTTCTTTCACTGCCATATATAATCAGCTTCCTAATCTTGCCCTTTCTACCTTCACAGACGACGCCTCTCACATCCAACCCCTTCTTTCCACTCCACCTTAGTTCAGGTCTTCATCACTTCTCTCCTAACTTCTTGCAACATTCTCCTAAATCTCCCCCTATTCCACTCCGCCCTACTCACTGCAGTCAAAATGATTTTCCTTAAGGGCAAATCTGAGACTCTTCTACTTAATCCACTCTGGTGCCTGCCTTTTGCCTCTAGGATAAAATATAAACTCCCCTGTTTGGCTTTTAAAGTCATACAGAACCCGTAACTGTAGAATCCCTATCTTTCTCCAAGACATAGATCAAGCATGGTCTTCGGAATGAAGCTTTTCCTAGTCTCCCTCCCCCTCCCTCAAATGCTAGCATCCTTCCTCTCAATCCACCTTGTATGGCACTAATTTGAATATGTTTTCATTTATTCACTGTATGTTGATGCTCTCTATGCTTCTATATCTACTAGCTGCCTTTCCTATTAGGATACAAGGTCCTTGTGAGTATAGCTTATTTGATTCTTTGTCTTGTAGATCCAGTGTACACAGTAGAGGATTAACAGACACTCATGTATTCACTGCTGAATCGAATTGTTTCCTCAAATGGTCACAAAGAAAGCTTTTGAACCGAGCAAGTTTTATTCAAAGGTAAACCCAGTATTTCTCGTTTTCTGTTGGGTGGGATGTCTTAGCCAGTTAGAAATGCAAGCTGTCGAGAGCCATCAAAATGGGCTCTTAGGCAAAGCCCCAAATTCCAATGGGAATTCAGCTGGTGGAGGTCAGGGCATCAATTCTATCTTCGAATAGACTTAGTGAAATGCCAGGCATAGCCAGGGCTTCTGGTGGCATCTCCCCAGACTGTATATAGCACACCAGCTTCAGGGACACACCCTGAGGGGGCTTTTTGTAGGCTCTAAGTGAGCAGACCCAGCCTAGAGCCAGTACATGGAATGACCCTGCACATATGCACAGGTGGAAGAATAGGGAGATCAGTTACAAATGGGGGGTTAAATAACACTTGCAATGAGCCCAAGCTATGCCTTAAAACCAAAAAACCCTTTTTGAGTACCAACATTCTTCCAAAGATGCCATATGGTGGCTGCTCCAAACCACAGAACGCCCCCTTGATCTCTAAAGACTCTGAATTATGGGTCACTCAAAAGGCAATAGCAATAGAGAGACCCATGATGGGGGGGAGTGAGGGAGTTAGTAGACTGCAACTTACAACCAGTAACAAAGAATACCCGAAAAGTCACACAAAGGTATCATCAAAGAGACATATGGCTGGAAAGGGAGGTGGACAGATCATGTGACCAGAGTGAGAAATAACTGATAGACAGCCCAAGAATGGCACTGGTACCCAGATAATGTGAAGAGGGAGGCCCACAGCAAGGGTGCTAGCACATTGGATGAGTCTCCTCTGGAGGATTCTGAGAGCAGCTGAATAAGAGCCTCACAAGATGAGAAGGTGTGGCTTAGGTGAGATCTGCACCACTGGATAAAGTGCCTACATCAATGAGGTCTCAGAAGTACTGGGGATGAGTAGTGACCCTTCACCTGCCAGTGACCCTTTGATAACCCATTTGAGGAATTGTTTCCATTGAGCTATAACTCACAAAATGGCATCCCATTGGAGTTAAAGGGGCCCTGGGTGCACTAACACTTTTGTGGTTCACATGTATTATCCCCACCATCTACTCTCCCAAAGAACCTTGGAATTCCAGAGCTGAAAAGGCTTTTAGATGTCATTTAGGCCAATTCATACCTGAAGTGGTCATCTTTATGATGTCCTCTACAAAGGGGCATCTAGCTTCTGTTTAAAGGCCTCCAGTGACAAGAGCCAGCTCTAGCTCCTGAGGGAGTCTATCCCATTGCTGGACAGCTCTAATGGTCAAGAACACCAGTCTAGGTTGCAGGCATGAAATGAATACCATTGATGCCTATGGAATTGATTTGCAGACAGACCTTCCATTTGACCACCCAGATTTCCTCATCTTCTTCTGCAGAAATAGAACTTCAACCCCAAGGATCATTTCCCACTAAAATACCCACTGGAAAGAACACTGGAGTCATAGGACCTCACTTCCAAACTTGGCTCTGCTATTTAATGGCTGCATGACCTTAAGCAAGTCCCTTACCCTCTTTGGGCCTCAGTTTCCTCCTCCATAAACTGGGGGAGATGGACTAGATGACCACAAAATTCCCTTCCAGCTCTAGATCTTTGGCTATAATCCCCAGGACAGCTGAGTTACCTTCCTCCAGCTCATCCATGCTCCCAATCTTGCGGCCTCCATCGATGGTATAGATGTAGCGTACTCCCTGGGGAAGGTTGATATTGTCAGATAGGGAACGGGTCAGGTCAGCCAGCAAGGCATCGAAGCTTCGGAAGCGGTCGGTGGACACAGCATACACGATGCCTTTGAAGTAGCGGTCTCCATTACGGTAGAAGCGGACCTTCTTGGCCTTCTTCTCGTTGCTCAGAGCCTGCAAGGTCCGGGTCCGGTAGAAGCTGCAATGGGCACTGTGGGTAGGGCTGGGAAGCCCATTGAGCCGGGACCCTCGCATGTTCCTGGATGCCTTGTCTCTTTCATCAAAGTGCCCAAAATCCAGTTCCATATTGTGGTGGGCCTCCGAGACCTGCGGTGGACAGAGTGGGTGGGTGGGAAAGAGAGAGGAGAGGGCAAATGCTAGTCAGGCCCAGACCCCAAATCTATGAAGAGATCTTGGTCTGTGGCCCCTTCCTTGCTCTTCTCCCTTGGTCTTTCAGGACGTCTTTGGGGAGGGGGCCAGAGACCCCCTTGGACAGTGTTTCAAGGAGAGAGAAACTGTTCACAGCCCCAACCTTCCTGGCAAGTGGTTCATATCAAGTTGAAATTCCAGGCAGATGTTCAGGGCCCCACCCCCACCAACAGCTGTAAAGTAATCCACACCCCCAGCTCAGTTTCCTTGGACAGAAGAGTTCCTTGTCTTGGGTGAAGGAAGTGGTCTCTCAGAGGGATACCCTGCTTTTTCTCCCCCTCAAAAGCTATTCATGGCATGCTCCCCCAGGATGTGAGCAGATCTGCTTGGAAAAGGGACAGTCCTTGGAGAACAGGCTCACCCTTTGTGCTGGTGGGCTGGGCACACCCTCTCCCCCCATCTGCCTATCAATTGCCAAATCCCACTGACATTTCTATGCGATGACTGGGAAGTGGGCTGGAGGCAGGTTGGGAACCCAGGTGGCAAAAGATTTTCCCTTCCTGGTGTTCAGCTCTACCTAAGGCTGAAAGGATTTCACTGGGAAGCATCATTGCCAGTGGCTGGAAGCCCCAGGAAACCAGGCATGCACACCTTTCATTGTTCTGAGCGCCAAGTAATAAGCAGTGGCTGAACGATAGAGATCTGGCTTCTGACTCCCCCCCCTCCCTCTTTGGGCAAAGCCAGGGTCAACACCCCCTCCCACACACCCACCCACACCCCCCCCCCACTTCCCCAGCACCCCCCTCCCCTAGGCCCTGGAAAAGGTTGGCCTCTTCACACCTCCTTGGAGGGGGGAGGGGATGGAGCCGGGCTGCTCATGGAGCCCTGGGGACCCGGGAGAGGGGAGGGGGTCTGCAGGTGGGGTCCCAATTGCACCCATCCCCAATAACCCAGGGAGATGGGAGGGGGTGCTTGGCATTGTCTCCCCACACCCCTACAGCCCATCACAATGCAAAAGACCCCCCCATCCTTCCCACTCCTCAGGAACCTTACCCCCCCACCTGCTGCCCCCCACTTCCCCCTCCCCCCCTTACTCATCATCTTAAACTCACGTCCCACCTCCGCGCCCTGCAAACAAAGAGACAACCAACTCACTTTTTCCACCAGAAAATCCCAGGTAAAGGCTGGGGGTTTGCAATCCTGACACAAGGGAAGGGGAAGGAGAGAGCCCCCCCCCCCGAGGGGATGGAGGGACAGGGGGACACAAAGGCACAGCCAGACAGGACAGACCAGACCCCCAGCCCCACGGATTTTTGCCTCGTGTTTCCCCCCTCGGACATCTGTTACACGCTGCCGGGAAGGAGAGTGGCGCGCGCAGGGAGCCCGAGGAGCCGCACTCACCAGGGCTGGGCTGTTGGGTGGAGATGCTGAGAGAAAGAAACCTCTCTGCCTTTGTTGTCTGAGCTCCGAGCAAGGAATTCCTGCCAGGGTGGAGAGATGCCTTCTAGGTCCTAGTGCCTTGCCCACTGCTCCCCAGGAACGGGGGCCCACCGAGTCTCCCCTCCCCCACCCCTGCTTTTTTATTTTTCCCCAGGGAAAGCTGGGGAGATACCCACTCCCACTCAAGCTGTATTAATTACCTAGTAGCTAGAAAGGCTTTGCTTTTTAAACCAGCAGAAAATACTAGAGGAGCACAAGGCTGGCCCCAAGGCTTGAGGGAGAAAGGTGCTGGCCTTTTTAGGTTTGGAGGGGAGGGTGAAGAAATGAGAAATGTTGTTCGCCCCCCCCCCCCATATACCTAATCTGCCTTGGGGTGGTTGGGTGGTGTCCCTCATCCCAAATTCAGTCAGGTCAAGCTTCAGAAAATCTCTTCTCATAACCCTTGGGGGTCCCAGTCAAAGCTTCAACGCCTTTCTGCCCCTGAGGCTGCCCACTGGTTTGATTTGACAAAGGCTAGTGGAGCAAGAGAAGTGCTGTAGGATGGATATACAGGGAGGGAAAAGAGAAGTGAGTGAGGGTCCTAGTGGAAGGGTGCTCCGCAGAGGCTTGGAAAGAGGCTGCCAGCTCTGGGACAAGCCAACTGTGGTCTTTACCACCATCCCCATGTGGGCAACTGCATTAATGTAGGGGGTACACTTGGGGTCACAGCCTAGGCAAGAAAGGACAGCAGAGAGCACTGAGCCAGGGGTGAGGAGACCTGGGTTTGAGCTTGGGAGACAAAGAGAGCTTCCTGCTTTGTCTCTCCCAGTCAGATGAATGTGAGGGATCAGCAGGGTCACATTCCTGGCCCTCAAGACTTTAGCTTCTTCCAATCACAGGAAAAATCCAGAAAGGAGACACCTCCATCCCTTGCTTCTCTGGTGGATAGTGGAGGGTGGATGTGGGTAGAAGAGCCAAGGGTCCAAGAGAAGCTGACCCTGGAGTGAGCTTGAGGCCCTGAGCTCTGCTGACCAAATGGTCCTAATCCATCCTTCCAGGAAACAGGAGGAAGGGCTTTCCTTTGTGAGAGGTGAAGTTGGAGCCCTAGGTACAAAAAATAGCAAAGGGGGAGGGGCTTTAGGAAGGTCATAGGATCCTAGTTTTCTAAAGGTTATTTAGTCTAGCCCTTTCATGTTACAGGGAAGGAAACAGAGGTCTGGAGACAGACCCAGAGGTCAAGCCAGGGCTGCCTAAATCACCTTGGACAGGTAAGTGATTGAAAAATTGGATGGGTAAATTATTATCGTTGCCATTTTCTGAAAATCAAGTGACTGGCCCAGGATTGATCATAGAGCTGGTGTTGGGTGGGATTTGAACTGGAGTCTTTCTAATATACAGTCTAGCTCTCTGGGCATTATGCCTCACTGCCTGGACAATTCTTGTCCATTCCCTCTCAGAAATCTTGCCAGAACATCTAGTGAATGTTCTGGGGTTTTCCTTTAGGTCTTATGATGGTCCTAAGGCAGTGCTGGAGCTGTCCATCTGTTTTTCCTCACTCTTTCTTGCATGAAGGTTCTTCTCCCTTTCCTAGCATGCTTTCCCTGGATGATGCCATTCACACTGTTTCTTGCAAGTGAGTCCTTGGTAATACACACAACATGATCTGCCCCACCTGGTATGCTTCTTCGTTGCCCCTCGGATCACCTATAATTGTGATTCTTTGGAGCCCTTGATGTTCCAAGATTGGTGGCCGTTCAGAGGCATCAGAAGATTATAGGTGTTAAAATATAGGTTTGGGCAACAGGGTGCAGCTTGGCATCATGAAAAGATCGGCACAATTTCCCAAATGAAACTGAGCCTGTTTCCTTCTGCCTAGGCACAATTCTGGGCAAAGCTCATGTCTATCTGTGGTGTATGTCCAGTAAGGCAGTCAGTAGGCACTATCTGAAAGGCTAAGAGCCTGAGACATGGAGACCAGCAAAGACAGTCCCTGACTTCAAGGGGATCACGATCTAGTAGAGACAGTATGCAAACAATGAAGTCCAAATAAGATAGAGACAGGATACATTGGAGATAACCTTGGAAGGAAGGTGATAATATTAAGGACTGGGAATGTTTTCTTTTTTCTTTTAATTAACTTTTGTGTTTATTTTTACTTTACATCATTCATTTCCACAAGATTTTAAGTTACAAATTTTCTCCCTGGGGATAAAAAGGAATATACCTTCTTTTCAGCATTACATGGCACATACACAAAAATTGACCACGTACTAGGGCGTAAAAACCTCACAATTCAGTGTAGAAAGGCAGAAATATTAAATGCATCATTCTCAGATC
>CM053582.1:57833782-57863789 GCA_028627135.1 Pseudochirops cupreus | reverse complement strand
CCCCCTCTATCGTTCCCCCTCTCACCCTTTCCCCCCTATTCTCCTGTAGGCCAAGATACCCAATTTAGAGTGTATGTCATTCCCTCCCTAAGCCAAATTCAATGAGAGTAAGGTTGACCCTTTCCCTTTTGCCTTCCTGTTCTTCCCCTCCATTGTAACAGTTATCCCTTGCCTCTACTATATGAGATGATTGACCCCATTCTGTCTCTCCCTGTCTCCTCTCATTCTAATCCTCTTGCACCTCAGAATTTCACATTTTAAAGTATTGTCTCTTCCTATTCAATTGATCCTGTGTCCTTTGTCTATGTATACATATACATGTTGCATCTTATCCAGAGGGTATGTGTGTGTATCTATGGGGGGGGGAGTGGGTTTGGACATGTGCCTCAGAACCTAAGGTGAAAATCCTATATGGTCAAAATTACCCTTGAAAATCTCTTAACTCATTCATAAACAGTTGTATTTGGAAAGGGCTCAGGGTTCTTTAAGATGGATGTTCCTTTTTGATGTCCGGGTTCCCTTGGTTATACTAGGGAGGCAGCCTGGGGAGCCCTTCTCAGATGAAGGCATTTAAATGTAGAGAAAAAATACCCAGGATTACAAAGAAGACCAGTTAGACTGAACCATAGTGATCAAAATATTTTAAGAAGTTTGGGGAGCCCAAACTTGGGAATACCCTGCTTTAAAAGAAGGCAATTTGCCTGCATCATGGAACAGAGCAAGCTGAGGTGGTTGTAGTGGCATCAATTGGATGCACATTGTACTTTTCACAATGGCCCGCTCAAATATTGGTCAAGCCTGAGGCAGGAACCAGGGCTCCTATTCAGGTAGGGTAAAGACTTTGTTGGCGCAAAATCTGATGCTTGGAGGGAAGACACACTTGAGAGGGCTTCACAAGTAAACTTGTATCAGAGAGTGATCCCACTAGTATAATGACAGAGTCAGAAGGAACACAGCCAGAGCCAGGAATTGCTGGGAAAAGCAAGATAGTTCCTCACATTGATTCTTCTGAAATTTCTAATATTTTATCGGGTACATTGCATGTAAAAGCCATTTTTGCATTTGTTTTGTTTTAAATTTTGAGTTCTAAATTTTTTCCCTCTTTCTTTCCTTTCCCCCCTCATTGAGAAGGCAAGCAATTTAATATAGATTATACATGTGCAGTCATGCAAAGATTATTCTATCAGCTATGTTGCAGAGGGAAACAGGCAAAAAAATCCCAAGAAAAATAAAGAAAAATTTTAAAAAAAGGTATGCTTTGATCTGCATTCAGACTCTATCAGTTCTTTCCCTGGAGGTGGATGAAATTTTTCATCACAAGTCCCTTGGAATTGGATCATTGTATTGCTGAGAATACTTAAGTCATTCATAGTTGATCATCATACAGTATTGCCGTTACTGTGTACACTCTTCCCGTTTGGCTCACGTGACTTTGCATCAGTTCATGTAAGTTTTTGCAGGTTTTCTGAAAGTATCCTGCTCATCACTTCTTATACCACAATAGTATTCCCTGACAATCAAATACCACAACTTGTTCAGCCATTCCCCAATTGATGGGCATTCCCTCAGTTTCCAATTCTTTGTCACCACATAAAGAACTGTTATAAATATTTTCATACATATAGGTCTTTTTTTCTTTTCCTTTGATCTCTGGGAAGCAGACCTAGTAGTGGTAAGTACGAAGTTTTATAGCCCTTTGAATCCTTTAGGCATAGTTCCAAATTGTTCTCTAGAATGGTTGGATCAGTTCACAATTCCACCAACAATCCATTTGTGTCCTAATTTTCCCCTATCCCCTCCAGCATTTGTCATTTTCCTTTTCTGAGAGAAATTTGCATTTCTCTAATTAATAGTGATTTAGAGCATTTTTCATATGAGTATAGATAGCTTTGATTTCTTTTTCTAAAAACTGCCTGTTTATATCCTTTAACCATTTATCAATTGGAGAATGACTTGTATTTTTATAAATTTGATTAAGTTCTTAGAGAATTATGGGTGCCAGTCTTCTGTCAAGAGAAGGGGGATTTCCTGGGTTATACCATCTTGTCTCTTTAGAGATATCAAATTGGAGAGTTCTATAGTCATGCCTTCTAGAGAGAGTAGTGAGGAATTTCTGGTTAGCACCAGACTCTTGAGGAGAGAGAAGCAGCTCCTGGAATCCAGACTTTTAAAAAAGCAACAGGGAGATCTTGGGCGGCACCAGATTGTTGAGGAGAAGATCTTGCCCATGGCCCTATAGTAAATCAAGTGAGTACTAATGCCTGGGAGGGGCATGATTCACTGAACCACAAGGTGGTGGTGGGAGTAAAAGACCCGACCTTTGTCTTTCACTATTACCATGAGCTGAAATTCAGACACAAGTTCAATAAGAAAAGGGTTCCATCTCTAGCAAACCTTGACTTTGTTTTCCTTGTGGGTGGAGAGAATTGAAGCCCTTAGGATAGTACTGTAAGGCTAGAGGCTTTTGTGGATTCTGGGGCAAGAACAGGACTCACTTCCAGAAAGTTGGTGTGTGTAGTGGGGGCAAGATTAGGGGGAATTGCCCCTCTGACAACCCTAAGTTCATTCCCTTCCAATGAGAAGCCAATTATGGAGCAGTATTTTGAATGTGGGGAACTGGATAGGTCTTGACAGAAAGGTTGGAGTCACTGGAAAGGGAAGGCTACGGATTGTTTATGGGCTACTGGTGGATATGTTTTCTGCATTTTCTGTGGGGTAAAATGAAGGCTGTCCCGTAACCCAGTATTCCCTACTGTCCTGAGTGCTTGTATGCTAACCGGGAACTTTTTTTTTTTTTTTTACCTAAGATAGAGCTATAGTATGAGGTTCCCGGTGGGACCTGTTGGAAAAGGTGAGTCCATCAATTCCCCTCTGGCTCCACTCACTAAATAGACCACTCCATAGACCAGATCTCCCTTCCCTGCATGTGTTGTCTTCCTTTATGAGAATATGAGCCCCCTAAGGGCAGGAATTGTTTCCCTTTTTTACTATTGTATCCCCAGTGCTTGGGGCTTAGTATATATAAGTGCTTAATGAATGTTTTTTCAGTCATTCATCCTTGTAGAGGTGACAGTTGATGCTGTGGAAACAGGTGAAGGGAATAGGAAAGAGAAAAGCAAAGGAGAGGAATGGGGGGAGAAGAGAAAGAAAAGAAGTTTCGGCAAGGGTATTGCTGAGCCCTCCTTCTGCTCTATTGACAGACTTTCTTGGGCCCTTGAAAAGAGGCAGATGAACTAGCATTTGTGGTCTCTTCTACCTTAGATTCTGTGTTCTGGGGTTTCAGGGGCTCTGCCAGGTAGGATGTAGAGGGCTGCCCCCACTTCCCAGCTGCTACATGGTACCAAGAACATCATATGTCGCAGTAGGGAACCTAAGCTGGAGTTCTGGCTCTGCCCTGTGAGACCCTGAGCAAATTCCCTTCCCTTCGTTTCCCGAGTCTCTAAAATGAGAAGATTGGACTAGGTGCTTCTTAAGGTTACTTCTGGCTCAGACATTCTGTGACAAACCAACCTCCCCCCGCCCAATGCACACCCATACACCCCTGTCACAGACCGGAATGAGAAGCTTATAGTTCTGCCACCCCTCTAAAGGCAAAGGGAAGCCAAGAACAGCAACCTGGACCACTGAGGCTCAGCCCTGGCAGGGACCTGAGCCAGCATCCCCAGGGCTGAATGTGGACCAGCTCCACCAGACAGGATCTTGAGAGCTGCCAGCTGCGTGGGAAAGCTGTGTGTGTGCAGTAACCCAGAGAATACAGGAAGGGGCCCTGAGGATGGGAGTGGCAGCCCCTTCCTCCCTGTCTTTGCTTATACAGGCAGTTTCCCCAAAGTCCAGGCCTCTGAATGGTTTGGATGGCTTGGCCCCTGGGGTGACTAGGTTTTCTCAGCTGGGCTAAAGATGTCCTGGCTCAGCAGGCAACGCGTCACAGGCTTTAGAACTGGAAGGGCCCTTGGAGGCCATCTGGTCCAAACTCCTCATTTGATAAGCAAGGGAATTGCATCCCAAAGAGGGCAGGTGAGTTGTCCAAGATCACACATGAAGCAAGTACTATAGCTGGGATTTGAACCTAGGTCACAGGATCGCAGATTTTGACCCCAAACTTTAGAGGCCTTTGAATCAATGGCCAGTCCTAGTTCTCTCTACCCTTCCAGCCTCTACAGCAGTCAGCCCCTTATTTCTGCTCACTAGGCCCCCATCCCCTACCACCTCTTGCCTGGATAATTACAACAGCTTCTTAATTGAACTTGACTGAACTGGAATTGACTTCCCAAGCCACCCTCCACACTGCAGCCAAAACTATCTTCCTGAGCACAAGTGGGAATGAGTCACTCTTCTCTCTAAGAAGCTTCAGTGGCTCCCTCTTCTAGGATCAAATATGAACTCCTCCTTTTGGCATTTGAAGCTTTTAACAATATGGCTCCAGCTGAATTTCTTTCTTTCCTTCTTTCTCTCTTTCCCTCCTTCCCTCCTTCCTTCTTTCCCTCCTTCCTTCTTTCCCTCCTTCCCTCCTTCCTTCTTTCCCTCCCTCCTTCCTCCTTCCCTCCCATCATGCATTCTACATTCCAGCCAGACTAGCCTACTTACTTTTCCCTGTACATGCCATTCCATCTTTTATTTTCATGCCTTTGCAATGGCTGTGCCCCACACCTAGAATGCCCTCCCTCTTCACCCCAACTCTTAGAATCCCTAGTTTCTTTCAGGGCTCAGTTCAGCTTCCACCTCCCATGGGAAGTCTTTCCTGTCCCTCCCAGGCATTAGTGTTCACTTGCTCCTCAAAGGCAAAGGCTCATAGGAGATAGCATGATATAGTAGAAAAAGTATTAGGAGACCTGGGTTCAAGGTCCAGACTTCACACTTACTAGGTATGAGACCTTGTGCAAGTCACTTTACTTCTCTGAGATTCAGTTTCTTTCTCTATAAAATGAAGAAGTCGGACTATACTTCTACAGGCTCTTCCATCTCTGACTGTATGGTTGTTCTGCTGCCCCCACCCCCAGAATGTAAACACTTTAAGAGCAGATACTATTTTTCCTTCTGTCTTTGTACCTCCAGTGCCTAACACACAATAGGTGCTTAATCAATGCTTCTCTGATGTGGTTGGCCCTAGTCTAACACTCTTATTTAACAGAGGAGGAAACTGAGCCCTTGAGAAGGTCCATGGTCACTCAGGGACTAAATGCCAGACCTGAGACTTGAACCCAGGTGTTTTGGACCCAGATGCCTTCTTATTCTGCTCAAAGGGTGGGAGAGCTGGTCCTGAGCCTAAGATACTCACTGCTGTCATTGGTACACTGAAGTGAGGACTGTGCCAGCCAAGTCCTGAACTAGGCTTCCTTCCTCTCTTAGCCTACCTAACATAATATAACCTTTTCTGGCTGCCATCTTGCACTGTGAACTTAGAGTGAGCTATCAGTCCACTCAAAATCCTAGCTCCTTTCCACAAGAAGTGCTGGCTCGCCATGCCTCCATCATCTTGTGTAGTTAACGTTTTGAACCCAAATGTCGGACTTTATGTTGATCTCTGTTGAATGTTGTTGACTGGATGAAGCCCGAGCTTTGCACCTGTTGAGGAGCCTGGGATCCTGATTCTGTTGTCTAATGTGCATTGGCCCCACCTCCTACTGCAGGGGTATTTGACACTTTGAGGAGCACCCATCATTTCTGCCATCCAAATCTTTGAGATAAATGCTGGAGAGCCCAAGGCCAATTACAGATCCCTGGGATACTCCAGTGCATTGGAGACCACCCTTAAAGCATTGGGAAGCTACTCTACTCTCAGGGCCTAGTCCCTCAGGCCCAAATTCACTTGGCTGGACTGTGGGTTAGCTTGCATCTCACTGTCTTGTCTATGAATATGGCATGACAAATACTTGGCTGAAAGCCCAACACGTTATAGCATTGCCCCAACCCACCTGCCTAGTGACTCTGACTAAAAAGGACCTGAGGCTCATCTTTTGGCATCATCTGTTCCTGCTGAAGCTAGGCTAGGCCTTTGGGATCACCACTTCCTCTCTGGGTGCTCATGAGCCATCCCTTGAATGAGCCTCTCTAGAATTGTTCTGGGAGTCAAAGTGGAGGTCGCTGGCCTCTGGTCTGTAAACCTTTCTTCCTCCCCTGCCTTTTAAACAGAATTGGGGCCAATCCTGTGACACTTCAGTGGTTCTACAGACACCTGTGCCCAGGCTACCAGGATGCATCTAAGCCTGATGAGCTGAATTGATTATCAAGGGCTCTGTTGCCATCCCTACCTAGCTTGGATCCCAACATCCTGTTAGCCATATTTTGTTTTATTCTTTCCCCTCTGAAGTTAATTCTCTTGTGGTCTGTGCTAGGCACTGTGGAGGGAGGGGACAGAGGAAAGCCATGCCCTCTAGGCCCTCATCAGCTCCCCCCACCAAATGGTGCACATTCCTTGTATCTAATCAAAGACTGTAGAAGGATGATGAACTTGCGAGACCTGAGGAGATCAGAGAAAGGAGTGGGAAAGAGGTGACACTGGTCAGAATAGTATGCAGGGTTTTGACAGAGGGAGCAGAGAGAGGAGGGCATGGGTCCAGGTTCAGAGGTGGAGAGGGAATGAAGAGGACATAGGGAAGACCAGGAGGGGAGCGATGGAGTAGGAGGGAGAGAGTTGGAGAACCCCCGCGATTGTGGTTCTCCTCAATCTGGGAAGCAGCTAAAAGCCAAGTCAAGGTTAGATGCAGCAGGATCTGGAGAGCTAGCATACCCCACATACCTGGGACACAAGTGGCAAAGGATGCGCAGGTAGGAGGTGCCAGAGGCCACTTGGCCAGTGCTCTTTACTTGGACACATTTGCTCCTCCTTCAGATCTGTGGTGGGGTGCCCAGCTGGCATCCCACTCAGGAGCATATCAAGGTCTGGAGAAGCCATTTGGAAGGTGTTGCCAGTACTGTGTGCCAACAAGAGGATCTGAACCGCACCCCCCTTCCTCCCCACCAAGACTAAGCTGAGAGACCCTGTTCCCAGTCACTCCCACTCTGTGGGAGTCCTCTCTTGGTCCATTCCATTCTTTACCACAAAGGGGGTATGAGATAGTGGTCTGAGGTCAAATATGACCTTGACTAACTGGGGGCCAACTCTCGCCTCCCCTTTCCAAGCCTCGGCTCATCATCTGGAAAATGTTGGACTTACCTCAGAGAGTTGTGGTGAGGCTCCCATGCAACTGTGAATGTAAAGTGCTTTGGGTGACTCTGAGAGCTCTAGAAATGCCAGCTTTTATTAACAGCAGATCTGTTCCAAAGGTCCTCTCCCAGGCACAGGCTACTTTGCCCCATGGTCCATGGGTTTGGGCCACTTGGGAGCCTACAGCTTTGGCCCCGGGGTGCCTTGGCTGATTAGGCCCAAACATTCACATTGGGCCTTCTTTGAGAAGCAGAGTGTAAACATTCTGAGCTTACAGAACTGAACCATGTACTTCCTGATCACATTGTGGGGCTTGGAGCTACAAACCAAGGGGGCAGAGGCATCAGGTGATGGAAAGCTCTGAGAATGACTGCAGGGAAAGTTCAGCCTGGCCAATTCTGCATTCCACACTCATCTCAGAAGCATATCAGAGATCATGAGCAGATTTCAGGTTTGAGTGAATCAGCTGTCAACACAGAGGGAGCCAACAGGAACCCCTAGGGCCCCGGGAGAGCCTAGAGGCAACTCTTGGGGATAGGCCTGTGGGAAGTCAGGCCAAGCCCTTCTTCCAGGATCCCCTCCACTGTGTTTGCTGGCATCCTTTGCTGTGGGGCTGAGGGAAGAGGAGTGAGATCTGCTCAGTGTATGGGGAGGCAAAAGGAGCAAAAGAGCTTTGGAGGTCTGGGAATAGGGAGGAGAGAGTGTCAAGACCCACAAAGAGATGGGGAGGTGGGGAGAGACAGGGGGCAGCCTCCTCCCAAATAAGCTGCAATGGCCACTCTTCTCAACCAACTAGCAAACCTGGCCTTGAGAGAAAACGGGCTGGACTGGGCAGAAGGGAGACATATGAGAAGGAAAGGAAGGGAAGGAAGGACACAGAGAGAGAGACACACACACACACACAGAGACAGAGACACAGAGAAACAGACAAAGATATGGTTAGAGAGACAGAGATAGAGACAAAGACACAGAGGGAGAGACAGAGAGATGCAGAGAGAGAGAGATAGAAAATGCATCTCACCTCTTCTCTGAACCAAAAGAAAGCCCCTCCCCTCCTGCTAACAAACAGGATATATCAAAAACTAGCTAAGGAGAAATACCTTCGTTGTTTCTTTGGGGTTTTTTCTCCCTTCAAATCACTGGATCAATCTGTCTCTCGTGATGCTCCCTGCTTTCCCATGGTTCAGATATTTTAGAAACGTTCTTTGTTTTGTCTGGTCTCCCTATTCTGGCTCAGCCTTGCAATCCTCTGTTCCTTCCCTCTGTACACAAGGTAGCTAGATGCACAAAAGATCATTGCGGGGCTGCTGGGCATCTTCTTCAAGGACCACGCAGAGAGAGCCAGCACCATCTTCTAGAGACACCCTGTACTTCTGCTCTGATGGATTCCAATCTGGGACTTAGAGCCTGACCTTGCATAGCTTTGCTGGGCCAGCTCCTCTGAATCCTGTTTGCGTCCAAGTGATCAGTTCCTGCTACGTGTCTTCAGGCTACCTAAGGAGGATAGAATGAGACCTGTGGCAGCCCAGGTGTGGGCAGCTCCTTTCAAGGGAAGGAAACAATGTAGTCTCCAGAAAAGTCCTGCTGCCATTTTCAGGAGCCTGTTTCTTCAATCCTGCCTATTGATCCTAGATATACATTTGGAACTTAGTCCAGTGATGTGTCATCATGGCTTCAATATGTCTATAGGTATTCATACAGCTAGGCCTGGGTGTCACACTCTCCTCTGGACAAGTATTACCATTGGCCCTTACCTTAAGGGGAAAGGGAAGAGCCAGTGAAGATGTTGCCTCAGGGGAGACTGGGACACCCAGGTCCAGGCCCCAGCCTGTACATGAAAAGGGAAAGGAGACAAATTTTAGCTTAGTGATCCCAGACTACTTGAGGCATTGCTGGAGGAGGAAGGCCTGGTTAAACACAACCAATTAGCAAGTCGGAGCCTATGGTATGCTATGCAGGGATGCTGGTGGGCTCCCAGACTTCTTTGATTCTTACCAGGAGGGTCTTTCTCACTGCCAGACCCAAAGTGGGCTCACATCTCAGCTCTGTGGAATATTGAAGGATCTTGAATAAGTCATTTAAGTAGGCTAGCTCACTCAAGGTTTGCTCCTTGGTCAAATGGTGAGGGAATCAGATGAGCAAATGAATGTAAAAAAAAAAAAACACATCCATGAACACTCTTGTTATTCTCAGTAGAAGTAGTTATGATGGCCATTTCTATAGATGTAGGAGTTTGCCAAACCCCTTGTCTACCTTATCTCCTTATCTCTGGGACAGAGGTGATGCCAGCATTATTACCTTCATTTTACAGATGGAGAAACTGAGGCTTGAAAATTCCTCTGGTAACACAGCTAGTAAGTGCCTGAGTTAGAGCCTGAGCCCCGGTCTTTCCTCGCTTAAAAGCCAGCACATGTTCCTCACTTACTGAGTGCTTTGGGTGGTCTGAGCCTGTGGTTTTCATGAGCTTATTGGCTTATTGATAAGTTCGCAGAATCTCAGAGATGGAGGGGACCTCAGCAGCCATCTAGTCTAACCTTAAGCCACCCCAAAATCCCCAACACTTAGGCCTCCAGTCTTTTGGTGAACACCTCTAGCCTGCCCCCTCCCATGTTAGCTCATTCTACTATTAGATGACTCAGTGGGGGGAGGTTTGCATCTTGAGTCTCCATGATGCCCACCTCCTGATGCCCCTACTTCTGCCCTCTGAGGGCCCAAAGAGGATAGCTAGTCTGTCTTCCATAAGAGAGCCTCCCAAATGCTTGGAGACAGCCCTTGCATCCCTGAAATGGTTTCTCTTCTCATAGGAAACACTTTGTTCCTTTGGTCATGAGTCCTGGAGGATTTCTAACTTGTCAATATCCTTCCTGTCCAAGGACCTAGAAGGGGCAAGATCTATTCCCACATCCAAACCATTGGTTTGGTGGTTCACATCCAAACCATTCCAAGAATGTTTCCAGGGAAGCAAAAGCCCTACCCCGTCTAATAACAGCATCCATTTTAGAAGTCTCTCTTCCCCTTCTCCACACTTTGATTTCTCTCCTTATAAGATGGAGGCCCCATTTCTTGGCACCCTTTTACCTATGGGAGGTAACCAAGACCCAGATGGAGACTTCTTGCTGGGTAAGATGGGATTAGTGGCAAGAACACTGTACCAGGAGCCCAGAGAGTTAAGTTCCAGACTTGGCTCTGTCCCTAACTTCCCAGGTGAACTTGGACAAGTCCCTTCCCTAGTCTGGGTCTCAATTTCCCTTCCTCTAGATTCTAGAGTCTAGAAGAAGGGGGTAGGCCAGTTGATCTCATACTGCAGAGTCCCTCTGTCCTCCATATCTATTGCCCCTGCCCCCTGCCACAGCTCAATGATCTCTGATGTCCTATGAGTCCAAATGGCTTCCATTCTCTTGGCCTTAGGTTGCCAACCTTTGCTACATGTGGAATCTAAATGTAATGGGCTCTAAGCTCCCATAGGGTCCCAATATCCTATGAGTCTATACAGCAGAGGCAGCAGTGTGGGACAAAGAATCAGGAACACCTGGGTTTGAATCCTACATCATCTACTTTACTACCTGTGTGACCTTAGGCATGTTCCTTCCCCTCTATGGGCCTCAGTTTCCTCCCCTAGAAAATAAGAGGAGGAAAACCAGATGGTCTTTGAGGTCTCTTCCAGATTTACATTTGTGGTCCTATGAGCACCAAAGCTTGGCCTGAGAAAAGCTTTTGTTTGATTCAGTGTGAGCTGGGCCACTGGCGCCATCTTGTGGTCCAATGACACTGAAGAATCCCCACCTTGCCTTTGTCAAGGTCACCTTGCATTAGGCCTGAGCCTGCTCCTAGCATCAACTGAAGTGGGTACCGATTGTCCCTTCCTCCTGTCTTTAACTGGCAAAGTCTCAGGAGGGCGTAGGAGTTGAATTCGCCTCAGGTTGCTTCCTGGATGCTGCAGGTATCCAGGCCTCAACTGTAGCTGCCTTAGAAAATGCAAAACTGATTCATTAAAAGACCCTTAGAGACCATCTAGTCTCCACCTACCTCTATCCCTGTACACAAAGAGAAAGCAAAGTCTAGAGAGAGGAAAGGAGGAAAAATCTGAGAGAAAATTGTATGTGTGTGTGTGTGTCTGTGTGTCTGTGTGCATGTACCTGTGTGTACAGATAATAGACATCCCCAAATCCTGGACTCTCATTCTTTTTTTTTTTTTAATTTTTTTTATTTACTCATTTGCTTTTAATTTACACGATTCAGTTCCACAATCACTTGAGTTTCAGATTTTCTCCCCTCACTTTCCCCCCTCCCCATGGTGGCGTGCAATCATGTATAAGATCTGCAAATACTTTCACATTGTACAACAGTCTGGTTGTATAGAAGGGTTGTAACCAATGAGTGATCACTGGGAAAAGAAAAAAAAAAAAAGCAAAACCAGACATGAAAGAGAACGATAGCGTGTTTTGCTTCAGTCTCCATTTAAACTATAGTTTTTCTATATCTTTCTCTGAGTTTAGGCATCTCCTTCCATCCTGAGGCTTGTAGAGTTGTCTTTAGCTATGCATTGTTGAGGATATGAACTCTTATTCTTGAAAAGGACTTCAGGACCATTGAATCTCACCTATCTGTGAGTAAGAATGCACTATACAGCAACCCTGATGTGCTGAGTGGTACGACTGCCAGAACCCTTCTCAGGCAGCTGCTCCACTATGAGGGAGCTCTCATGGTTAGGAAGTTTGTCTTGATATCAAGACTCAATCTCCCTTGGAATTTTGCCCTGTTGTTCCTTGTTCTGTTTGTCTTCTGAGACCCAGCAGGGGCTTTCAAATACGTGGAGATAGAAATCATGCACCTTCCCTGCCTCCTCAACCCCTTTTAGGCTTCTCTTTTGGAGGGCACATATCCCTGGCCCCTTTGATAATCTTCAGACAGCATTTTTCCAGTCTTCTCACCACCTGAGTCACCTACAGCGATGGCTTTGGAGGCACGAGACCTGGCTTTGTTTGAATCCTACCTCTGCTCCTTGCTGTCAACGTGACTTTAGGAAAGTCACTTAACTCTAGGATGTCAATGGCTGGACTAGATGCACTCAAACATACCCGCCAGCTCTTGGTCTAGGGAACTATGATTGCTTTTAGCATGAAATATGTCCCTGTGGTCTTCTGAATGTGCTTTAGGATGTTAATATCTTTCTGAAAATGTGCATCCTAGAATTCAACCCAATACTCCACAGGTGGTCTGCCCAGAGGAGAGGGCAATGGGGTTGGTGAGGAATATCTTCTGCCTGGGCACTGTTTCTCTTTATCCAGCCTATGGAAGTGTTTATTCACTTTTTTGTCCAGTCCATCACAGGGTTGATTCATATTGTGCTTCTGCCCATTTGACCAACATACCATTTATGCCTTCATCCCAATCTTCAATTAAAAAATGTCAAACCACACAGGGCCAAGGACAGAGCCCTGGGGCATTTCACTCCAGACCTTCCTCTAGGTCAGTGGTTCTCAACCTTCCTAATGCTGTGATCCTTTAATACAGTTCCTCTTGTTGTGGTGACCCCCAACCACAAAAATTATTTTCGTTGCTACTTCATACCTGTAATTTTGCTACTGTTATGAATCATAATGTAAATATCTGGTATGCAGGATGTATTTTCATTGTTACAAATTGAACATAACCCACAGGTTGAGAACCGCTGCTCTAGGTTGACTTTGAACCTTTTTGACTGTTCTTTGGCAGTAAAAAGGAACTCTATCCCCACTCCTCCAACCTTCAGTCATACGAGTCCTTGTTTCATGGTAATTTGTGTGTTCAGACTACCTAAAGCTCATTTCTCCTCCTAATTGGATTTCTCACACATACACACACACACTCATACCCATAAGTGGACATGCACACACGAATGTGCCCATATGTGCACTTACAGCTCTAGTTCAATGATATGATGAGCCCTTTGAGCTATAAATCTGTCCCTCTGATTTTCTGGACATGTTCCAGCTTGTCAATGTCCTTCCAGTTCTGGTCTGATCAGGGTGAGGAAATTCCCTTTATTGCCTTCTTATTCTCCTTGGGAAGTCTGAGAGTATTTACTTTTTGGTCTGCTCCATCATATGGTTGATTGTTATGGAACTTTCAGCCCATGAATAGACACACACACACAGGTACACATGAACACACACACAAACACACTCTGCTGGATTCCTAGTCTGGATTCCATGACTATTTGCAGTTTCTTATTCTTAGTTATCATGCTTGTTAGCCCAGCCCAAAGCACTTAGCACAGTGCCTGGCACATAGTAAATGCTATACAAATGTTAGCTATTATTAGTTATATTGAACAGATTTTATATTTCTTTGGAATGGAATTTCTGCCTGGTTTTTGTTAGTATCATATAGAAATGCTTTGGGTTGGGGGTGTGCGTGTATGTGATTTTTTTTTTTGTATCCTGCAACTTTGTTGTAACTATTAATTATCCCAATTAGTTCCTTTGCTGATTCTTTCAGGTTTTCTAACTATATCATTATGTCATAGGCTCATTGATCTAGAGTTCAAAGGGACCTCGGAGACCATCCAGTCCAAACCCTTCACATTTGTACACCATAAATTGTTCAGCTACTCTGCAATGGATGACCATCCCCTTAGTGTCCAGTTCTACTACAAATACTTTGGCACATCTAGGTCCTTTTCCTGTTTCTTTGATCTTTTAGGGGTATAGGCCCAATAGCAGCATCACTAGGTCAAAGAGTATGTTCAGTTTAGTGACTTTTGGGGTATAGTTCCAAATTGTTTTCCAGAGTGGTTGGGCAAGTTCACATCTCCACCAAGAGTGCATTAATATTTCTGTTTCCCCACAAAACTTCTAACAGTTATCATTGTCCTTTTTTGTCTTCTTTGCTAATCTTATGGGTATGACGTGGAACCTCAAAGTTCCTTTCATTAGAATTTCTCTAATTATTAGTGATTTGGAGCATTTTTTTCATACGGCTATTGATAGTTTGGACAACTTCCTTTGAGAATTATCTGTTCGTAACCATTCATTAATTGGGGAATGGCTCTTAATCTTATACATTTGAATCAATTCCTCATATCACAGAAATGAGATCTTTATCAGAGAAAACTGTTCTAAAGATTTTTCCCCTGGTTAACTGCTTCTCTTCTGATTTTAACTGTATTAGTTTTGTTTGTGTGAAACTTTTCAACTTCATGCAATTAAGTTGTCCATTTTATCTTCTAAGCGCTTGTCTGTCCCTTGTCTAGTCATGAATTCTTCCCCTCCCTCTAGTTATGAAAGATATTTTCTTTCTTACCACATTAATTTGTTTATTATATGCCCTTTCATAAGGTTTTTAAATTTAGGTCATGTATCTAGTTGGGGCTAATCTTGATATATGATATGATTGTTTGTCTAAACCTAATTTCTCTCAGGTTTCCCAGTAGCTCTTTTTAAATGATTACTTTCCCCAGTAGCCGAAGTCTTGATTTATCAAACACTAGGTTACTAGCTTAGGGCAGCTAGGTGGTATAGTGGGTAGAGTGCCGAACCTGGAGCCAGGAAAATGAGTCTTCCTGAGTTCAAATCCAGCTTCAGACACATACTAGCTGTGTGACCCTGGGCAAGTCACTTCACTCTGTTTGCCTCAGTTTCCTCATCTGTAAAATGAACTGGAGAAGAAAATGGCAAACCACTCCAGTGTCTCTGCCAAGAAAACCCCCAAAAGGGGTCACCAAGAGTTGCCACAACTGAAAAATGTCTGAATGACAAAAGGTTCCTAGTTTAGTTTGCTCTCCTATGTTGTGTACTTAAACTTTCCCGGTGATGCACTTCTCTAGTTTTTAATTGGTACCAAATCATTTTGATGATTATTGTTTCGTCATACGGTTTCCCTTTCTTTCTCACTTTTTTTCTTCATCAATTCCTTTGAGATCCTTGACCTTTTGTCCCTCCAGATGAATTTCGTTATTATTTTGTTCCTAGCTATTAAAGTGGCCCTTTGATATTTTGATTGTTATCATTGGATAAGTAAATTAATTAAGGCAGCATTGTCATTTTTATTACATTGGCTCGATCTACCCATAAACCATTAGCATTTCTACGATTATTTCAGCCTGTCTTTGTCTGGGAGCATTTTATGGTTATATTCCTATAGCACCTATAATGTGTCATGGTGAGAGAGGCTTTTTAACATTCTGTAGCATTTTAAAAGAAGCTTCTCCTTCTGTCTCTTCCCACGAGCTTTTATTGGCAATCTTTAGGAGTGTTGATGATTTCTGTGCACTTTATTCTGTATCTTTGCTGAAGTTATCAATTGTTTCAATGAATTTTTAGTTGACTCAAGTCAAATAAGGTCAACAAATATTTCTGGAGTGCCAGGACTCTGAGGTTCTCTAAGAAAACCATTATACCACCTGCAAAAACCTGCTCGAAGGGCAAGGGCAAAAGGGGCTCTGGAGCCAAGGGTGGGCAGAACAGCCCCAACCCCAAGTCGTCCAAAGGGAAGGGTGAGGATCACCAGGGCATCCAGAGAGATCTGGCCAAGATTGAGCAGAAGGTGGATATTCTGCTGGAGAAGATGGATCAGTTTACCAAGGAAGTGAGAGCCCCACCAGCGCCAGCGGCCGAGAAGGAGAAGCCAGCATCGAAGCCGCAGCACCAGCTGCAGCCACCCCCTGACCCGCCGCTGCCTGTCCCGCAGCATCAGGTTCTTTGCCTATGCTTTGCCTCAGTTGTTTTTTCTTGTTTTCTTGCTATAGTTACCATTTCTAGCACTCATTCTTGCTTACTTACCCCTGCTCTCATGGGAAGGCTTCTCATTTATACTCATTACATATAATGCAACCTCTTGGCTTTAGACAGATAATAATGACCTTATTAAGGTCCATTTATTCTAATGTTTTCTGGTGTTGTTTTTTTTTTTAAAAAAAACAGAATTGGAGGCTGCATTTAGTCAAAATCTTTTTCTGCATCTATTGATATAATCACATGATTTTTTGTTTTGCCATTTATTAATATGGTCTTTTATATTGAGAGGTCGCTGTCTCAATAATTGAACCAAACCTGCATTCCTTATATTAATCCAACCTAGTCATAGCATCTAATCTTTTGGATTTGTTGCTATAGACCTTTTGCTAATATTTTTAAAAATCTTTTTGTGTCAATGTTGATTAGAGTCCTTTATTTTTCTTTCTTTGCTTTGTCTCTCCTTGGTTTAGGTAAGAAGACCCTATTGGAGTCTTCTTATACACCCTATTGGAGTCCTCTCTATAGGAGGGGTTTAAAAGGGTTCCTTTTTCCTCTTTTTGCCAATGATTTATATAATATTGTAATTAATTGTTCTTTGGATGTCTGATAGAATTTGCTTGTAAATCCATCTGGTCCCTGATTATTCCATTTTGAGAATTCATTTCTTTCATATTCAATGTCTGTTCCTGAGTTTGGATTATTTAAATTCTCTCTTGTTCTGTTAATCATGACATTTTATGTTTTTGTAGGTATTTATTTCACTTCTTATCAGTTTTGTTAGCATATAATTGGGCATATTAATTTTTGATAACTTCATTTATATTCCTTTCATCTGTTGTCAAGTCTGTTTTTTTATTTTTGATGTAAACTCTTTATTTTTCTTCTTAAAAAATCTGAATGTTTATTTTGTTATTTTTCTTAAAAATTAGCTCTTAGTAGTGTTTATCAGTTCATTGTAGAGTTTTTTTTTGCTTCCAATTTTTAAAATTTCTTTTTTGATTTTCAGTATTTCTATTTTGGAGTTTTATTGGATTTTAAAAATTTGTTGGTTTCCTTGTTTCCAGTTGTATACCCAATTTTTTATTTGTTCTTTTTCTCTTTTGTTGATGAAAGTGTTTAGAGTTAGAAATTTTCCCCTATGAAGCAAAAATAAATAATGTTAAAAGACACATTGATGGCGCTACAAGTAAAACATATTGATCTCAAAGACAGAATTCGTAGATATAACCTATAGATCGTTGGTCTTCCAAATAATTCAACTAGTCAAAAAACCTAAGCAGTATAATGGGAGAAATAATAAAAGAGAACTGCCAAGAACTTAGAAATCCAGAAAACAAAGTGCTAATTGAAGGAATTTACAAATCACCTCCAGAAAATAAAGAACCCTATCTAACCCCTCTGTATGTATCCTTGATTCCATTCCATCCTGTCTTCTCCAGCAGATTGTTCCCTCTATCATTTCTCACTCTCACTAGTTTTCCATCTCTCCCTGTCTGCTGGCTACAAACACTCCACAGAAAAAACCCAAAAACCCCTTTGACCTGACCCAAGATGGTGGAATAGGAAGAAAGAGTACAATCTATATTGCATTATAACCACACAAATCTAAGAACAATGCCAAATGGAGCAGCGATCAGGAAATCAGGAGAAACTACAGTAGGTCATCTTCCCAACACAGTATCCTGAATTTAGCCTCCAGACAGGTGACTAGGGCAAGAACTGGGGAACAGGGTTAGACCAGGATCATGGACAGAGTTTTTAACTAGGGCAGCAGAACAGAGGCACCCAGAGCTGATCACAGATTCAACCCCAAGACCACACCAGCAGCTCTGGGTATCCTAGAGGGGCCAAGACTGCAGACTATTTGCAGAGCTCTTAGCCTGGCCAATAGCACAGGGAGACACTGAGCTGATTGCAGACTCAACCTTGAATCCAAGGCAGCAGGGCAACTCTTAGAGAGCCTGGGAACATAGATTCAGTGCCCAGGGCTCTAGAAGTTGCCTAAAAGACTCAGTCCCTTGCCCAGGACAGCCACTCCAAAAGAGACTGTCTCCTAGAGGGGCAGGACCATAGACTCAGCCCCCAAAGCTCCCAAGTAGGCAAGAAATACTAGGCTCCCAGAGCAGATACATGGAAGGATGCATCATTAACAACAACAACAACAATCAGATGAAGAGCTATTATGATGCCAGTGATGTTCAAGACATAAACCCAGAAGAAAACACCTACAAGCAAAGCCTCAAAAACCAAAACCACAGGTTGCCCACAAGACCAATTAGAATTCCTAGAAGAAATGAAACAAGAAGTTTTCTTTTTTAAAAAGTGTTCAAATGATATTCTAAGTGAAATGATATCAACAGAGGAGAGAATTGGGAAAGAAGTGAGAACTATGGAGGAGAAACTTGGAGGAAGAATTAATTAAATTAATTAATAACTTAGCACAAGAGGTAGAAAACTTTCTCCAAGTAAGAGACTCCTTGAAAATTATGAGGACTAAAGAAAAGTTAATGACTACATGAAACAACAGAAAATATTAAAACAAAGTGAAATGATGGAAAAGATAGAAGAAAATGTAATGTGTCTTATAAAAACAACTGACCTGGAAAATAGATCAAGGAGAGAGTTTACAAATTATTAAACTACCTGACAGTTATGATCAAAATAAAACATGGATTTCATATTTCAAGAAATCATGAAAGAAAACTTTCCAGAGGACAAAGTGAAAACAGAAAGAATCCCCCAGTTACCTCCTGACAGAAACCCCCAAATGACAACTCCCAGGAACCTCATAGCCAAAATACAGAGCCTCCAGGTCAAAGAAAAAATACTTCACAAACCAAAAAGAAAAGAGTTCAAATACCAAAATACCAATAGCCAGGGATACACATGATTTAGCAGCTACCCCTATGAAGGAGCAAAGAGTAAAGAATTAGATATTCTAAAAGGCAAAAGATGTAGGCTTACAACCAAGAATAATGTACCCAGCAAAATCAGATATAATCTTTTGGGGAAGAAATGGACCATTAATAAAATAAAAGACTTCCAATCATTCTTGATGAAAAAGCAGTTGAGTAGAAACTGAAATATGAACATGGGATTAATGGGGAGGGAAGATTTTATAAGGATGAACTGTTTGCATTTTAATGGGGAAGAGGAGGATGATATCAGCATCCTTTAAGAACTATAAAGTCATCAGGGTCATGGAGAGAGCCAAGATGGAGGGCCCCAGAGTAATTTTTGTTATGTTTTGATGATATTAAGAGAAGAAAGGAAAGAGGGAAAGTATATAATAGGAAAGAAAAAGAGATGAATGGGAATTTGTTTTTCTTTTTGTTTTCCAGTTGTAGGAGGAAGTGGGAGGGATAAAAAATAAATGTTTGATGTTTGAAAAAAATAATTAAAAACACCCTCACGTGATCCATTTGTCCCTGCCAGTTAACAGCCTATCTTCCTCCAACCTTTCCTGGCTATGCACCTTGAGAAAGCCAGCTACAGTGAGTGTGACCACTTCCAGTCTTCTAAACCCTCGATAATCTGGCTTCTGACCTCGTCACTCAAGTGAAACTACTCCCTCCAAAATTACCAATGATCGCTTAGTTGCCAAACCCAGTGGCCTCTTCTCAGTCCTCATCCGTCTTACCCTCTGTCTGGGCAGCCATGTCGATTAGCCTCTTCCTTATACTCTCTTGTATCAAAGTTTTTGTGCCACTGTGTCTTGGTTCTTTCCTTACCTCTCTCTCTGTTCCTTCTCAGTCTCCTTTCCTGAATCTTCCTCCAGTTCCTGCCCAATAACAATACATATCCTTTAAGACTCTTCTGAGTTCTTTTCTCTTATTCTTCCATACTATCTTACTTGGTGATTTCATGAACTCCCAAGTGATCTTAACTATGCAGATAATCCTTAAATCTGTTTATCCAGCCATAACTTCTCTGCTGACTTCTTGTCTCCCACCTTCAAGTACCATCTCAAACTAGATGTTCAATAGACACCTTAAACTTAATGTGCCCCAAACAGAACTCATTATCTCTCCCCCAAACCCTCCCTGACTCTTACCTTCCCTGTTGATGTCAATGGCAACATCAGCCTCTCAATATCCCAGGCTCCAAACCTATGTATCATCCTCATCTTCTCACTCTCTCTTACCTCCTCTCCTCCCAGATTGAAATCTGTTGCCAAGTTCTGTCAATTGAACCTTCACAACATCTCTCATCTACACAGCCTTTTCTCCTCTGTCCCTGACACTACCCTTGTACAGCCTTCATCACCTTACTTCTCAACTATCTCAATAAGCCTGTTGGTGGGTGTCCCTTCCTTATCTCCCCCAATTCCATTCCATCCTTTACTCAGCTCCAAAAGGTTCTGCCCAAGTCTGATCATGTTCCCCTCCCACACTTAATAAAGTCCAGTGGCTCCATATTACCTCCAGGATCAAATAGAAAATCCTTTGTTTGGCCTTTAAAGCCTTTCACAATCTGTTACCTTATGTCCTTTCCAGCCTTCTTATCCCATACTCATCCCTTCATACTCAGATCTGGTGACATTGGCCTCATTGCTGCTCATCACAAAAGATAATATTTTGTGACTTGTCACTGGCTGTCTCCTATACTTGGAATACTCTCTTGCCCTAATTTGATCTTCTGCTTCCCTGGTTTCCTTCAGGTCTCAGATCAATTATTCCTACCTTCTTCAGGTCTTTCCCAGCCCCCCTCAATGCTACTACCTTTCCTCTGCAATTGCCTCCAATGGAATATACATACACACACACATACATACATACATACATACATATATGTACATAGTTATTTGCATGTTGTCTCTCCTTGAGAGCAGCTACTCATAACTTATCCTTGGCACTCAGCACAGTACCTGGCACCTACTAAGTGCTTTTTTTAAAAGTTGCTTTATAGTTTCCAATATTCACTTCCATAAGTTTTAAATTTTTCCCCCTCCCTCTCTTCCTACTTCCCCAAAACAGGATGCAATCTGATATGGGCTCTACACATACATTCCTATTAACATTCCTATTTTCACATTAGTCATGCTGTATAATAGAATTATAATGAATGGGAAAAATCATGAGAAAGAAAAACAAAAAAAAACCAAAAGAAAAATAGTCTGTTTCTCTCTTTATTCAGACTCCATAGTTCTTTCTCTGGATATGGACAGCATTTTCCACTATGAGCCTTTTGGAATTGTTTTAGGTTGTTGCATTGCTGAGAAGGGCTAAGCCCATCAAAATCACTCATCTCACACTGTGGCTGTTACTGTGTACAATGTTCTCTTGGTTCTGCTCACTTCACTCAGCATCAGTTCATATAAGTCTTTCCAGGTTTTTCTGAAGTCTGACTGTTCATCATTTCTTTCTTTCTTTCTTTTTTTTGCTTTTTTTTGGAGGGCAATTGGGGTTAAGTGACTTGCCCAAAGTCACACGGCTAGTAAGTGTGTCAAGTGTCTGAGGCCAGATTTGAACTCAGGTCCTCCTGACGCCAGGACCTGTGCTCTATTCACTGTGCCACCTAACCACCCCTGTTCATCATTTCTTAAAGCACAATAATATTTTATGATCTCTTTGGGACAAAGTCCTAGAAGTGGTATTGCTATGTCAAAAGATATGCACATTTTTATAGCCCTTTGGGCATAGTTCCAAATTGCTCTCCAGAATGGTTGGATCAGCTCACAGCTCCACCAACAATGAAGTAGTGTTCTAACTTTCCCACATCTTCTCCAGCATTTATCATTTTCCTGTTTTGTCATGTTAGCCAATCTGATAAGTGTGATGTGGTACCTCAGAGTTGTTTTGATTTGCACCACTCTTATCAATAGTGATTTAGAGCATTTTTTATATGACTATAGATAGCTTTAATTTCTTCCTCTGAAAACTGCCTGTTCATCACTGGAGGTCTGTCAGCTCCGATTTTTTACAAGTTCCATTTAGGTTGACCAAACAGGCAACTAGCATTTCTTAATCATTTGCTCTGTGGCAGGCAAAAGATAGTCTCTGCCCTAAAGGCGCTCCCAGTCTAATGGGGAAGACAACATGTGAAGAGCTACTTGAAACAAGGTCTATATAGGACAGTGGTTCTCAACCTTTCTAATGCCGTGACCCTCTAATACAGTTCCTCATGTTGTGGTGACCCCCAACCATAAAATTATTTTCGTTGCTAATTCATAACTGTAATTTTGCTACTGTTATGAATCATAATGTAAATATCTGATAGACAGGATATAATTTCATTGTTACAAATCAAACATGACCCACAGGCTGAGAACCACTGATATAGGAGAAACTGGAAATAATCATGGGAAAGAAGGCATGAGAGTTAATGGAACCTGAGAAAAGCTTCCTGTAGGAGGAGAGACTTGAGCTGAAATTTGAAGGAAGCCAGGGAAAGCAGAAGTGGAGATAAGAAGTGGGAGAGGGCAGCCAGTGGAGAGATATAATCAGGAGATGGAGGGTCCTGTGGGATAAGAAGGCCCCGGATCACAGAGTACCTGGGAGTGGGATGGTGGAGGGCAGTGGAAAGCATTAGAAGACTAGAAAGGTCTATGAAGGGCTTTAAAAACCAAGCAGAGGATTTTCTGTTTGATCCTGGAAGAAATAGGGAGCCACCAGAGTTTATTGAGTAGAGGAGTGATGTAGTCACTTGGGAAGGTAACTTTGACAACTGAATGGATTGGAGTGGGGAGAGACTTGAGGCAGGTAGCTCCTCTCACAATAGCAATTACACTAGTTCTGGTGTGAGATGAGGGCCTGCAAGGGGTGGTGGGGTGGTGGCAGTGACAGAGGAGAGAAGAGGGAATATTCCAGAGATGCCCCTAAGGTAGAAATAACAGAAGTTGCCATCTGACTTGATAGAGGGTGTGTAAGAGAGAGAGAGATAGATGTGAGACTGGAGGTCAGGCAAGAGGTGAGGACTGGACAAATCAATGTGAGAATCCCCTGCATAGAGACAACGTGGGAGCTAATGAGATCATGATATGAAGTATTCTAGAGAAGAGCAGAGGCTTGAGGGACCCACTGGGTTAGAGGGCGAGATCTGAGACTGAGAGGGAGCAGCCAGAGAGGGAGAAGGAGAGCCGGGAGAGAGGAAAGGCTGGAAAAGAGGTCTCTTTCTTGTTTCTCTTTTTGTTCTGTCTCGCAGTACAAAGATGTATGTTAAGTTCTCTCTCAATGATAGATTTACTATCTATTTCACACTGACCTTGTCCTGTAAGTATTCTGCTATTATGTTTTGGGTGTGCCTATACTAGGTTTTGATCTTGCTTTATTGTTTATAATACCTTTAAACATAATGTAATTTCCATATTTGTTGGGTTCTTAACCCAAGCTTTCATTTGGTGATCTTATCAGCTCCGAAGGGTTTAGTAATCCTCATGTAGATGATTCTTGGAGCTATATATCTTATTTCAAGCTTTCATTTGAACTCCATTTCTGTTTCCCCAATGGCCTTTTCAGCATCTTGAACTAGATTCCAAAAGGCATTACAAACTCAACAAATCCCAACTGGAACTCATCATCTCCCTAGCCTCCAAGTCCCACGTCTTGCCAGATCTCTCCTATTCAAAACCTTGGTGTCATCCTAGACTCATTACTCTCAGCCCACATATCCAATCCAAGTCCCTTTAGCTCCATTTCCATAAGCCTTCATCTCTTCTCATAGAAACTACTTACTGCAGGTTGGTCCTCAGTCTCTCCCCACTCCAAGCCTTCTCACTGCCAAAGCAATCTATATAACGGGCAGTTGGGATCACATTACCAATCTCTCCTGGCCCCTCCTGAACTCAGTGTAGGAACTCCCTATTCCCTCCAGGATCCAACAGAAGATCCTCTGGCTTCTAAAGCCTTTCCTCACTGTGAGGCTTCGTCTGGCTTCCTTCCCTACGTCCTGGGCCACCCAGCCAAATTGGCCTTTCCTCACATAGGACACCCTGCCTCCCACTTCCATTTCTTTGCTGTGGTTCCTCCCGCACCTGGAATGCTCTTTCTGTACACCTCTAGGCTTCCTTCAAGACTCAGCTCCACCCCCACCCACTCTAGGAGGCCTTTCCAGCTATACCAGTTGCTAATGCTTTCTATTCTGGGGTCCTGACCATCTACTCTGTGTGTACCTACTTTTATATGTGTCTCCCCCATAAGCTTCTTGAAGGAAAGAATCTTTCTTTGGATCCCCAATGCTTAAGAAATGCTGATTGCTTGATGCTTTTTACTTTAGAGGCTAAATAGAAGAGTTGTGTGTGTGTGTGTGTGTGTGTGTGTGTGTGTTGCTGTTAGAGACATAGGAAGCCACAGGAACTGGTTGAGTGGGAGAGTCACATGCTGAGATCTGCACTTAAGACAAATCCCTATGGTAGCAGCAGTGTGGGGGATGTAGGAGGGTGGGGACAGACCTGAGACAATGAAATTTATAATCTGGACAGAAGGTGATGAGGGCCTGAATGAACATGGGAACTGTGCTAATGGAGAAAAGGTGCCATATTGGAGGGGGTTTGTGGAGGAAGAAGCAGGCAAGATTGGAAAATGGACTAGCTTTGTGGGGTCAGAGAGAAGGAGGAGGTCAGGACAGTGCAAGGCTCCCACCTCTAGACTGGAAGGATGGTGATGCCTTTGACAGAACCATGGAGTGAGGAAGAAGGGGAGAGTTTGCATGGAAAAAGAATGAGATCAGTTTTGGTTGTGTTGAGTTGAAAATGTCTCTGGCGCAGCCAGTTTGACAGGTCCAAAAGTCAACTGGTGACTAGGGTGCAGTGGGGCTGAAAGAACGGTAGAAAACCAGGGGGTGATTAAGTAGAATGTAAGCTCTGTGAGGGCAGGGCTTCCTTGGATTTTTCTCTTTGTTCAACCTACCATTCTCTCTTTTCTTGAACAGGCCCTGTGATTGTATCAATGCGGGGACCTGAGGGGGAGGGGACCCTTCTACTAACATGGAGTAATGCTTTCTTTGAAACATAACTCAGAGATATCCCAAATGGGAAGTGAGGAACCCAGCAGTTACACCGCAGGTATGAACCAGAGGCAAGACTTGAACCCAGATCTTCTTGACTCTCTTAGGTGGGCTCAATATCTACTAGACCACGCTACCTCTCCCCTGAGAGCACTAGCTTCAGACTCAAAAGGCATCATATCTCAATTCTAATGTTTACAACCTGTATCAGACAGTCTCTGTGTCAGTCAATGAGCATTTACACCTACTATGTGCCAGGCATTGGGCCAAACCCTAGGGACACAAAGAAAGGCAAAAGACTGTCTCTGATCTCAAGGAGCTCACAGTCTAATGGGAAAGACAACATGCAAATAATTTTTAGAAATAAAATTTCTATAAGACAAGTTGGAGAAAACGAGTAGAGGGAAGGCACTCACACGAAGGGGGATAAGGAAAGGCTTCCTGTAGGAAGATGGGATTTTAGCTGGGGCTTGAGGGGAGTCAGGAGGTGGAGGTGAAGAGGAAGAGCATTCCTGGCCTGGGGCATGGTCACTGGATGTGCCCGGAGCCTGGAGATGACCTCAGGCAAGTCACCTGATTCCCTGGTTCCCAATTTTCTCATTTTTTAAAATAGGGATAGTTATAAAACCCACCTTCCAGGTGGCTGTGGGAATCAAATGAAATCATACTTGTAAAGCTCTTGAAAGTATTACATAAATGCTAGCATTAACCAAAGAGGACAGAGCAGAAATAATTAGGCTAATTTGATGGGCAGGATCCCAGGCAAGAAATCTGACCCACCCCAGAGAGGCTACAGATGGACTGCGGTCACACTTCCGAGAACTCAGTCAGCTCACGCTTGGTAAGCACCTACTGTGTGCCAGGCACTGGGTTAAGCGTTTTGCAAATACTGTCTCATTTAATCCTTGTAAGAGGCCTGGAAGGTAGGTGCTATTATCATCACCCCCTTTTCACAGTTGGGGAAACTGAAGCATACAGAGGTTAAATTGGCCCAGGGTCATACAGCTAGTGAATATTGGAGGCTGCATTTGAACTCGGGTCTTTCTGATTCCAGGACCAATATCCTCTCCACTGCGCCACCTAGATACATAAATCTGTGCATGATCTGCATTGAGATAACTGAAGCCATAGGAGCTGATGAGATCGCCAAGCACAAAAGTAGAGAGGGAAGAGGAGAAGGTACAGGACAGAGCCTTGGGGGTGATCCACAGTCAGTAGGCATGCCCTAGATGAAGATCCAGCAAAAGAGATTGAGGAGGAGAGGTCAGACATGTAGAAGGAGAACCAGAAGAGGAGAGAAGAACTAGGGGGAGGTGGGGATCAATAGTGCCAAGAATGGGGATGGAGAAACGGCCATGAAGGTTGGCGAGTGAGAGTAGGAGGGGATGATGGGAAGCTATAAGACAGTAGCTACCAGAAAGGGAGGAAGAAGTGATGATTTTTTCAGAATGAGGAGATGAGCATATTGGCCAGGAGTGAGGAGGCAGCCAATGGAGAGGAAGGGATTGAAGATTAGAGAGAGATTGGGGCTGACAGAAGAGGCAGTCTGCTGGGGAAGACACAGCAACACATGGATAAGAGTGAAGGAGGTGGAGGGTGGGAGTAAGCCAAGGTATGTCAATGAGAGGATGAAGGGGCAAAGGGTCCAAGTGCGGCGGCCAGTGTGGCAGCAATCCGATTCCTCAAAGAACCAGGAGAGGGAAGCAAAGGAAGTCTGGCCACAGCAGGAGGGAGAGCCTGGGAAAGACCTGGGGAGTGCAGGGAGTGGGAGGATGGGGATGAGAAATGGTGAGAGAAGGATGGAGTGACAAAAGATGGAATTCGTGGGTGCGGCCCATTGGTGGAGGTGGAGTGGATGAGAAGGCCAAGAGAATTGAGAAGACAGGAAGTGGGAGGGAGGTGAGGCTGCTTGAGGGAGAATCCATGTGTATGTGGAAGTGCCCGAATATAAGGGCAAGGGGTGGGATGGAAAGAAAGACAGGGAGCCAAGCACTAGTGTCTGTGGAAGGAAGGAGACTGTCTTGGGGAGAGGGGGTGAGTGGTAGGGAATAGCCAACGGATCCGGATGAGGTGATCATTTGGAATAGTGTGAGGCTCAGAGGAGAGAAGGTAGCTGCACAATAGTGCTAGAGTCTAGACATGGCAATGGGGAGCAAGGAGGAATAGCCCACTGCCCTGCCCTAACCAGGGAGTAGAGAGGAGGGTACAGGAATGGGGAAATCAGTGCTGGCAAGGGGGACCACGTATGTAGCATCACCAGAAAGGAGCCATGGCTCAAGAGGGTCTAGGAAATGGGGATGAGGGGGTCCACCTGAGAAGGAGCAGGGTCCACCTCGTTCCACCAGAATTTGAGATTTGGAAAGGGCTTAAGCAGTCACCTAGTCCAGCCCATCCCCTAAAGAACCCTCACTATAACATGCCCAACACACGGTCATGTATCCATGCTTGAAGACTTCCAGGGAGGGAAGCCCACCATCTCTCAAGGTGGCCTGTTCCCCTTTTGGACAGCTCTCAGGCTTTGCATCTTCTAGTCTTCGTCCCTGGTTCTGCCCCATGGGGCCAAAGGAGATAAGTCCAATCCTCTGCCACGTACCAGTGGCTCCCTGTCAGTGAGAATTTCACAGTCTAGAACTTCCTCTTGTTGGGGAAGACATTCTCACAAGGTCCACTGAGAGTTCAGACCCAGGGAGAGCTCCAGCTCCAGATGCCTGGGCGCTTGAGGGCCCCTCTACCCATCCCCAGCCATAGTCTGTGCCAGCTTTGTAATCCACTCCCAAAGCCTCCATCCATTTCCTCTTCTGTCCCGTTGGTGTGTGCTCTGCCCTTTGGTTCCCAGATTTCCCCCCATGACTCTATCTTCTTAATGTCCAACCCTAGCCCCTCTGACCACGCCCACCTGCCATTTACCCACCTGGAGGCAGCTAGGTGGCACTGGGCCTGGAATCTGACCTCACATACTTGCTGTGTGACCCTGAGCAAGTCATTTAACCCCGTTGGCCTTAATTTCCTTATCTGTAAAAGGAGAAGGAAATGACAAACCACTCCAGTATCTCTGCCAAGAAAACCCCCAATGGGGTCATGAAGGGTCTAACAGGACTGAGAAAGGGCCACACAAGTGAATCTTGGTCCACGAGTCTCAGGGATCTTGGAGGCCAGGCTTGCCTCCTGGCCTTAGGGCCGCTGCTTCTTCACATCCAGGGCCTAGCTTGTGGTCACTTGTGCATGGACCCTTGGGTCCAGGGCTTTTTCTATGAGCTCACTCGTTGGATTTTGTCCCTTGTGAATGTCTGCACGACTTAGTCGCTGCTCTTCTTCGTTCTTTGTGGCTCCTCTTGATAGCAGGGGTCCTTAACTGGGGACAATGAACTTGGCTTTTAAAAACAGTTTGGATAACTACATTTGAATACAGCTGGTTTCCTCTGTAATCCTATGTACTCTGTTTTATGCATTTAAAAACATGATTCTGAGAAGATGCTCACAGGCTTCTCCAGACAGACTGCCAAAGAAGGCATCCACAACTCAAAAGACAAAGTGGGACCTTACTGTAGGAAAGCCTTCTCCTGCCCCTATCCTTTTTGGGTTTAAAGCCATTCTGATTAGACTTTCAGGATCCCTGGCACATAGTCTTACCAGACTTTGGGAGGTATCCTCTATCTCTGGCCAGGAATCAGTCAAGGTTCTATTGTAAGCTAATGCATAGCATGAGGCATGGGGGGGGGGGGTGGATTGGCAGAATGGAGCATGCTACAGGGAAGATTACTACATGAAAAGAGGTCGCTGCCCAAAGACCTCATTGTCTTGACCTAGCTGGAGTTCCACCCAGGAAGGCTTGGACAAGCTAGGAATAGGCGGGAACACAGACAGTTCAACATCTCTCATTTCAGCATGACCTCATCTCTAGGCTGCTATTCTGGGAGAAGCAGCTGAGAAGAGGCCAGGGTTCAGGCCACCCCCCACAATTCCCACTGCGCTGTCTGACCTGGGCCAAGACAGTCTTGGTTGGATAGAGACTCCCGCTATCTCCCAGGTTTCTCTCCACACCCGGCACCTCCCTTCCCACATAGGCAGCCCCCTTGTACAAAATGAACAGCAGAAGAAACAACAGAACTTTATTTTTTTAGCCAAAACAAGGTTTCTAAGTTAAATGGGGGAAAATATAGAGATCTTAATCTAACTCCTCAAATGATTTTGGTGGGAAAGAGGCCTCTGCAGGAGGATCTCTGGATCAAGGGAGAAACAAAGATTGAGGACAACAGTGAGCATGTGCCAATGGAGAGTACCTGGTGAGGCTGGCTCAAGGCCAAGGGCTCTGGTGTTACAAGAAGGCCAGGGGAGCCTTCTAAGGCCCTGTCACCACCATCCCCAGGGTGCTGGAGAGTGCTGCTGGCGGTGGTGCTGCTGCTGCTGGTGCTGCTGGTGCTGCTGCTGCGGGTGCTGCTGGTGCTGTTGCTGGTGCTGCTGGTGCTGGTGCTGGTGCTGGTACTGGTGCTGCTGGTGCTGCTGGTGCTGCTGCTGGTGCTGCTGCTGATGCTGCTGGTGCTGTTGCTGGTGCTGGTGCTGGTGCTGCTGCTGCTGCTGGTGCTGGTACTGGTGCTGCTGCTGGTGCTGCTGGTGCTGCTGCTGGTGCTGGTGCTGGTGCTGGTGCTGCTGCTGCTGCTGCTGGTGCTGCTGTTGCTGCTGGTGCTGCTGCGATGATGATCCTCCTCCACTGTCCCTGAGCCACCCCAGCTGGTCCTCCCAGTCTTGATCCTCAGTGTTCTCCCCCTTCAGGATGACCCCTCCGAGGCCCAGTTTCCAGAGCTGCTACTGCCACTGCCATCCTCCGTCCCCATCTTCATGTTAGTCAGGGGATCCTTAGAGCTGCCGCTGCCACTGCTGGAAACATCTTCGGCCTTTTCCTGCATCTCTCCCTGTTGGTCTGGCTCTTTCTCCAGGCTGCTCAGAAGGGCATTCACTTTTGGACGAATCTTTGCAAACTCCTGTTTAATGGCCTGAGGACTGTTATCTTTTTTTTTTTTAATTAAATTCTTTATTAAATTTTTTTGAGTTACATCTTTTCTCCCCGTCTTTCCCCCGCCCACCACCCCAAAGCAGCCATCCCAGTATTTCCCCCCTCCCCCAGTCTATTCTCTCCTATGTCACTTTTTGGTAGGGCAGGATGGATCTCCCAACTGCAGTGCCTGTGTATCTCAAGTTCCAGTTG
>CM053582.1:57813555-57833282 GCA_028627135.1 Pseudochirops cupreus | reverse complement strand
CCCACATCTTTGTCTTTACAGGTGCCTTGACCTAGGGTGCTCAGAAGTTCCTGGCCATTGGCTGCCTGGGCCTTGGGCCTTCATGGACCTCTGCCAGATGTCTTCTTGCTGCTGAATCATAGGCTGAGCTCTGGGGTCACCAATAGGCAACACACGCCAGGGGCCAGTCTGGCTTTGGACAGAGGCCTTGCCCTCTGCCCTGGCCTCGACCAGCACATCCCAAACCTGCCACGTCCCTAGGTCTGCCTGATCTGAGCCCAAGTGTCAGTCCTGAAAGTGAGCAGCATCATCAGGAACCTAGTGTCTGGTGCCAGCTTGGCCTCTTCCTAGGTGATTGACCTTGGGTGTGTCACTTTCCCATTCTCTGGGCCTCAGTTTCTCTATCAATGCAGTATCAGGGTTAGAGTAGGTGACTTTTATGGTCTCTCCCAGCACCCTCATTCTCCACTCAGAATCAGAATTTCAGGGTTGCCCGGGGACCCTCAGTGGCCATCTAGTCAAACCCATACACAGAAAATCGCCTCTACAACACAATCCCCATCCAAGATTGGTTTGAAGACCTCCAGAGATGGGTAATCCGTTTCCCTGTGGGATACCTCTAACTCCAAGACCGTTTTTTTTCTGTCATCAGGTCCAAACTCATCTTTATACTTTGCACCCACCGTTCCTGGTTCTCTTCTTTGGGACCAAGTAGCTAAAGGGTCATACTTATTTTACATGATAGCCATTGAAATTTCTGAAGTCAGTTGTCATATCCTGTCCCCCCAGCTCCTGGCCCTGGACTTTCTCTTTTCCAAGGTCAACTCCTTCAGTTCATTTTCAGGTGATCTGTACACAATATGAAATTGTTGCCTTGTCCTTCCCAGGCAGCTCTCCAGCTTATCTGTGGACTTTCCAAGATGGGGCGCCCATTAATAAACATGCAAATCTCCAGACTATTTTCAAAGCTATATAATCATGAGTTTTGTATCTTGTCTTTTGAAGCGCTTTTCTATTCCTTCAGTCATATCCTTGTTTAAAATGCTTTAAAGCTCAGAGTCAGTGAAGCATTGATCCCTATAGCCCTCCACTGGAGAGTACCATCCAAGTTGACAGTGAATCAACAATAACTACTCTTTAGCTCTGGCCATTCAATCAGTTTCAAATCCAGGTGATTGTCTTATCATTGAATCCACATCTCTCCCACAAGAAAATAATGAGAAACTTTATTAAGGACTTTACGAAAAAGCTATAAGGTCTATTTCTACACCATTACCTTGATGTTCAAAGGTAAAAACTCTGTCCAAAATGTAACAAGAACAGCTGCCAGCTAGAGGCTCTATTACTCACTGTCTAGTGCTAGGTCACAGATCCAGTGCAGACTAAGGAGGGGATCTGTGCCTAGAGATGGAAAGCACAGTCAAGGCCCTAGACTGTGTGCTGAGTGAAGAATAATTACAGAAGCAAGCAACAGCTACATGGATCTGACCGTGACCCTGGCCTTAACACAAAGTCCAAAGTCAGAAAGTTGGTTGGAAGAATGAGCAAACAAAAAAAGAATCCCACTATAAAGAGCTCTGATGGTTACAGAGATGCTCAAGACACAAACACAGAAATAAAATTATTCCAAAACATCTACAAGCAAAACCTTAAAGAAAAATATAATTTTGGCACAATTCCAACTAGAATTCCTAGCAGAGATGAAGCAGGAGTTTAGAAAAAAGAGCTAAAAATAATTTTTATGAATGAAATAAGAATGCTAACGGAAATTATTAGAAAATTGGAAAAGAAATATGAGCTATGAAAGAAAGAGAATTAACATCTTAGCACAAGAGATATGAAACCCTGCCCAAGCAACAAACTCCTAGAAAATTAGAACTGACCAAACAGAAGTTAGTGACTTCATGAGAAAAGAAATATTAGAAAAAAGTTAAAAGACTGAAAAATTAAGAGTGTAAAATATCTCATGTCAAAAACCATTGACTTGGAAAACAGATGAAGGAGAAATAATTTAAGAATCATTGGATTCCCTGAAAGCTGTGGTCAAGAAAAACAAAAAAGAACCCGGATAGCGTATTTCAAGAAATGATCAAAGAAAACTTCCTAGAGCTATTAGAACCAGAGAGCAAAGTGAAAATGTAGAGAATTTACTAGTTACTTCTTGAAAGAAACTTCAAAATCAAAATTTCCAGAAACATAATAGCCAAAACCCAGGTTATTCAAGTAAAACAAAAAATATCACCACCTGCTAGGAAAAGAAAAAAAAAAGAATTCAAACACCAAAGAGCCACAGTCATAATCTCACAACAATTTGCAACCACCACTACAAATGAGCAGAGGGCTTGGAATACAATATTCCAGAAGGCAAAATATATAGGCTTACAACCAAAATTAACTTACCCAGCAAAACAGTATAATCCTACAAAGCAGAAAGCAGATCTTTAATGAAATAGAGGATTTCTAAGCATTCCTGACGAAAAGACTAAAAGATGTGTAGAACTTTTGAAGCGCAAACCCAGGAAGCATAAGAAACACACATACAAGCAAACAAAAGATAAATACGAATTGAATTTCCATGCAAGAATTTTTTTCCCACTATTTCTAAGGAAATTCTTGTTTTGTTTTGTTTTTCTGAATCCTGAACTCCAAGAAAATCAGTCTGAATATCTTTAAAAAGAAGTATTAAAGGTTACTAATCAACATGGAGATGTTATTGATTTGAAGGAACCCACTGACAAAAGAAGGAAATGCTGACACGCAGACTCAAAGGTTAATGTTGACATTTCCTGGAATCAGGACACAAACACATAGGAGAGAAGCAGTCATGATCTAATCAATATGGCTTTAAACTGTTTCCTTGTTATGCGTATGCATTTGTAGCTCTGTCTATGCTTAATTGTGAATCATTCTCACAAAAAAATGAATCAGCTTATATACATAGTGTACATTATACAAATCCTATGAGCGATGGTCCAAGAAATAACAGGTTGTGGAAGCAATGTAAGTCCTTAAATTGGTGACTGCAATGAACGATGCTGTGTGGTGCTTTTAGCCATGCTAGGAGATCTGAAGGTTACGTTATTTGAATAAAACCCAATAATGCTCACTGGAGTTTTCTAGTATTTGAATCCTTGCTATAGACTACAATTCTTTGTAAATGCTACGAAATTGAATATTTTTCATTTCTTAAACAATTTTTAGCTACTCATAATAATGAGTAAAGCATATGAAGACTGTTGGAAATATTTTAAGATAAAGGAAATCAGTCAGCTCACTGCCAGACACATTTGAAATCACTGTCAAAATACATTGGTTTGTAATAATAATCAGCTATGTATTTATGATTTTTTTTTTTACAGAAAACCTCTGAAACTTTGAGTTACAATCCCATTACAGAAACAAAATTACTATTTGTTATTATGGTCACTCAATATTATTTTAAGACACCTAAATAAAATATTATGAAAAAATACAGAATAATATTATTTCAGGAATTCCCAAGAATTCCCAGGAAATCTGATTTCTCATTCTGGAATACTAAAGATTAATACCGGTCAGGAATTTGGAAATATTAAATTAAATTAAAATTAATTGAAATAAATTAATAATATATTAAAATATGTAAGATAAATTAGATTAAAATAACTTAAAATAAAATATTAAATATTAAACATGAGTAAGCAATTACAAAGGACTAAATAAGGCCAAATGGCCACATACCAATATGGGGAGAAGATACATGTGTCCCCTCAGAATCTTACAATCATTTGGGGTCATAGAGGGAGGGCCCAAGAATGTGTGTGTGTGTGTGTGTGTGTGTGTGTGGTGTGTGTGTGTGTGGTGTGTGTGTGTTCTCTTAAAAGAAGAAAGGGAAGGAAAGGAAAAAGGAATACAGCAGAAGGAAAGGAAGAGGATGGAGGACAATCATTTCACATCATTTGTATGAGCACAGGCAATGAATAGGGGTGGGGAGAGTGCAGGACACTTGAACCTCATTCTGATCTGAACATCAAAGACAGAAAGAACACACACACACACACACACACACACACACACACATACACAGAGGTGGGTGCAAAAATCCATTTCACTCAACAGGGAAACAGGATGGAGAACGGAGCAGAGAGAGGGGGCAAAAAGAGGGAGGCTAGATTAAGGAAGGGATGCGTCCTAAACACCAGACTCTAAGCACAGAGAGTGAATCTTGCAAAGAAAGTAAGGATAAGAATCTGTGATTGGATGCTGGGTGAGGGAAAGAGAAGAGAGGCAGACTGCATCCAAACTAGAGCACATTCCTTTCTCACCTTCCTCTTCTTTATAGAAAGGGGAGAGGAAAGTCTGATCAACACAATGATAAAGTTGCGGACTCATTCCAGGAGACTCATGACTGAATGTGCTGTTGTGGTTTGTCTTCGTACTCGAAGAGGACCAAGGCCACCACGATGTCGGGGTCAAGATTCAGTGTATCTGACTGTGGCTGATCAGTCCAATATGAGCTGAAAGGCTCTTCCACAGGCTGGGCACAGATAGTCCATGTGAACATTTGGGCTGGAACTGTCTCTAGATTTGCTCAATTTCACATTTCCTTTGTGCTACTCCAACTCTGCTTTGTTCATAGAGCGCAGCGCCTTCTTTGAGACTGGCATGCCATGCTGGCCAGGCTAGTGCCAGCATCTCTCATGTCTCACAATCAACACTAAAGCTCTTCAGAGAGACCTTGAGAATGTCCTTGTATTGCTTCTTCTGCCCTCCATGTGAGCACTTGCCTTGTGTGAATTCTCTGTAAAATAATACTCTGAAATACTCTAAAATAACACTCTGTAAAATAGTAAAATATACATTTGGCATTTGAACAGTGTGTCCCACCCATCAGAGTCGTGTTCTCTGCAGTAGAGTTTGAATGCTTAGCAGTTCAGCTTGAGAAAGAACCTGGTACCTTATCCTGCCAGGTGATCTTCAGAATCTTCCTAAGACGATGGGAGCGATTCCGTTTCCTGGCGTGGCCCTAGTAGGCTGGCCAGGTTTCACAGGCAAACAGAGAGGTCAGCACAATGGTTCTGCAGACCTGATGTGGAACTCTTCAGCAGCTTTACAATGCTCCCCATCACAGCAACCATTCCAGAAAAACATACATCCAGCTCCAACTTCAGTAAGCCGGCCTTCACTTGCCAATCTTGTTTTACTCTCAGTTGCTATTTGGATGTGCTGAGTTCTCTTGCAACCTTGAGCTGTTCATCTTTCAGGTCTATTGCATTTTGTGTTGTCCATGAGTGTGAACATATTCCACATGCCAATGGCGAGTGGAATCGTCATTCCTCCAATTTTTGTACTTCTTTTTTGTGTTTTGACTGAAGGCCAGGATCTCTACCTGCCCTGGTAAGTAGGCCAGCGTTGGGTAAAGCAGACAATTTTGGGGGTACCTTTTCTAGCTCCTTTCTCATGCCAGGAGGTAAGGAGTGTGGTCCTTAAAAAAGCTGCTCAGACCCCCCAGGGGACTTCAGAATCCCACTGCTGCTCTGTCCTGTGAGAAGAGGAGCCTGTGTTCTTCTGGGCCACCTGTGGGCAGGGTTGTGGTCACAGCTCCCAGTGTATTCACACCTGCTACTTCATCACTCACCTGTCACCACAGGACTTCGAGGTAGGCAACATAGTAAGATAGGAAAATAATGAAATAGTGAAGTAGCAGATGATGGCAATATTTGGATTTAAGTGAGATGGAGTTGTGCCAAATCATCAGCCTCACTCTCTCTTCCAGAGCCATTGAAATCAATATGACTGGCTGCAGCTTAGGATGCAATGGATGGCCTTGCTGTCTTCTGGCCTGTTGGCAGAAGTTGCTGCCATTCACCCACATGCTCTCAAGCATCTGCTAAGACAGCTTCTCGGAGCCATGGCAGAGAGCTGGCTGACAGGTGGACACCAAAGGCAGATGAGCAGCCTTCCCCCCAGAGGGGCTAGTCCTCCATGAGCATCCCATATGCCCCACCACCTACCTCCTGATAGAGCTGATGAATTTAAGGTGCAGACTGAGGCAGTCAGTCAATACCCATTCATTAAGCACCTACTACGTGCCAGTCACTAGGCTAAGTGCCGGGGATACAGATAAAAGCAAAGACAGTCCTTGCCCTGTTTGTCAATTGAAAAGCAAATTAACTCATTAAAAATAAGATCAAAATGAAGAAGCTAAAGATATGAATCGAATTGTAAACAAGTTAGACGGGATAGATACTTCCCATAGTCTCAGATATCCATGGCACTTTTATAAAAATTGATGATGTTTTGAGGGCACAAAAATCTTACAAACAAATGTCTAAAAGCAGAAATATCAAACAAATTCCTTACTGGCCACAGTGTAATAAAACTTCTATTTAATATTGGACCTAGAAGAAAGGATTAAAAGTTAATTGGAGACTAAATAATCATAAAAAAAACTGGTAAGGGTAGGTAGACAGTACCATAGTGGATAGAATCCAGAAGCCTCATCTTCCTAAGGCCAAATCTGGCCTCAGACTTGACCAGCTGTGCGACCCTGAGCAAGTTCCTTCACCCTGTTGGACTCAGTTTCTTTTTCTATAAAAGGAGCTGGTGAAGGAAATGGCCAACCACTCCAGTATCTCTGCCAAGAAAACCCCAAATGGGGTCAGAAGGAGTCAGAAACGATGGAACACAGCAACAGCAACGGAGGACTGATGAGACAAAGAACCAATCCTAGAAACAATAGAAAATTACATCCCGAAAAAACCAGCAGTACATAACATGCCAAAGTGAATGTGGCACAGTTAACATAGTCTTTTAAGGGAAAAGATAGTAATATGTCGACATCCACACACATCCACATGCATAGACATACACACAGAGAGCTACAAACAGAAGCATTCATCAATAAAAAAAGAAAGAACATATCGATTAATAGGACACACAACTAAAAAATTGAAAAGTGACAGATTTTAAAAAATAAATTATGAAACCGAAATCCTGCAAATCAATGAAAACCTTAACAAAACTGAAAGAAAAAAAAGGGCACTGAGGCCATAAATAAAAGTAGAAGCTGTTTTAACTACTGACATGGAATACATGCTAGGGTGCTATGCTAAGAAAGAGGGGAAACCAAACCAAATGAATTCACAACAATTCAAAAGAAAGTAAAGGTCACTAACAAAAACTATCTCATGCAATTATATCCCAAGAAAACAGATGATTTAGAGGAAATTGATGGATATTTACAAAAAATGATGAAAAGAACAACAATTAAATGATTTCGGAAGAAGAAAACTCTCAGACCATATGTATTTCAAGTCAATTCTATCGAATGCTCAAAGAACAACTAACTCCAATATTACACAAACTATTTGCTGAAGCAAGAAATTAAGGGATTCTTCCCAACTCTATGGCATAAATATGGTCTTGATACCAAAACCAGAGAGAAAAAGCAGAGAAAGCAAGCTATAGACCAGGGGCTCTTAACCTGGGATCTATAAGTTCCTTCTTATTGCTCTTGTTTTCACTGCTTGATAACTGGATTTCAATATAACTGTTTTCCTTTGTCATCCTATTACATTATTTTATACATTTTTAAACATTACTCTAAAAAAGGATTCCTAGTTTTCACTAGACTGCCAAAGGGATCCAAGCTTCAAAAAGTTAAGAACCCCTCCTATAGACCAATCTAAATAAAGTATTGGCAAATAGGCTGCAACAACATATTAAAAAGATTATACACTAAGACCAGGTTGGATCTATACCAAAATTGTAAGGATGGCTTAATGTAAGGAAAACTAAAAACATAATAGACCAAACTAATAACAAAATGATGAAAACCACATAACTTTATCAATGGATACTGAAAAAGCTTTTCACAAAATTTAGAATCCTACTCTGTTAAAACACTAGGAAACAAAAGAAGAAATGGACACTTCCTTATTATGGTTAGTAGTACCTATCTAAAACTCAGAACCACTATTCTACATAATGTAAAAAGGTCAGAGGCCATTTCCATAAGATCTGGGTAAAGCAAGGATGTCCATTATCACAACTATTATTTGATAGAGTTCTAGCAATGGTATGGTACTACCAATAGGCATAGTAATACAGCAAGAAAAAGAAATAGAGAGACTAAGTATGGGCAAAGAGGAGACAATATCATTTTTTTCAGAGGATGTGATGGTCTGTCTAAAGAACCTTAAAGAGTTAACTAAAACTGGAAAAGACTAATAATTCAGCAATGTTTCTAGAGGTAAAATAAATCCATATAAATCATCAGAATTTCCACAAAAGTCCTCAGGACTAGACAGAAATAAAAATTCCATTCAAAATAACTACAGAATATATAAAATATTTGGGAGTGTATCTACTAAGACACACAGGTACCTGAAGATGAATACCACCACAAGAACTCTTTATGTAAATACAGACTGAAATGATTGGGAAAATAGTGCTCATGGGTAGACCAAGATAATATAATAAAAACGGCAATACTACCTAAATTAATTTACTTATTCAATGCCATACCAATCAAACCACCAAAAGATTGCTTTATAGAACTGAAAAAATCATATGGAAATTCATCTGGATGAAGAAAAAGTCAAGAATGTCAGGGAAAATAATAAAAAGTAAAGGGGAAGGAGGGAGGGCTACCAGTACCAGACTTAAAACCATATTACAAAACAAGAATTAACAAACTGATTTGCTTACAAAAGTAGAGAACTTGATCATTGGAACAGATTCTGTATATAACACACAGACATAAATGAACCCAGTAGCATAATGTTCAACAAACCTAAAGACCTCAACTTCTTGGCTAAAGATTCACTATTCAAAAAAATTGCTGGAAAAACTGGAAAGCAACATATCAGATGTTAAGTATGGAGCAATATCTCACACCATGTTCCAGGATAAGTTCCAAATGGGTACATACATGCATACAAACATCCAGTCAAAGTTTAAATACTTTGGCCATATGATGAGAAGACAAGACTCTTTGGAAAAGACCCTGATGTTGGTAGAAGTTGAAGGCAAAAGGAGAAGGGGACGGTAGAGAATGACATGGATACCATGTCATGGAAGCAATGAACATGAGCTTGAACAGACTTCAGAAGATAGTGAAGGCTAGAAGGGCCTGACATGTTATGGCCCATGAGGTCATGAAGAGTCAGACATTATTGAATGACTGAACAACACACCCATGCATATATATATATATATATATGTATATATATACATACATATATATATACACATACATATATACATATATATATACATATATATACATATATGCACATGTGTATATGTATATAATTATTATTATTCACAGCATTAACAAATTAGAGTGAGGAAGGAAATGAATGGACAACTATGGATAGAGGGAGAGTTCATGACCAAAGAATAGAGAACATCAAAAAAGATAAAAAATGTACATTTTTGATTACATAAATTTAAAAGGTTTTGCACAAGCAAAAGCAATGCAGCTAAAATTAGAAGAGAAATGGGTAATTGGGGAAAAATCTTTGTGGCATGTTTCTCTGACAAAAGTTTGCTATCTAAAACATGTAAGGAATGGATTCATATTTATAATAACAAGAACCATTCCCCAAGAACTAAATGCAAAGAATATAAACCATATCCTTTTCAAATGATGGAAATCCAAGTTATCAATAACCATATTAAAAAATATTCCAGTACGGCCCTCAAGAAGTTTATATTCTAATGGGAAAAGACAGCACATATGAGGAGTTAGAAACAGAGTGTGGCTTAGGGGTAGGAGGAGAAGGATATCCAGAGATCAAGTCCTGACAAGTAGCACTTATGAAATGCTTAAAAAAAGCAAGCCCTGCTTACAAGGAGCTAACAGTCTAAGGGAGAAACAACACGTAAACAACAATGTCCAAATCAGATGGATACAGAACAGACTGGAAGCAGTCTCAGAGGGAAGGCATAAGACTAAGGGAGACAGAGAAGGTGAGACTCAGAGGAAGCCAAGAGGCAAAGATGAGGAAGGAGTGAAATTCCAGGCATGGTGGGCCAGCAATGAAAATACTCAAAGCCAGAAAATGCAATGCTGTGCGTGAGGAACAGGAATGAAGCTAGTGTTGCTGGATCTCAGAGTATATGGAAACAAGTAAGGTGTAGGAAGATTGGAGAAGTAGGAAAGTGCCACGTGATGAGGTAAGGTATGCCTAAGGTCCTTCCTAAAAGGGTGTTTCTAAAGGAAGGAGTCCCCATTCAGGACAGCAGGGACTCTAGGGGGAGAGTTTTCTATGGTGGCTAGGTAACAGGTGAGGAGAAGATGTACAGAGAGTAAGATTAGGTATGAGTGAAGTGAAAAATGGCTACATCTTTCCTAAAATGGTGGTGCATGGGAGGGAAGCATCAGTCAGGAGAGCAGGCTTCAGGGACCATATGTACAATAATATTTATATTAGCTCTTTATAGACCAAAACGATTGGAGAAATATTGCTCTTGGGTAGGCCAAGCCAACACAATACTACTTAAATCTATTTTCTTATTCAGTACCATACCAATAAAACCACTAAAGGACTGATTTACAGAACCAGGAAAAAATAATAATATATAGAATAGTAGTATATCTTTTGTACGAAGACTGAATAATAATGTAGAAACAATAATACATAAAGACAATTTCAGAAAAATCTAGAAAGTCTTTATGAACTGATACAGAGTGAAGTGAGCAGCACAATTTTTATAACAATTTAAAGAAAAACAATTTTGAAAGACTTATAACCTCTAATCAATGCAAGGACCAATCATAACTCTAGAGGACCGATGATGAGGCATGCTACCCACCTCCTGACAGCGAAGTAAGGGACTTGGTGCAGAATGAGACAGACATTTTTAGACACCTTCAGTGTGAAGATTTGTTTTCTGTGACTATGCTTACTTATTACAAAAGGTTTTCTATTCCTTTTCTTGGGCAGAATTGGGGGGAGAGGAGAGTTAGAGACAGAGTCACCAAAAAAAAGAAGAAGAAATGAAGGTCATTGAAATATGCTTGCTTGGTTTTTTAAATGCATTGAAGAGAATAGAAGGAAGACCAGAAGAAATCATAGACAAACAAGGACAGTTTTGAAAGTAACAAGGTGAATTGACTCTATAATTTAAAAGTAAACAAAGCTGCGCATAATTGAGATTCACAGTTCCATGCACAACCCTCTCTGTTCTACACTGTATATGGAAGTGTTCATTTTGGTTGATGTTTGCTAAATTCAGAATTTCAAAATTGAGTTAAATAGGGGAAAAAGAACATGAGTACAGAATTGACTGTGAAAATTTAGAACATAGAAGGAACTACTGTCATGGACAGTAGAGCACAAGTGACCATCATGTTCCTATCATTCTATGAGAAACATTTGAAGAAAACAACTATATAGCCTCTCACAGGCCTTGACCTTGGAGGACTCAGTGACAAAAACTCTCCATATTTGGGATGCATTGAAATTGCATTTGAAATTGAATGAAAATATTGTTGGTATCAACAAAGCAGTGGACATTCTGGACTCAGTGTAGCTGGAACCTTTATGTGTCAATGGGGCGTCAGTTCTAATTGGAACCAATTCTAGTCTTTTCAGAATACTAGTAGAATACTGCAAACAACAAGTTGAGACTCCTGACCTGAATCCTTTGACCATCTCTGTAGGAAGATACAGTCAAGTGGTGACAGTGAACCTTGCATGAACATTTCAAAGTCTTCAACCACTGAAATGGGTCTTGAGATATTGGACTTTGGGGATTCCCTAGTATCAGAGGAATAGAAGGAGAGGCTGAGGAGGAAACAAGAGGACAGATGAGGTCTCATTGAAGGAATGGGATGTGGGATGTGCATAAGAAGCACAACTCACAAGATTTGGTTCACTTGACTAGAGACCATTCCAGGAAAAGTCTAGAAAGACCTCTTTGTCAGTGATGTATGACTTCAGAGAATGCTTCAAGAACCTGCTGGCAAAGAGCTTCATCACAGGGTACAATAGTACCTACAGAATGCCCATATTGGTGGTCCCAAAGAATAGAAAGATATTATGCGTGTAGACTACCGGACTTGAAACAAAAGAACCAAAGCAGATCAAGACACTGCCAAGAATTCAAGATGCCTTGGATTGTCAATTTGGAAACTAGTGGTTTTCTATGTTGAATCCATGTAGTATTCCTACCGTGTAGGAAGATAAGGCAAAGACTGTTTTCATTTGTCCTGCTGGATTTTTTTTACTAGTTTGAACATACAACTCAAGGCATCTCAAGAGCACCTGCCACCCTCCAAAGACCTATGAACAAATTAATTGGAGACATGAACTACCTGGAAGTGGCATCACTGTCTTTGGGAAGACCTTGGAAGAATAATAGAAGAGAATGATGACAGTGTTGGATCAGCTAAAGGATCGGTCTGAAACTTCCATTGAAAAACTGCAATTTTGTAAAGCCTTATCAAGTGTGAGGGTGACACTGTATCACAATGGTGTGAGAACTGATCCAGAGAGAAGGAGGCATTCCAAACTGGACCATGGGAAAAACCAACCTTTGAGATTTCCCTGAGAACTTTTCTCAGATTTGGTGGTGACTTTCAAACCATGCTGCTATTATTAAACTGCTTAATGGTCAAGCTGAAAGATAAGAAACACAAAGTTGTTTTGAAATCAACAGAGCCCTTTGGGGATTGTTGGACAAACACACACATGCATGAGTGCTGACCTATGCCTACCCAAGAGAGCCATTTGTACTGCATATGGATGCCATCTTGGAGGTCTTAGGAGCAGTCTACCAAGAGATTGATGATCACATGAAACCAGTTGCATTTGCCAACAGAGGTATGAGCAACAGTGAGACCCCATGTGCAAACAGGAATCCCTGGCTTTGAAATGGGCTGTTACTGAGCAATTCAGAGTACACCTATGTAGCAAAATGACAAATGTGGACTGGCAACAGTGCACTGACATATTTGGACCAGTGTCAAGTTGGATACTGTTTGGCAGACATGGGCAGCAGCCTCACCTAACTGTGAATTCAACATTCCCTACCAACCAGAAAGCCCTAATGGAGATAAAAATGCCTTGTCCAGAAAAACACGTGACACCAAAACTACGGTAAGAAGAAAGGGAGGAGTGAGAATCATAAGCAACAACTAACGGAGTGGCCTGCAAAGGGTAGTACAGTTGAAACAGTCACCAACATGACAGCAGCATATATGAGTCTTGCTTCATTGGGCCAGTCTTCCTTCTTCATCTCAGTTATCTGTGGGCCACTAGTAAAGAGAGGAGATAGCTGATGAAGATGTGTGAAGTGATACGAGTCAAGGATCAAGGGGGTGATGGCAAAGGACTCAAGTGCCAGTCTCCTAGTGGCAGAAGTTGGTGCTGTGTGATAGAGGACTTGTCCTAGGACTGTCACTGATCCCATACACTTGACACCAGGAAGCACTTTATGTTAGGCAGTGAGTACCACTAACAGTTATTCACTCTCTGAATATGAAAGCTTTACCTGAGGCCTGGGGACATATGGGCCAAGAAAGGACCCTGAAGCTGGGGAGAAACAGACTCTACTGGTCCAAGATGGTTGCAGATGTCACCAAGAGGTGTGAGACTTGTGGCCACTGTGGATAAAGAGAAGTGCCACCAACTTGTGCTGCATATTTGGAGACTAGAAATACCATGAAACCTATCACACTTGTCTGCACTGACTTCCTATCTCTGGAAGAAAAAAGTAAGAACCTAAGTCTTATGTTGGTGGTAATGGACCATTTCACCAGGTATACACAAGGACTATATCTATATACCTAACCAGGAGCCAGAAAACCTCCACAATCACCAATGTATTGCATAAATATTTCTCTCCATAAATATTCACAGCAGCTCTTCCTGTAGCGGCAAAACCCTGGAACGAAGGCCATGCCTGTCAACTGGTGAACAATTGAACAAATTGGGGGTATATGAATATGGTGGAATCCTATTGTCCTCTCAGAAATTATGAAGGGCATGAGTTTAGAAAAACATGGGGAGACTTGTACAAACTGATGCAGAGTGAAGTATCAGAACCAGGAGAACAATTTATACCATAGCGATGACAATGTAAGACTTAGCAACTTTGAAAGACTTGAGAATAGTGATCATTCTAGTAGTCTTGTGGGCCAGGATACTGGTGATTCGGGACTGTTTTGATCAAGAAAGTTGTGGAACAGACCTGGAATAGTTTGGGTTAAAATTTTTCCCGGTTGAACTGATCTGGGACCCAACTGTGGGCCCTTTGGACAAAAAGAGTACAAGAGATGCCAAGGATCCTCCTCATCAAATGTTTTTAATCTTCTTGACAAGAGGTATTCATCCACTTTCCCCTTGGGCCATTGGAATATATCGTTAAGAAATGGACTATTTGTTTTGAACCCTCAGGCTCTGAGTGATTCATGACCTAGCAAGTGGAATAGCAAGCAAATGATGACCACTTCATCGATGATGAAGTGCGCTATCTACTTTTTGCCAAAGAGGGAATAGACTCAAGATAAAAGATGAGACACATTTTCGGACATGAGAATTTGTTTGGCTTCACTCTACATATTTGTTACAAGGGCTTTGTTCCCCCTCTCCACATGATTTGTGGTCAACTAGCATTTATTAAATGCTCCCTATGTGCCAGGCATTGTGCCAACTCCTGGGGATACAAAGAAAAGCCAAAGTCCCTACCCTCAAAGAGCTCACACTTTAATGTAAAGAACTATGTATAACCAAAACATATATATATATATGAAGTGAATTGGATGGAATCTCAGAGGGAAGGCACTAGTCTTAAGGGGGACTGGGAAAGGCTTTTTGCAGAAGGTTAGGTTTTAGCTGAGATTTTACAGAAGATAGGAAACACAGATGAGGAGGGAGATAATTCCAAGCAAGGGGGATAGCCAATGAAAATGCTCAAAGGTGGGAGATGAAGTATCATGAGGGAGAAGTTAAGAGGGCCCAGAACAGTCTTGATGGACCCAAAGAGTTTCCTGAAAACCTGGAAAGGGTAGTATTCAGGAGAAGGTGGTCAACAATAGTGAATGCAGCATCAAGGTCAAGAAGGATGAAGACTGAGAAAAGACTACCAGATTTGGCAATGAAGAGAGATTATTGGTAACTATGGAAACTAACAGTTTCAGCTGAGTGATGAGGTCAGGAATCAGGGGTCAGAAAGTTTAGAAGACAGGGAGAGGAGAAGTAGAGGCACAGATTGCAGATGACTTTTTCAAGGACTTTAGCCATGAAAGGGAGGAGAGATCCAGGAGGATAGCTAGTGTTTAATGGATAGGTCATGGACTTTGGAGTCACAGGTGTGTTAGTAGGCAGCAAGGAAGCAGTCTGCAGACAGGGAGAGGTTGAAGATTAGTAAGGACGATAGAGGGAACAATCTACTGGAAAAGATGGGATGGAATGAGCTGAAGGATGCAGATGGAAGGGCTTGCCTTAGCAAGAAGGGCTACACCCTTCATGTGAGATGGGGGGGGGGGGGCAGTGAAGGATAAGATAGTGGCAGAAGGCATCTGGGTAATGAGAGAGGAAGAGGAGGGGAGAAGAGGGAGCTGAAAAGCTAATGGCCTCAATTTTTTTTTCTGTGAAATGTGAAACAAGCTTTTCAGTTGGGAGGATGCCATAGGAAATTTGAGGAGAAATGAAAAGGGTTGGAAAAGTTGCTGCGCTGACTGGAATGGGGCATTGATTAAGGGGCTGTTGCCTTGCTACAGTGAGGACCCAGTCGAGATCACATATCATAAATTCAGAGTGAACCCAGTCAGCAAGGTTCCCTGACTCTTCTCCAGCTTTACTCCAGAGTAAAGGCAGGGAATGGGGGGGGGGGGGGAGGTTGTGATTGAAACCTGAGGCTCAGTGGGGCAAGATTGGGGATAGTTAAGGTGGTTGAGGGATTCACTGGGAAAGAAATGAAGGGCAGGAGGGTTGGTGGTCACTGTGAGGATGAAGAACAAGGTTGGGGCGTTTGGCAGGTAAAGGGGGAAAAATATACATACATACGAGAGATTAAGCATCTCAAATCATGATCCTAGAAATAACAACATTTGTGGGGTGTAGCAAGGTCCATATTACCATCTCCGTGGGTAACTTGGGTGGATTGTAGGAGGAAGTCATGGGAAATGAGCAGATTAACGAAGGAATGGAATGAGTGTTCGAGGCCAGGGTTTTATGGAGTATCTGTCTGTCTATCATCCATCTATCTGTGTTGAAGTACAGCCTCCACTCCCAGCCCCGTGTAGGAGAGCAGGAGTTGGGGAGGAAAGACTAGGAGTCAGGCACTGAAAACATCAGGACCGAGAGTCCTGTAGGTCAGTAAACAACAGCCGCTGGGATCTTGGGGAGGGTGGATATGTGGATTAAGGGAAGTTCCAGGATGAGGAGCGTTACTAAGTGATTGTGGTAAGCTAAAGAGGGGCAGTGAAGCTCCCAGAGGATCCCAGCTCCCTGGACCACTCACTCCTAGTGAGCTGGGGAATGAGTGAAGCGCAACCAGTGTTAGAGACGATGGTCGGGGAGTCTGTGTTATCTGGAGGGAGCCAGAAGCTGGAAGGAGTGGGAAAGGGGAGAGGTTTCGGGGGAAGGCAGACATTGTGGAGAGCACAGTGGAAGCGGTGGGCAGCTCTGGAGTGCGATGTTGGGGGGCTGCAGGGGCCCCCCAGGGGTTGCCAGGTTGGCAAGAAGGGAGGGGACGTGGGGGAGGGGAATGAGGTTCGTACACTGACAGCTGGGCTCCCGAATCCGTGCGCTGGGGAGGGCAGGAGGGGGTGGGAGTATGCTAACCATTGCGGAGGGAGTCCAGGCAGATTCTCCGTGACTGGCGAAGAGTCCACGGAGGGAGGGGGAAGGAGGGAGGGAGGGGAGGTGATTAGCCTGTTGTGGGCCCTCCCTCAATGTCCAACCTTGTGGCAGGTGGTGATATCGAGTCCTGTGAGGCCCAGGAGGCCAGACTCCCAGCAGGCAGCTGGAACAGTTGGTGACAGAGCCCGAGGGAGTGAGGAGCCACTGTTGCTGCTGCTGCCGCCGCCGCCGCCGCTGCTGCTGCCGCCGCCGCCGCCGCTGCTGCTGCTGCTGCTGCCGCCTCTGCCTCTGCCGCCGCCGCCGCCGCCGCCGCCAGTCGGAGGTGGGTCTGGGCAGGGACGGACCGTCTGCCCGTCCGATCGCCGCCTCCGCGCCAGCCCGTGCGCCCGCAGAGACACCCTGGGCGCCCCAGACAGAGGCCCAGGCCTGCAACCCGACTGACGCAGGGTACCCTGGGAAGAGGCAAGAGCCCCGAGTAGCCCTGGGCAGGTGGGCTGCCGCAGTGGTTCCCCCCCCCCACTCCCTCCTGGCCGTGGGGCACAGGGGACCAGCCCGATTTGGGCCATGCTGTGCGCCCTAGCGGCTGCCCCGCCTCTCCAGGGCGCCCTCGAGGAGGTGTTTGCTCACTGGAGGGGAGTCCTGGGAGTCGGGGTGAGGTGGGAGGGCGGTGGTCCTGGGTGCGGGAGAGGAAGGGCAGTAGGAAAGGGGGAGACGGTGGTCCTGGGCACAGCTCTGGTGCTTGGATGAGGAGACCGTGGCGAGGGGGGTGTGGTCCTGAGCACCCCTCTCTTGTGAGGGGGGTGGGGTAGAGCGGAATGATCTTGTGTGCCCCTCTCTGGTACCAAGGGGGTGGTCTTAGGTGCCCCTCTCCTGTGCCAGGGGAGATGTTCTCGTGCGCCCCTCTCCCGTGCCTAGAGGGCGGGGGCCAGAGGGGATGGTTTTATGTGCCCCTTTCCCGCGCCAAGAGGAGGGCGGTGGCGAGAGGGGAGATGGTTTTTTGCGCCCCTCTCCCGTGCTAGAAAGGGGAGGGGATGGACGGTGTCGAGGAGGGATAGCCTTGTGCACCCATTTCCCGTTCCAGGAGGGCGCAAAAGGGGAATGGTCTTGTGCGCCCCATGCCCGAGGAGGGGGAGGGGGAGGGTGGCCAAGGGGGATGGTCTTGTGTGCCCCTTTTCCATGCCAGAGGGAGGCAGTGAAGAGGGGAAATGCTCTAGTACACCCCCCTCCCCCAGACATGTATCTCTGCAGAGCTGGCTCCTAAGGGCCCCTTTGCACCCTCTCAGCCTGTGGTGGCCTGAGGTTTGGGGGAGGAAGGAAGCATGGAGCTGGGCCTGGACTGGGGGGAGGGGAACAGGGGCGGAGGGTTGGGCCCATACTCCCACCACCCCCAAAAAATGTTTTGCACAAACAAAACCAATGCAGTTAAAATTAGAAGGGAAACAGGTAACTGGGAGAGAAAAAAAAAATCTTCGTAGCCCATTTCTCTGATCAGGATCTGATCCAAGATATAAGATGGAACTGATTTCAAATGTATAAGATCAAGAACCATTCTTCCCACAGAGAAATGGTCAGAGGCTATGAACCAGTCCTTCTCAAGGAAAGAAATCGAAGCCATGGACAGTTACAGGAAACAATTCTAATGTTATTTTTGGGGGGGGGGAGTAGGAAAAGTAAGAGGGCCAGGGAGATTGCAATAGGGTAATCAGAAAAAAAGAGAGGTGAGGGAGCCAGGGGGAAAGTCAGAGGGTGGCCAGAAAAAAGGGAGGTGATAGGACCAGGGGGATAGTAATAGGGTGACCAAAGTAAAGGGGGGCAAGGGGAGCAGGGGGATAGCAAGAGGCTGGCCAGAAAAGGGAAAAAGCAAACCAAAACAGGAGAAGAAAAGCAAGCCAGGATTGCAGAGGCTGCTGCTGAAGCATGTGTCTCACCTCGGGACAGAGGTGATGGTTCAGCTACTGAGTGACCCCTCCATTTTCAGACAGGCAGGAACTGGTTTCTCTGTATTTGTTCAGAGTTTTGTTTTCTAATTTTTTTCAATGGGGGTGGGAGGAAGGAGGGGGAAATTTTTGTTAATTGAACAAAATTAATTTTTAAAAAAGAAAAAAGGGATCATTGAAACAGGTTTTTTGAAATGCACAGAAGAGGATAGAAGGTAAACCAGAAGGTCTCCCAGCTAAGGAAGTGATATATTGAATTTATTATCTACTTAAAAGGAAAAGCAAATTGTTTTTAATCTCAATCCATAAACAAGCATTTTAAGTATCTTCCACATGCCATGAACTGTGCTAAGGAAAAGACACATGTGTGAGCACGCACACATGCATGTGTGCACACACACACACACACAATGACTCTCGGGAAGCTTGGGGGAGCAAACATAAGAGAATAAATACTAAAGAAATGCCAGTTGTTCAAATGGGGGGGTTGGGGCACTAAAGGCTTCATGACAAAGATGGTGCCTTAGCTGCTCCTTGAAGGGAGAGAAGAACTCAATGAGGTAGAGGTAAGAAGGGTGGGCATTCAAGGCCCTCTTTCTGTTCTACTTTACATAAAGTAATGCTCATTTGCTTGGGTACTTAAGTTCAAAATTTTTTTTTAATTACATTTTAAAAGTTGTAGGCCAAGCTGACTGAGACTCATCCAAGGGTTTCGGTTTGGAATTGGAACCAAAGCGGAGGCACTTGGACCCCCAAAGAGTTAACAAAAGGAGGTTTTGTAGAACAACTGTCTAGAGGATGATTTCAGTACCTTAGAAGGCAAAACCAGCACGGCATGTGGAAATCCTGGCTGAGGATGCTCCTTCTCCCAATGCACGTGGGCTCCTTCTCTGCCATTCAAAGTCTTAGAGTATCTCCTGGAGCACTGGAAGGCCAGGGCCCAGGGCAAATCAGGGTCCCAGGTAGGACTTGAACCCAGCCTGCCTGATTCCAAGGCCACACATCTGTCTCT
>CM053582.1:57802010-57813055 GCA_028627135.1 Pseudochirops cupreus | reverse complement strand
TCTCCCTTGGTGATCTCTGGGTCTCTGCAGTAGCTAGGATGTGAGTAAGCTCTCCCAGCCCCCACCCCCACCACTGTCCCTTCCTCCTCAGGAGCTCTTGCTGTCTCACAGACACCTGTCCATTGGCTTAGAGGGGCTCCATCTTACCCTCACTGAGCCTTCCCCCATTTGCCTGGAAGCAGACCAAGGGAGGGATGCGTGTTACTATAGACCCTTGGGACACCTAGGAAAGTCTCTGTCCCCACTAGGTTCATTCTTGGATTTGCTTGTGTGACCTCAGCCAGGTCTCTGCCCTCAGGGTCTTCACGTGGCAAAGGAGGGGATTGGCTTCAGTGGTCTCCAAGGTCTCTCCCTAGTCTGACCTTATGTTTCTCTAGAGGTTAGGGAAGGCCTTGGTCTGTAAGACAGGCATCACGATCCCAGTACACCTACAGCTTCCTAGGGTTGGGGGGAGGATCAGGAGGCATGCTGCACATAAGGCCTTTGTGGTCTACCCCAGGTAAATGACACTGGATAGCAGCTTTATAATTTCTTATATTCATTACCAGGGTATACCTCCCACTGGGACAAAAGTGGCTTCTGCTCCAAGTCTGGGCAGCGGTTCCCTTCCTTCAAATTGATTGAATTAAAAGATGACAGTCCTCAGGCCATTAAACAGGAGTTTGCAAAGATTCGTCCAAAAGTGAATGCCCTTCTGTGCAGCCTGGAGAAAGAGCCAGACCAACAGGGAGAGATGCAGGAAAAGGCCGAGGATGTTTCCAGCAGTGGCAGCGGCAGCTCTAAGGATCCCCTGACTAACATGAAGATGGGGACGGAGGATGGCAGTGGCAGTAGCAGCTCCGGAAACTGGGCCTAGGAGGGGTCATCCTGAAGGGGGAGAACACTGAGGATCAAGACTGGGAGGACCAGCTGGGATGGCTCAGGGACAGTGGAGGAGGATCATCATCGCAGCAGCAGCAGCAGCAGCAGCAGCAGCAGCAGCAGCAGCAGCAGCAGCAGCAGCAGCAGCAGCAGCACTAGCAGCAGCAGCACCAGCAGCGCCAGCAGCACCACCGCCAGCAGCACCACCGCCAGCAGCACTCTCCAGCAGCCTGGGGATGGTGGTGACAGGGCCTTAGAAGGCTCCCCTGGCCACCTTGTAACACCAGAGCCCTTGGCCTTGAGCCAGCCTCACCAGGTACTCTCCATTGGCACATGCTCACTGTTGTCCTCAATCTTTGTTTCTCCCTTGATCTAGAGATCCTCCTGCGGAGGCCTCTTTCCCACCAAAATCATTTGAGAAGTTAGATTAAGATCTCTGTATTTTTCCCCATTTAACTTAGAAACCTTGTTTTGGCTAAAAAAATAAAGTTCTGTTGTTTCTTCTGCTGTTCATTTTGTACAAGGGGGCTGCCTAGGTGGGAAGGGAGGTGCCGGGTGTGGAGAGAAACCTGGGAGATAGTAGGAGTCTCTATCCAACCAAGACTGTCTTGGCCCAGGTCAGACAGTACAGTGGGAATTGTGGGGGGTGGCCTGAACCCTGGCCTCTTCTCAGTTGCTCTTCCCAGACTGGTAAAGGTAACAAAAAAGGAGAATGACCCATTGTGGAGAGACTGTGGAAAACCAGGCACATTAATGTTTTGTAGTGGAACTATGATTGGTTCAGCCATTCTGGGAAACAACTGGGAGTTATGTTTCTCTGATCCAAAGTTACTAAAGTGTACCATTGATCCAGTGATACCACTACGACATCTGTAACCCAAGCAGATAAAAAAAACACGAAAAGGCCCAATATGTACAAAATGATTTCTAGCAACCCTTTTCATGTTGACAAAGAATTGGAAATTGGGGGTAGGCCATCACTTGGAGAATGGCTAAACAAGTTATGATATATGTAAGTGATGGAATACTATTGTGCTGTAAGAGATGATAAAAGGGCCGATGTCAGAGAAACCTGGGAGCAAGTTATATACTAATACATATATTGTGAAGAAGACCAACTTCAAAATACTTAGGAATTCTGATCAACACAATGACCAACCACAATTCCAGAAAACTCATAGTGAAGCTATCTATCCGTCTGTCTATCCATCTATCCATGGCTAATGCAGGAATTTGTTTTGCTTGACTGTACGTATTTTTTTTGGAGGGGGGAAGGCAAGGCAGTTGAGATTAAGTGACTTGCCCAAGGTCACACAGCTAGTTCGGTGTCAAGTGTCTGAAGTCGGATTTGAACTCAGGTCCTCCTGACTCCAGGGCTGGTGCTCTATTCACTGTGCCACCTAGCTGTCCTGACTATACATATTTTTAACGGGCTTTGTTTTCCTTGTTTTCTCAATGGAGGAGGAGAAAGAAGTGAGAGTAGGAGACTTTGGAACTGAAAATAAGATTGAATTAAAAACGACAGGACTTGGCAACAAACCGGAAATGGGGAGAGGGGTGTGAGAGAGAGTGAGGTGTTGAAGATTACAGAAAGATTATCAGTGTGGGTGAGCATGAGGCTACTGGTGTTCTCTGGTAATATGGGCGGAATAATAAGAGAGAGAATGAGCTCAATTTTAGACATGTGAGTTTAAGACAACTATGGTTAATCCATTTCAAAATCTCTGATAGTTGGAGGTCAGAAGAGACGTTAGAATTTGATAGAGAGATGTGAGAATCATCTCCATGGAAGTGATCATTGAATCCTTGGCTGCTAATGAGAACACCAGGTACGATAGTAGAGAGAAGAGGTTCCCAAACTTATTTGGCCTGTTGCCCTCTTTTTAAAAAAAATTACTCAGAACCCCTCTACTTTCTTTAGCCTTTTAACGGTTTTTTTAATTGTGTCATTTCAAAAAATATAAAATATATTTTTTAAAATGACACATGTTAAATTTAATATTGCCCACTTTTGGAACCTATGAGGAAAAAGAAGGCCTAGCAGAGAACCTTAGGAAACATCTCATGTTAGTGGATAGGAACTGGAGAAAGAGCCAGCGAAGGAAACAGAAAACAGAAAAAAGTGGGAAGTCCATTAGGAGCAAAATCAGGAGAGAACAGTGTCACAAAAACCTAGAGAGAAGAGAGAGCCAAGAAGAATAAGAGGGATCAAGAGTTTAAAAAGTTCAGAGAGGCCTCTGCACACTGACTGTGCATTGGCGGGCGTCATATGAGCCCCAGAGTTGCTGGCTGGGCCCAGCCAGTAGCCTGTGATCAGTACTGGGCATCCCTGCGCTGCTCTTAAAGATTGAAGCTCTGGACACATAGTCCATTCCTGGACCCTGGCAGGGGGGACCCAGCATTAAGTCTGTGATCAGCTAATCCAGTTCAGAAATTTCAGCCTCAAGTCTATGATCCCCATTCACTCCCATTCCATGGTTCCTGTCCTGGTCACTTGTCTCTAGGTTGAATTTGCAATATTAGGCTGGAAAACTGAGCTACTTTCGTTCCTTGTTGGATTTCCCAGTCACTGCTCAGTCTGGCATTCTTCTCAGATCATTGTTGGAATAGTCATAGGGGAAGCTGGGCTGTATTGCTGTCTCTTATTCCAAATGAGGATTTTTTTTAAGGATGGGGGACATCGGGGGTGGGGTTTGAAGGCAGCAGGCAAGTAGCCACTAGACAAGGAGAGATTGAAAACGAGCGAGCTATCCAGAGAAAGAGCTGTGGAGTCTGAATGCAGATTGAAGCAGACTGCTTTCAGAGGGCATGGGCTTTGCTGGTTGTTTTTGCTTTTCCTTTATTGTGATTTTTCCATTTCGTTTTTATTTTTCTTTCACAACATGACTAATGTGGAAATAGGTTTAACATGATTGTACATGTATAACCTACATCAGATTGCCTCCTGTCTTAGGGAAGGGGGAGAGGATGGAGGGAGAAAAACTTGGATCTCAAAACTTTACAGAAGATGAATGTTGAAAAGTGTCTTTACCTGTAATTGGAAAAAACCACAATGTTATTAAAGAAAAAAAGAAATTGTGTAAGACAAATAGGGATGATAGAGAGGACAAGTGTTACCTCTTCATCTGATAGAGGTGCAAAGGAGAAGAGAGTTGAGGAAGATGTTTGAGTGATGCAAGAAAAGGAGGAGGGGGGAGAAGAGGGAGCTCTTAGTCACTGGCCCCAGTTTGTTCAGTGGAATATGAGAGAACGTTCTCAACTAAGAGAAGTGTGTCATGGGAGAGGCAAAGGAGGATGGACAGGTTTTGAAAAGCCACAGTGGCAAATGGGATGGGAAATTGATTAGGGTGTCCTTTCTTCAGCAGAAGAGATCAAGAACAAACCAGTGGTTAACCCACTGCCAAAGAGCAACACACCAGTCAGCTCCGAAGTGATAGGAACACACAGCCAGCAGTACTGACAGCCACAATCAGGAAAATGGTCCAAAAACACCCATTCTCATTGGTGGAACTGAATAGCAAGCATTAATATTGATGTGTCTGAGTGGTATGGAGGGGTCAGCTCAGGGAAAATCGAAAAATCAATCAATTCCAAAACCAGCTCCTAAAAACATCCCATCTCAGAGGAAAAAAACCAACCCAACAACAGCATAGCATTCACAGCAGTCAACATCTGATCATTCTTCTCAAAATTAGCCACTAGCAGGCTTACTTCAGCTCCTAACTCAAGATGTCAAAAAGTTCAAACGTAACAATAAAAGTCCATTTAAAGTTAAGATTAGAATTAAACCCTGGTAGTATTTGTAGCATTTGGGCTGGCCACAAAGACCCTGGTATGTGGGATAAAGACCCCAAAGACCCTTACCCAAATAAAACTCAGAGGTTTCTCCAGGTAGAAATAGAAGCTATTTATTCCTAAACAAGTCTCACGAGAGTTGGGCGTCACCTACCCAGAACATATACCTGAGTCGGGAGGCAAAGTACAAAATCAAGCAAACCTTGTACAAACAATTCCAGGACAACCCCAAAGCCCCAAATCCCCCCAGACCTTCATTCCCATTGGTGGGAAGGTGTGTCCTTACAATCCTTTTACCCAATACAAAATTACTTATCAGAAGTTTTACCAAAAGGCAGACAATTTTCAGAAACACCTGGCAGACATATTATTTGTTGCAAAAAGTAGGCAGTTTATAGATCACTTGTAGCTTTTCTTACTTACCAAAGACAGGCCCCTGGCAGACACATTACAGAAAAACAAAATCTGGGCCCATCAAGACTAAAGCCTGGCTCAAGTTTGGTGACTGGCTCCCTTACTTTATGAGAACATTTTCACTTGTCCCACTCACTGGGAATTGCATTATTTCTCAAGGACTTTGTGGCCAGCCAAAGCCTTACCTTAGGGCAGCTAGGTGGCACAGTGGCTGTGGAACCAGGCCTGGAGTCAGGAAAATCTGAGTTCAAAGCAAACTTCAGATACTTCCTAGCTGTGTGACCCTGGGCAAGTCACTTAACCTTGTTTACCTCAGTTTCTTCATCTGTAAAATAAGCTAGAGAAGGAAATGGCAAACCATTCCTATATCTTTGCCAAGAAAACCCCCAAAAAGGGTCACAAAGAGTCTGAAACTACTGAACAACAACAAACCCTTACCAGAGGGTTTTTACAACAGGAATAAATGGACCTTTCCTTAACCTGGTACCTTGCCAATAAGATCGAGAGTAAAGCAAGAAAGACCATTATCGCCATTACTATTTAACATAGTGCTAGAAATACTACCTATAGCAATAAGATAAGGAAAAGAAATTGAGGGAATATATATAGGCAAAGAGGAAACAGAATTGCTTTTTATAGATGATATGATAGAAAACCTTAAAGAATCAACTAAAAAGTAATTGAAACAACATATGAATACAACTGTGACATGTTCTTCACAGAAATAAAGACAGACATATAATTGGAAAAATATTAATTGTTCACAGGTAGAGCATGCCAATATAACAAAAATGACAATACTGGAGAGGTTAATTTACTTATTCAGTGCTCAAACTACCAAAGAATTATTTTATAGAGCTAGAAAAGTAACAAAGAAATTTATCTGGAGGAACAAAAAACAATTCTTCTACAACTGCTAGAAAAGCTGGAAATCAGTCTGGCAGAACACATAGCTTTAGACAAATCCCACACTTCATAGTAAGATGGTTTCCAAATGGATATATAGCATAGATAGAAAAGATCCTATAATAAATAAATTAGAACAGTAAGGAAGAAATTTCCTTTCAGGTTTTTGCATAGAGGAAAAATTCATGACCAAACAGGGGATAGACAGAATTCAAAAGAGAAAATAAATGAGTTTGATTACTCAAAATGAAAACATGTTTGCACAAACCAAAATAAATTTAACAAAATTTAGAAGAGAAACAGATATTTGGAAAAAATCTTTATAGCAAATTTCTCTGATGAAAGCCTCACTTCCAAGCTATGAAAGGAACTGATTTAATTTAGAAGGAAAAAAGCCATTCCTTGATTGATAAATGCTCAAGGTTATGCTCAGGCAGTTTTCAGAACTAGCGACAACTATATGAAAAAATGAACAAAATCACTAGTAGAAAAATTCCAAAACTAAAGCAATTCTTTAGTTCCACCTCATACCCATCAGATTGGCCAGGATAACCAAGAAGGCAAATGACACATATTGAAAGGGATTTGGGAAAATGGCACATTAATGCCCTTTTGGTGGCCCTGTGAATTAGCCTAACCATTCTGGAAGGCAGCTTGGAACTGTGCTCCAAAAAGACACTAAATGAGACATCTACCCATTGGACTTGAGCCCCATTGCTCCTGGCAACTGAGGCAGAGAGAGAAGAAGTGACTTGCCTAGGGTCACCCAGCTAGTGTCCGAAGCCACATTTGAACTCAGCTCTTTCTCACTCCAGGCCGAGTGCCCTATCTGCTGCAGATTCAAGTTCTGTGCATGCACCACACACTGGCTGCGTGACCCTGAACAAGTCATTTCGATCTCTCAGTGTCCCCAGGCTGGAGACATTTAAAAAATAGCTTATTGATAGCTTTTGTTTTTATGTCACCAGAATTTCTCCTACATCCCCCCCAACTATCCCAAATGATAAAGATTGATTTTTAAAAGAAAAAGAGATAGAGAAAAACCAATAAGGAAGGAGATCAATTTTTATTAAGTGCCTACTATATGTCAGGCACTGAACTTTACAAATAACATCTTATTTGATCCTCACAATGACCCTAGGAGGTATTATTATTCCCATTTTACAGTGAAGGAAACTGCAGCAAAGTTTAAATGACTTGCCCAGCGTTAAGCAGCTAGGAAGTGTCTGAGGCAGGATCCAAACTCAGGTTGTCCTGACTCCAATTCCAGCATGCTATCCACTGTGCCACCTCCATTCCACCTGTTGTTCGGTTGTTTTTCAGTCATGTCCAGCTCTCTGTGATCCCTTTTGGGATTTTCTTAATAAAGAGACTGGAGTGGTTTGCCATTTCCATCTCCAGCCCATTTTACAGATGAGGAAACTGAGACAAACAGGGTGAAGTGACTTGCCCAGGGTCACACAACTAGGAAGTGTCTGAGGCCACATTTGAACTCAGGTCTTCCTGACTCCAGGGCTAGCGTTCTAGCCACTGTACCACCTACCTAGGTAAAACCCATCCATACATTTAAAAAATCTGAATATACAGGCAGTGTTCCATACCTACGAATCTCCAAACTCTGCAAAGGAATGGGGTGGGGAGATGTCTTCTTTTCTTTGACTCAAGCTTGTTCTTTGTAGTTTTGCAACATTCACTTTGTGTCAGTCAGTAAACATTGATTAAGTGCCTACTCTGTGCCCTGGTGCTACTCGGTGCTCTGTCCCACTGCCCTAAGTGCTGGAGTTAGATTGCTCTGAGATCATCATCATGTAGCTTGTTTTCTTGACTCTGCTTACTTCTCTCTGCATCAATTCATGGAGACCTATTCGTGCTTCTCTATGTTTATCACACTTCTCATTTCTCATAGCATAGTATTATCCTTTGTCATTCATGGACCACTTTGTTTAGCCGTTTCCCCACCAATGGACATTGACTCTGTTTTCAATTCTTTGTTACCACAAAGAGAGCTACTATAAAGGTTTTGGTGGATATGGAGCCTTTCTTTTTGTCAATGACCTCCTTGAGGTATACATGCCTAGCAGTGGAATCTCTGGGTAACAGGGTATGGACATTTTTCTTTCTTGTAATTTCAAATGACCTTCCACAATGGTGGTCTGATTCACAGCTCCACCAACAATGCATTAGTGTGCCTGTCATTCCACAGCCTCTCCAAATAGACTATTCCTACTTTTTATCATCTGCCAATTTACCAGATGAGAGGTTAAACTCAGTCGTCTTGACTTGCATTTTTCTTATTACCGCATTCTCTTATAGGGTTTACAACAGTTTGGAATTCTTTTGAGAGCTGTTTTGTTTATATCCTTTGAGCATTTGTCTATTGGGGAATGACTTGAATATGTGTGTGTGTGTGTGTGTGTGTGTGTGTGTGTGTGTGTGTGTGTGTGTTAGCTGTCTATATATCTTGGATAACAAATGTATGTGACACTGACTACCTTGGGCCCCACTGCCAGATGGGTTACACCTTCATCCCTCCCCCAGAGAGGAGTTTGTAGGGGATTGGGGTATTTCCAGCCCTCACAGATGGCATACTTGCAATTTTAGGAGGTATTCTCTTGTACCCCATTTCCTTTAACCACTTACAGTCAAATTACCTTTTAAAAAGGACAATTTACTTCAAATTTATAATAACAAATATGTAAACATATTCTACCACCTGGGGCATAATCCCCTGTGCACCACCTCCTACTCTGGATAAGGGATGAGGTTCCCAACTTAGCTCAGTTCTTATAGAGCTCCTTGAGTTTGAGTCCCTGGCACCCTGGCTGGCTTCAGCATCCCTCCTGGAATCCTGCCTTCAACGTTGCCATGGCTTAACCTCTGAGTCTTATGAGGATCACTGCTGTTACCTAGAACTGAAAAGGACAAACAGAACAGAACAGAAATAAACACCAGGCCTGCTTCTGGGGCCTAAAAAGGTGGGGCAGGGGAAGTAAGCCCTTCTTCCCTTGCAGGGTCAGTTCATGGAGCCCATCTTCAACTCTCTCTGGACTCAAGAAAGAGCTAGCGAGAAAGAGAACAAGACCATCCCAATGTGGCAGTCATAAAGACATAGTCTGTTCTGGCTATAATAATGGAAAGAGGCTATTACCACCCATGTAACAGAGAAAAGTATGTCTTCTCTCCAAAGCAGGAGTGATCTGTTAGGTGATCATCAGTTAGGTGATCTGGGCATGCTCTAAAGCCTCCATGACATATTCATGCATGTGTATGTGCATATGTATCGTGTGTGTATGTATGTGTATATATAAATGTACATATGTTGTTTGGTTGGTTGTCTATATGTGTTGGATACCAAATTCTTATCCGAAAAATTTGATGGAAAGCTTTTTTGCATTTGACCCATTGCCTGTCTTATCTTAGAAGAATTAATTTTGTTTCTGTAGAAACTTTCCAATTTCACGTAATCAAAACTATCTATTTTATGTTTTATAATTGCCTCTATTCCTTGTTTGGTTAAGACTCCATCTCCTTTGAGCCAAAGATTCTACTACTAGCTGTATAGCCCAAGGAGGCCACTGATAATAAGAAAGGCCCCATGCATACCAAAAGCTGTGGTAGCAAAGGATTAGAAATAGAGTAGACCCCCACCATTTGGGGAACAGTTCAATAAATTGGGAACTGCTAATGCAATAGATCATCGCTGGCCTATAAGCATCAATGAGTGTGATAGATACAGAGAAGCATGGAGTCACATGCCCTTGTGCAGAAGGAAGTCAGTGAAGCCAAAAAAGCATGGTACGGCATGACTCCGAAAAGGCAAACAGAAAGAATAGGGCAAAAGGAATGTCCGCGAATTGCCAAACCCCAGAATGGTCCTGAAGAAGAGAGGTGGGAGGGAGGTCTGTGGCTGCCCAGCAGAACAGATATTTTCTGATTTTTCAATATGTTGATTCATTTGGCTGATTTTAAACATCTTTTTCCTCTTTTTTTCTTTAACAAATATGCTTTCTTATTTGGGATGGCTCCATGGTGTGTTACTTCCTTGGTGGCCAGGCCTACTTTTTGTTACCTTTTTTTCCACAGCATCCATTGTAGGGCCTGGCACACAGCAGACCTTTCATAAATAGGCTTATTGATCAAGGCCAGGCCTCTAAGAAATCAGTACTCTCAAGCAAGCCGAACAGAGCTGCCAACTCTCGCTCTCCTCAGAACCCTGCCCCAGGTCTGGTTGTAAAGAGGAAATCAGGATGCAGCATCTCCTCTGGGCCACTTTCTTCTTGCTCCAGGACCAGGCAAAATGGGCAAGAGTCGAGCAATCCTTGACTAGCTAGCTGTAAGGCGAGGCAGTGTTGGACAAATGCGCTTCTCTGCCCAAGGTGGAGTGAGTCTCTAAGGGGTTAAATGAAGAGGCTCGCACAAACTTTACTCGCCTCCTCCCTCCTTACTGCCAAGGCTAAGAAGGCACAACAGAGCCCATGCTCCCCTCCTGCACTTATTAGCTCAGTTAAGAGCTGCCTCCTGGGAGACCAGAGATCTTACTCATTCCAGCTCCTCGCTTGTATTCAATGTTCTAGGCAGCAGCAAGCAGCCATCGGAGTCCATCAGCCTGGGCTCTGGACTGTCCAGAGATCAGTGCCTGAGATAGCGCCCCAGAGCCCCCTAGGGCAAAGGGCCTCAGGAGGAGGCTGGGAGAAGATGCCCCAGTGAAGGGGCAGTAGCAAGAGAAGCTGAGGGGGAAGGGGAAGGAGAAGGAGACAAGAGTAGCCTACATTAGGCAAGACTTGCCCAATGGAACAAATCTTTCACCCTCATTTCTCCAGGTCCTAGGAGATGTCCCTGGACAGGCTGGCTGCCCATGCCAGCTCCAGAAGGGAGTCCCATTCATCCCACTGGCGGGCAAGGTAAGACACAGTGAAATGTGATCCCATCAGCCTCTGGCGACCCCACCCCCCCACCCCTCATGGGCAGCAGCTGCCGCAGAGGAGGAGCCTTCTAGCAGGTGTAGCAAAGGGGCGCCAGGAGCTCCTGAAGGACGAGAGAGCAGACAGCCCCCGTTTCAGCAAGCACGT
>CM053582.1:57787314-57801910 GCA_028627135.1 Pseudochirops cupreus | reverse complement strand
CCCCCCCCCCCCCCCCCCCGCCACAGCCCTTTACTTGTTGCACAACTTTGAGTTGGTGAATGAAAAGAAAAGCTGTCCCTTCCCCACCTCTATCCTGTCACCAAAGCTCATCCCCTGAGTGTGCTAAGCTCCCCTGCTGGGCTGAAAAACGCAAGGCTCCTGTACCTTTTCCTCCAAACAGGGACCAGGGGAGACTGGGGAGGGGGCTGGGATGGGAGGGCAGCAGAGCCAGAGGATTCCAGCTGATAGGCCAGTGGCCCCATTTAGCCAGTGAATCACAAAGCTAGGATACAGGAAAAACTGACCTGGCTTTTCTCCTAACCCTAATTCTAAATCTACCGTGTCAGCTAGGAAAGATCTGAAAAGCAAAGTTGCACCTAGGTCACACATGCACACACATTTTTGTGTGCATGCACATGTGTACAGTTCTGTGCATGCACATACATATGTATAGGCACATGTACATGCACAGGTGTATAGGTACATGTATGCAAGGCATGTATAGAGGTACATGTGCACATGCACACATGTATAAGTGCATTGTATGTATTGTGAGGTACATGTGTGTATGTGCACTATACAGGTCCCTGTGTGCATGTATGTGTACAGGCACATGTGTGCGCGCGTGTGTACAGGTATGTGCAGGTACATGTGTGCACAGACCCATAGAGGTCCATGTGTGCATGCACACGTATACAGGTACATGTGTGTGCATTGTAAGGTACATGTGTGTATATGCATTGTACAGGTCTGTGTGTGCATGCATGTGTGCAGGTACATGTGTGTGAACTGTATGTTTCTGGTATTTTGCTTTCCATCCTGCAGTGACTGTTAGCGAGCCCCCGATAATGTCGGGCATTCAAATGAAAGCACCAGAAGGACTCACACATGTCACCTGATGCTAAAGTGTGCTTGATCCTTCTAATATTACTGTAACTGTTGACACAAAGTGACCTGAACTTTCCTGTTCTGCTCACACACATTTTAGGGAGCCTTCTAACCGCTTCTCATCACGAGCTTGATACAATATGCCAGGTACACAACAGGCAACAACTGCTTAGTGATGGAAGATCTGAAAGGTAGCAGGTCTTTCCACAGAACAAAGATCCTTTGGAATAAAGGAGGGCAGTGGCTTTCGAGTCAGAGGAGTGGGTTCAAATCTCACTCCATCCCATAGTACCTGTGTGATCTTGGGCAGTTCTTCCCAGGGCCTCAGTTTCCTCCTCGAGAAAATGAGGGCTTTGAACTAGCTGACCTCTGAGCTCTCTTGCAGAGCTCTGTTAGCTTCTCTTGAATGGTTTCTGCCAGCAGTCTTTCCTCTTTCCTATGGGTACAAACTCAAAATGTGTGAGAGGACCAGTATTTTCATTACCTAGTTAGCCAAGAGAAGCTTGGCCTCCTTGCTATGGGGATTGTCTCTTTTCCAGCACAGTAACTGGTTGTTGATCAAAAGGCTGTTTTTATGTACAACATGAACAATGAGTCTAATGTCTGAGACAAGACATTTGGGGAACTAGAGAGCTGTCATTAAGCCCAATCTCTTCAATAACTGAGTGAGACCAGTGCCTGGCAGGGGCCTAGTTTAGAGGCGTAGAATGAATACTTGTTGTGGCTGATCTGTTATGGAAACCAGGACTCAGTGTTGGCTCAGTCAGAAGGCAGGGCAAAGGAGCTTCATGGATTCATAGTGAACAGCCTCTCCCAATGAATGGAATTACATTTTCACATCCCTGAGACTCCCCTACTGAAGGACCTTCAGCCTTTCCACATCTTCCTTCCAGAGCACAAATCCAAGGGCGACATCTATCAGTGAACCTCCTGTCCCAATTCTTTTCATTTCAAGCTTTTGATTCTAGGGGAAGGGAGAGGGCTTGGGGGAAGAGAGACTCATGGGCAAGCTTTCCCAAGTCATAGCAACCCAGAGCTAAGGAAGGTGTTCTAGGAACTGACTGCCTTGTATTGTAGTAAGCGATTCCATTCAACAAATACCCACGAAACATCTGCCATGTACAAGCTCATAAAGCTTGCCCTTAGGGGGATTACAGTCTAAGGGAATAGGACACATACCCAAAGGCTACAATGCTCAAAACAATGTGAGACGCGACATAAGTGATTCAAAGGAGGGGAGAACCACATCTGACTGAGGAGATCAGGAAAGACTGAATGAAGAGATGGCATGTGAACTGGTCCTTGAAGATTGGGGAGAATTTTAACAGAGATGGGAATGGGGAGGGCACTTCAGGAAGGGGGCACAGTGTAAGCAAAGGCACAAGAGAGGGGAACACAAAGGCAATGATATCGAAAGAACCCAAACTATCCCAGTTTGACTATAGCATGAGGTATGTGAAGGAGGAGTAGAAGAATGTAGAAAGCTGGGGCAGTAGGGTACAGCTGGATCATGGAAAGCTTTGAATTTCAATGTAAATGTCGATGTGTGGATTGGGGGCTTTTTGACTATACATGTTTGTGACAAGGTGTTTTTTTTGTTTCTCAATGGGGGGGAGGAGGGAAGGTGGGAAAGAGAAAATGCAGATTTTTGTTAATTAAAAAAATTAAAAAGAAAGCCTCGAATGCCACAATGAAGAGTTTATACTTTATCATTGTGGCCAATGGTTCCTATTTTGTGAACAGCAGACCCTTAGGGAAGGTGAGGCGGTGAATTTATTGAAAGGATTTTGGCTCTGAACTCCTACTGAAGATAACTCTAACCTTAGAAATCTTTATTCCTCACTTCTCCTGTGGGGCAGAGCAGCTAGGTGGCACACTGGATAGAGTGCTGGGTCTGGAGTCAGGAAGAGCAGAGTTCTATTGGGGAGACAGCATGTAGATATATGTGTATGTAAATACATAGGTATGTATTATAAAATACATGTAACATATGTAGATACAGAAAAAATATACAACAGTTATGGAGGGAGGAAGAAAGGCTTCCTATATGCCAGAGATTCTGAATCTTGGGCATACTCCATGGATCAATTTTAGGGAGTCCATGAATTTAGCTGAGAAAACCCCTACATATTTATTTCAATGATTGATTTCCTTTGTGTTATTGTATATTTCATTTTATCCATTTAAAAGCCTGATTCTTTCCCTCAGCTGCCAAAGGGATTCAGGATGTAAAAAGAGGGAAGAGTCACTGACTGGAAGGAAGGTGGTGTTCGAACTGAATCTTCAAAGAGGCCATTTTTCACCTCATTTCTTATCTAGACTTAATCACTAAATGGGTGTTGCCTCAGCCAAACTGAGACCTGTTAAAGACCTTATCTTAAAAAGGTGAAAGTCTCCCACTCCATCCTGGACCATCTGCAGTCCTGCTGATCTGTATCTTGCCTTGGGACCCAGATGGCTCCAGGGGAAAAAGTGAGGCTGGTGACTTTGCACAGCCCTGCCTCACTTCAATCCAATTCACTTGCACGTAATGGCATCACCTCCCTGATGTCATGGTCCTCTTGGAGAACAAGGACAAACAACAACAGAGGATGCCAAAGCTGAAGAGGGAGAATTTTCTGGGAATGAAGGAGAGCAGGCCAATGAGGCAACTCAGAGAATTCCTGTGTGGGATTAGAAAGTTACCTAGTTGGATTAGACTGGAGGCCATGAGAAGGAGAGTCATGCATATGATAAGGCTGGGCCCAAATTGTGTGGTGTTTCATAAGCCCAAAAGAGGAGTTTTACATTTTATTCTAGAGCCACTGTTCTCAACCTGTGGGTCATGACCCCTTCAGGTTTCAAATGACCCTTTCACAGGGATCACAGGGGTCACCTAAGACCATTGGAAAACACATATTTCCAATGGTCTTAGGAACTGAGACACAGCTTCTCTCTCTGCCTCCAGGCAGGTCCACCCACATGCAGATACACCCACATATGAGTATTAAAGGGTCACGGCATTAGGAAGGTTGAGAACCACTGTCATAGAGGCAATAGGGAGTCAATGGAGTTTATAGAGTAGGGGAAGGACTGAGTTAGATCTGCCCTAGTCATTGGGAGAAGGAAATTTCTATGTGTGTGGGGAATTTGAGGTGAGAGAATGCCCACTCAAAGCCACTTAGGTTTGTTAATTAACTTGAAGTCAAAATTGGCCTGGAAAGTAGAAGCTAATGAAGACCATCTAAGGGGGTGAGTGGGAAAGAGACCATTGCCTTTTTTTTCCATAGTGCATTTGAGTCAGGTTATACTGAGCAAGTTCTTGAAAGTGATGAAAGATGCCAAGGCCAGGCAAGAAGCAGGCAGGCTGGGCCACAGGCCACTTGGAGCCTGAGTGCCCCCAACTCAGCAGCAGGTCTCCATGGAAAAGTGGGGAGGGCCAGGAGCCTGCATCAGTCTCATTCAGAGATGCCCTCCCCAGCTCTCTGCTTGACAGATGGCCTTGCTGAGTCACTGTGATTAGCATCTCATTTGGGGGATGACAATCCATGATGTACCAAGGTCAAGTTTCACTTCCTGGAATTAATAATAAAGGGCCTATTGGGATTATTGTGATGAGGATTAGAGGGGTGTGTGTATGTGTGTGTGTGTGTGTGTGTGTGTGTGTGTGTGTGTAGACACACCAAAGCCAGGAAGCCTTGGCTAATGAAAAGACTCTGTGGCTAGTTTGCCCATTTTCCCCATAGAACATGCACCCATTGATTTGCTTGGGTATAAATGAATGTATCTCGTTCTTGCCAGCCCCTGGGCATTGAGATCTAGTAGAAGGCCTGATACTATCAGGGGTGGAATAGGTCACAGTCTCCAGAGCCCTCCTGCCTTGTTGAAAGGGACAAAGCCAACATTTCACCTTCATCGCATATTCTAACACCAGTATGGGGCTTCATGGCCAATCCAATTTGACAAGCCTTTGTTAAGGTCCTACTATGTTATTTGCTAGGTGCTGGACCAGGGCAGGGGTGGGAGACAGAGAGAGACAATGAAAAACAATTCCTGCCTTCAAAGAGTTGGTATTATCCTGAGGGAAAACAATGTGTACCCAGAGAAGCAAATCCAAGATTATCTGAGGGTATAAAGAATGCTAACCATGAAGAAAGGCTGCCATGATTAAGTGGTGCCTGGGCTGAGCCTTAAAGTAGGTGAGAGATTACAGGCAGGGGGCACAGCCTGGGCAAAGGCATGAGAGCTTGACTTTCCTTCTGCTCTTGGTGACATTAGCGTGGAGACTGATCCTAATTTACCTGTCAGTGCTTTCCCTCTGTTGAGTGTAGCTTGCCATAGCAGACAGAGTCATTCAAGCTCTCAGTGTTCTAGGAAACTCTAAGATTCTGAGTTACCTACCTCCATGAATTTGGGGGTCCAGTTCCTACCCCTCTCCTTCCTCATCCTTCCCTCCCACCTGAACTGGAAGAGGCCATGGTGGGAGAAAAGTGGGCAAATGATGCAGGCTATACTTTATTAGGGAAATTTGTAGAACATGTGTACTGCCCCTCTTTGCCTTAGACCCAGGCATGGGATTGGGTATGGCTGCCACCTTCAGTCAGTCCCTCCTCCCATCACTGAACAGACAGCTCTGTGGAATCCAGGAGACACGGAGTACATGAGAGGTCATGGCCACGTGGAGGCTGAGGGCACACCTCCTCTGCTAGAGGAGAAATCTTAGTTGAGAACTGTGATCTGGACATTTTTTCTCCTAGAAGAAGGAACTGATAACCTATAGCATTTAGACCTCCCTTGGGAATGAGCCCACTTTCAATGTTGTCCAAGGCCTAGAGACTTTCTCAGTAATCAACCATATATTAAAGACACTTCTTGGGTTTGGGGGCCTGGTTTCTGAGCCATACACGTATTTTCCCCCCTGCCTACCTGAAAGCCCCCAAGGCCCCCAAAGCATTCCTCACATGGCAGCAAGATCCACCTTCCTTCAGTCCCATCTGTCTTGATCAAGGGGCCACTCAGCCATGAATAGCAGATATGATCTCCTCTCCCTTTTCCCGGCTCTGAAGTGGCTGCCCTCTTGATCTTCAACTGTCCTTATCAACCCTATTATCAGGGCCTTCTGTACAGCAGGAATAATGGCTAATTGAATCAGCAGGACTAATGGATGATTGAGTTCTAATGCTGTTTGGTGATTTGAGTTGCTTGCTAACTTAAATGCACATGTCCAAGAAAAACCAACGTTCAAAATCATAAAACCTTCAAATACTTCTAAAGTTGTCTTGACCATAGCAAACTATCTTCCCCAGAGATCTCTATATTCCTAGGGAAATGTCTCTCTCTTGTCTAAACGCTTGCTTCTCTAATTGTGTGTTCGTTTGCAGGAAGGCAAAGCTTTAGATGTGCCTAAACATCCAGGGGTCCTGAGCATAGAGCTAGTGAAAGCAGCTTCTTCCCGACCATTCCCCACTCTGCATTCCTTCAGCTCCGACATTTTCCCTTCAACGTAAGGACAGAGGGGAGAAGAGGGTGTGTGGGAACAGTGTGTCCTACAGACATCCCTCAGCGTGGGACCATGGCGAGGATCTGACAGCTTCCTTTTTAGGAGAAGTTTGAGCAAGAAGGCCAAATTGGAGGCTAGGTATGTTCAGCCAGACCCTCCTCCTGAAGCCTGCAGAGATTTTCATTTTCATGAAGCTCTTCTCATAATCCAGATCATAGTCTAGGAGAATCCTTGAAGTGGGGAGTCAGAAGGGACCTCCACGTCCAATATTGCTACTCATATTTGAAGCAGGACAGAATCATCTAGACTGAGCTATACCTTGGGTCAAATCACCTCCCCACTCCCACCCTCAGACAGAGGTAGAGCCTGCTTGCTGTAATGAGGTTAGCCTTAAAGTGGGGTATTAGGCTTATCTCTCCCACCCCACCCCCAGCACCAGTGTTATAAAAGGCTCCCACTCTATTTATTTTGAGCAATGAAAGAATGAAAGCAGATGAAAAACAGGGATAAAGGCTTTATTGTCTTAGGGCTAAAAGCCCAATGTCCCTGGCTGCTACATTTGAGATTGCAAACTAGTGAGAGCGCAGCCCTAGCCACATGAGGCCTACGCTCTGAAGGGGACCCCAGTATGGTGCTGCGTCCAGTAAACTACCCCCTGCACGTGGAGACTAGCCGAGGAGGCTGCAGGACATTGAGAGGGGTCTAGCTCAAGAGAATCAGGCATTAACTCTAGTCTGGAGTGATGACTGAGGTCTATTTTCGTCACCGTGGAAACCTCACTGGCAGGGCCCACTTTCCTACAATGGCAACAGAGGTCAACACCACAGCCGATAAGTACTCTAACCTCTACATGTATGTTGGCTTGTTCCTGAGTCTGCTGGCCATTTTGCTCATTCTGCTCTTTACTATGCTTCTGCGTCTTAAACACGTCATCTCTCCCATCACCACTGAGAACACCAGCAGCAGCCCCCAGTTCACTGATGTTGAGATGCACAGCCGGATCCCCACCCCTTAATGTTGGGCCAAGCATTTCTGGTCAGAGGCTCAGTGACCTGGGACAGGGACACTGCACAGACCTTCTTGTGAAGGTGATCAGAAGCTGATGTTCAGTTCTGCTCTTATTCATGTGGCCTGACTCTGACTGGGAGACCCTGGAGAGGTCCCTCGTTTTCTGAGACTCATTCTTTGCCAGGAAGCATGGAAGAGGCAGCTGGTGGGGAGTCCAGGTTTCCATAGCAACATAAGAGCCCCTGGGCCCTGCAGAAACCCCTGGCTACAGAAAGCCACATTCTATTGTTGGGAGAGACATGGGATCCTTGGAAGGCCTGAGAAGAAGACAAGGTAGCTTGCCCACAAAATGGTTGATTATCTAAGGAAGAAAAGGCCCTTTGGGTTTTAAGCACTCACTTTTAGTACCTAAATACTAAAGCAACACTTGTGTAGACACGCTCAGAGGAGGCCCCAGCCCTCTCTAAAAGGAACAGTAGTTGAATCACATTGGGCCATCTGTCTGTCTCTGGGGGAAAGCAGATACTCAGGGATAAGGGAGCAAGTAGACAGCGGGCATTTCTGGGAAATTAACTCATCAGCTGAGAAATATGTGCCTTTTGTATCTGTTGTACTACTATTGCTGGACCTTGAAAAACCCAGATAAGGAAAACTTTATCACAAACCATTGGAAAGAAGAGATCCCAACCACACAAGGAAAAATCAAGCTCAAATGCTATCACCAGAGCAATGACACTTATATCATACAAAGGGCTTCTCTTCCTTTTTCTCCCTCCCCATCCCGCTCCAGGATGGAGCTGTTAGATAGAAAAGAAAGGACTTTTCTTTAAAGGCTGTCTTGGAAAAGGAGGTGTGGGCTAAGCAGGTTAAAGCAGAAGTCAAGAACCCTGAGATTCTGCATCAGAACCATTGGGGCTTTGGGCAAAACATTGACATCTTCTGGACTTTGAGTTTTCCTTTCTGTAAAATTGGCAAATACATGTTTACTTGGTAGTAGATTGTTCTTTGTTTTGTATGTGTGTGTGTGTGTGTGTGTGGTGTGAAAAGCTGAGCAGAGCAAAAACTTATATCAAATGTGCATCTGTGATTCCTAGCATGCTGTACCATTAGGAAAGGTGAGCAGATGTTTTACTCTTGCTCTATGCATGAATGTGTGTGTAAGATACCTAATTAAAAGGGCCCTTATTGAGACTGATATCATCAAATAGGATATTTGTCTCTTTCCTAGAAGTTCCCCTATTCCTGCGCAAAAGGTCATTTCTTTTTTTAAATTAGTTAATTTATTTATTTTTAGTTTTTAACATTAACCTCCATAAACTTTACATTTTCTCCCCCTCCCTCCCCAAGATGGCATGCAATCTGATATGGCCTCTACACATACATTCCTAATAAACACATTTTCACATCAATCATGTTGCATAGAAGAATCATAACAAATGGTAAAAACCATGAGAAAGAAAACAAAACAAAAAAAATGGTGTGCTTTGCTCTGCATTCAGACTCCAAAGTTCTTTCTCTGAGTGTGGATGGCATTTTCCATCATGAGTCCTTTGGAATTGTTTTAGGGCCTTGCATTGCTGAGAAGGGTTAAGTCTATCAAAATCAGTCATCACAGACTATGGCTATTATTGTACTCAATGGTCTCCTGGTTCTGCTCATTTCACTCAGCATCAGTTCATATAAGTCTTTCCAGGTTTTTCTGAAGTCTGCCTGTTCATCATTTCTTATAGGACAATAGTATTCCATTACATTCATATACCACAACTTGTTCAACCATTCCCCAACTGATGGACATCCCCTTGATTTCTGGTTCTTGGCCAGCAAAAAAAAGAGCTGCTATGAATATTTTTGTACATGTGGGTCCTTTTCCTATTTTTATGATCTCTGGGATACAACCCTAGAAGTTCTATTGCTGGGTCAAAGGGTATATGCACATTTTTATAGCCCTTTGGGCATAGTTCCAAATTGCTCTCCAGAATGGTTGGATCAGCTCACAGCTCCACCAACAATGAAGTAGTGTTCCAACTTTCCCACATCTTCTCTAACATTTATCATTTTCTTGTTTTGTCATGTTAGCCAATCTGATAGGTGTGATGTGGTACCTCAGAGTTGTTTTGATTTGCATCTCTCTAATCAATAGTGATTTAGAGCATTTTTCATATGACTATAGATAGCTTTAATTTCTTCCTCTGAAAATTGCCTGTTCATATCCTTTGATCATTTATCAATTGGGGAATGACTTGTATTCTTGTAAATTTGACTCAGTTCTCTGTATATCTTAGAAATGAGACCTTTATCAGAGACATTAGTTGTAAAAATTCTTTCCTAGTTTTCTGCTTACCTCCTAATCTTGGTTGCATTGGCTTTCTTTGTGCAAAAACTTTTCAATTTAATGTAATCAAAATTATCCATTTTGCATTTCATAATGTTCTCTTTCTCTTGTTTGGTCATAAATTCTTCCATTCTCCATAAATCTGACAGATAAACTATTCCTTGATCTCCTAATTTATTTATAGTATCAGCCTTTATATCTAAATCATATACCCATTTGGACTTTATTTTGGCATATGGTGTCAGAGGTTGGTCTATGCCCAGTTTCTGTCATACTATTTTTCAGTTTTCCCAGTAGTTTTTGTCAAATTGTGAGTTCTTATTCCAGAAACTGGGATCTTTGGGTTTATCAAACAGTAGATTACTATAGTCATTGACTATTGTGTCTTGTGTACCTAACCTATTCCACTGATCTATCCCTCTATTTCTTAGCCAGTACCCCAAAATGTTATTTCTTATCTATGAGTGTGGAGGACTCAGCTTTCATGAGCAAGCTTGGGATGATTACCAGCAAAGGAGATAGAACTGGATAGAGCGAGGAACTTTCTTGAAGGGAACGAGGGAGACAAATGCTGTTTTGAAGGAAGTCTAAACTGTAACTTGGATCATGGCCTTGTCATGCAAGAATCCCAATGCCTGAGACATCATGCCTTCAAATATTACCCCCCCCCCGGATATGAAAGGTGGCTATTTAGTTTCCCAGGGTGCTCCCGAGTGCGAAGGCAGAGCTGAGGGGCTGATACTGCAGCCTGGCTTCAGTCTGTAGCCCTCTGTGGGTTGTGCCTACTTTCAGCTAGCCCCTTTGCTGTGTTCTATATCTGGCTTGGTGGTGAAACTCCCAAGGGTCTTCCATTTTTATACACAGTCATTTGCCAATGCTTACCTCTCTAAGGGGCCCCAACATATTAAATCCCCACACACAGAACTGAAATTAACAGTGCACCTGTTCCAGACCAACAGCATTCTCCATCATTCAGGGCGGATGGGACAGGTGGTCTGGCCCTTGTTAGTGTGCATGACACCCCTCTGGCCTCATATTTTCTGAAAAGTCGCCAGCATCCTTTTCTTTGTTTTTTTCCCCCACTTAATTATATTTTTTCCAGATATACGTAAAGAAAGTTTTCAACATTCACTTTTATAAGATTTTCAGCTCCAAATTTCTTCTGCCTCCCTCCCCTGCTTCCCCTTCCTCCCTCCCCTCTCCTCTCCCTTCCCCAAGACCATGTGCAATCTGATATAGGCTATACATGTACAATCATATTAAATATACTTCCACGTTAGTCATGGTGTGAAAGAAGAATCAGAACAAAAGGGAAGAACCACTAGAAAGAAAAAAAAAGAAAATAGTCTCCTTCTATCTGCATTCAGACTCCACAGTTCTTTCTTTGAGTGTGGATGGTATCTTCCATTATGAGTCTTTGGAAGTGTCTTAGATCCTTGCTTTGCTAAGAAGAGCCAAGTCTATCAAAGTCAGTCATCGCACAATGTTGCTGTTACCATGCACAGTGTTCTCCCACCAACATTCTACTTTTTTTTGTTTTTTTAATATGTTACGTTTTGGCAGCTTGAGCTCAGAGCCCTTGGATTCTTTGTAATGGACACTTTTGCAGGCACAATGTGGACATCAAGGGCTGCCATTATCACTGGTAGTCTTGTAAAACTCCTGAAAAACAAAATGCCATTCATTCTGGGCATACCCTTCATCCTTAGAATATATGTTTTCATTGGCAATGAGGGAATTCCCTTTACCTCTGCACTACAATGGTAAACTAGTCTATAACTTGACCTTTATAGGGTGGTCTGGGGCACTAAGAGAAGTAAGATGACTTGCCCAGAGTCCAGCAGCCAATATATGCAAGAGGTAGGCCTGGAACCAAGGCCTTCCTGACTCCAAAGCCAACCCTATCTATTTTGCCCCCTAAGCCACCTCCCTAGGAGGACCTTAATGCACTGAATGCTTTCCACAGTAGTAAGTAATGAGTCCCCTCTTTCTATGTTGCACCCTCAGTTCCTAAATGCCATGGGCTCTTCAGTTAGCCATTTAGTGAGTCATCGGATTCCTCAGGATCACTCTGAACCCAGATTGGGCAAAGAACCACCATGACCTGGTTTCAGTTGAATATAGCCAGAGAACAAGAACCTATTTGTAAGGTACTTTCCTCCTACTTGTTACCAGCAAAGTGACCTACACAAAGTTGTGGTTTCTCCCATGGAAATGACTTCACTGGCCTCTTGTTTTTTACTTTTTCTTGATGTGAGCCATAGACCTATAGGACTGGGACAGCTCCTCAATCATTGACAGGGCAAGATTCCCAGTTTATTAGGTGATTATTCACCTGGAAAACAACTCCCTGCTTTTATCACAAGCCCCCTGGGGAGTGAGACTTCCACTGAGCATCAGCCAAGACACAGTTCCAAGCTGCCCGTTAAACAAATATAGCAACATTCAATGCCACAATATCCAGCAATAACACAAGGAGAGGGATTGTTAAGCAGTTCCTTCATTATAACAATTCAAGGGGTAATTAAGTTTTCAAAAAAGCAATCGATTCTGCAAGTAGTTACCCTACTGTAAATAAAAGATCCCCCCTTACATCCAACAATATTCTATGACATGAATAACTTAATGGCATCAATAGATCTTATCACCAAGGCAGCTTTCACAAGAATAGGCACCATTTGCAATGATATCTTCTGCCTTCTTGCTACCCTCTGATCTCCTAGGCAGAGAAATTCGGTATGGGCAGCTTGATATGGCCCAATCCAAATAAAGCAGAATGTGAACGTGTACTCAGTAATCACTGATGAGGACTTCCTGTAGAATTTCTCTAAAGGACGAGCTCCCCTAGCACATTTAAGGAGTCACATTACAAACATGAGTTTCCACATATGTGAAAAGGCTTGCATTGTACCTCTGAGCAAAGCCCAGCTGTCTGGAAGCTACTGAAACATCCCAGCCCTTCCTCACATTAGACTTGCCTTGGGGCTTTTCCTCTGCTTACTGACTGCTCTACGTTTGACTCTATGCCATAGGCAGGTGTCTCCAGCCAACAGGTCCCACAGACTGGGCCCACTGGGAAGCAAACAAAATCATCCATCACCAATTAACTGAATCTGATAGATTTTGTGTTCAGTCCCTGTAATCAAGGAGGCTGAAGCTGGTGGGTCACTTGAGCTCAGGAATCCTGAGGTTGGACACCAATATGGCAGGTTCCCAGGCTCCTAGGGAGGGGTAAAACAACTCAGGTCAGAGGCAGAAGTCAAAGTTCCAGTGCCCATCCATAGTGGGGTTAGAACTGTGAATGGCCACCCAAGCTTTCAGTCTGGCTGAGATATGGAGACCTAGTCTCCAAAATCAACCAACCAACCAACCCCAAAAGCCCAGCTCATCCCCACATGTATTGATAGGACAAGCATCTATTGGTCAGCGTATACACATCCACAGTATTTAGTGTGAGAAGTTGGCTTATTGTATGTTATGCCATGCCACTATTCTGCCCCCCTCCAACCAATTGTATTTTCATCAGGCCAATTCAGACCTTCAGCAGACACAGCCTCTAAATTTGGTCTCAGTACGTTAGATAGTAGATAGTCTTTTCATGGTGCTGCTGCTCTCTGGGCTGTGGGGGCCAGGCCCTGTCAGCTCTGGACCCACAGGAACTTGGGAGCCTTCTTCTCTCTGGGTTGCAGGGGCAGAACCCCATCATGTCTGGATCCTCAGGAACTCTGGAATGGTTCTCTGTAGGTTGTGGTAGGCCCTCCGAAGACAAGGACTAGAAGTTGTCTTAAGGTCCCTGGCAGTCCATCCACTAAACCAGAAGTGTAGGCTTTCTCCGAGTCAGTGATCCTTGTAAGTGACCAGTGGGAGGAGGTTATCTGATGCTGGCAGAAACATGTTGTACAAGGAGTTCAAAGCAGGGTCCAAGAAGATTTGCCCTGCCGTCTGTCATTCTCTTTGAGTGGAGAGAAGCTCTTAGCTGGTCTCTGAAAAAACAAACCCAATTGTCAGGTGGTGGGGCCTGAGACGAGGGCAGAAGGGGATGCTTTCCCTATTTCGTTTTTGAAAAGAAAAACCATGACTTTGTAACTCTGGCAAGTTCCAAAAGTCTTTTACCCACAAAAGTCAAACTAACAGCAAAGTTTGTCTGTTGAAAATTTCAGTTGTTGCTGATAACTTTTAAAGGCTGGTTTAAATGGTTAAATGGTTGCCATTTGGCATTTATTTATGGCATAAAAATTGCAGTTATAACTTTATTTCCAGTGACCCATGAATGAGATGTTGGAAATCTGCTTAGAGAGAAGAAGTCTAAACTGGGATAGAAGAACCAGTTAATCTCCCTTTGAATGTAATTTGGAATGTTACTCAGCTCTTGTAATTCTAAAAAGCAGGCTTCTCCCCCCCACCCCCTGCCATTTTTAAATTCCCCAGCCCAGAGTGCCACATAGTACCCAATGCCACCTTGGATCATATTGAATTGATCCATCGAGATCATCAAAAAAAATATTAAGCCCTTTTATGCATATGGCCACAGAGCATCTTAAATAAAACCAACTTACATAAGAATGATTAGACTATCTGAAAGCTATGATAAAAAAAAGAATCTTGATACAATAATAAATAAATAATTAAAGAAAATTGTCCTGAAGTGTTCAAACAAGAGGAAAAAGTAGAAATAGAAAAAAAATTCACCAGTCATCACCTGAAAGAGATCTTTTTTTAAACTTTTTATTTATTTTAGTTTACATATTCATTTCCACGAGATTTTGAGTCACAAATTTTCTCCCCATCTTTCCCCTACCCACCACCCCAAAACAGCCATCCCATTGTATACCCCCTCCCCCAATCTATTCTCTCCTATGTCCTCCCCCATTGCCCCTCTGACTTTCCGG
>CM053582.1:57765802-57786814 GCA_028627135.1 Pseudochirops cupreus | reverse complement strand
TAATAATAATAATAATAATAATAATAATAATAATAATAATGTTTAGTATTTAAGTTTAAAAGAAATTAATTTTTAAAAGTGAAGCCAAGTTAAAGAGCATGGCCACTCCAGCCTCCCTGTCTCCAGGGCTGTCTAGTTGGATTCATTGTCCTGGCGCAGCTGAGAGTTCTGGGTGAGGAGGCTATTTTTAAGACTCCAGCTGTTTTGTCTTTGAAATGCTAAAGGAGCTAATGAAGGCAATGGACTATTGTAGGGCTCCATTTCATATTGTGTCAAACTAAGGAGCAGGAAACCCAAACCAAGACCCCACTTCAGAAGTTAAGGTTGGAATTGCTGCCTCATCTGTTTCACCTGGGAGTTTTTGGGATTCTAGGCTCTGTCTTCTTTTTGCCAGGGCCCTACTTAGGGGCACAGGCCAAGGCATCCTAGACTGGTGAATTTCGAGTGTGTCTTGCCCCCTCGTAAATAGCTTCTAGCCTTTTCCTTCTCATAACATTATCCCTGCTACCAAGCTCTAACTAGCAGTGGGGGACCAGAGAACTGCTTTGAGGTGCTGAATCTGAAGGCTACAGAATTTGGCAGGTCTCCAGCAGCCAGAATTTACTGTCCAGTACAACTAGTTAAAACCAGACATGTCCACCATGTCCGTCCCCTTTTGGTGGCTCTTCTACCCTACCCACTAGTGAGGGAGCTTTGTCTGTCACTTGTCACCCAAGAGTGTGGGGATCTTATTCTAAAAGCCCCCAAATTCCTTGTTTCAAGTGTGTTTTCTCTTCCTCGTAAAAGCCTTTGCTTCAGTTATCACCTGAGGCCCAGGCAGAGGCTACCCCTTACCTCCTGCCTTGACACACACACATCCCAAGAGGGGCAGCCTAAGGAGAAGTTTAGGAAGGACTCTGGCTTTTGGCAAAACCCTCCCCCTGATTTCCCCCCCCCCCCCCAGCCCTAATTAGGGGCAGGGACCAGGGTTTTCGAGGTTTCCAAAGATGGACACCATCTTGGCCTCTACTTAGGGACTTTGCTCTACTCTCTGTTTAACAAGGGCAGGTGACCAGTTCTCTCCCTCATGGTCATTGGCTTGGCTACTCCATCAGTTGCTCCTTACCTTATTCCTGGATTCTGAGGCCCAGTGGGAAAGGAGCACCTCCTTGGGGACCATGACTCCCTTCTTCCTTCCCATTCTCCATGGCCTAAGGGGGAAGGTTAGAAGCTTTCTCTTCCTGAAAGCCAGGACAAAGGTTTTTTAGTTTGTGTCTCTGGTGCCTAGTATACTCCTATCCAGGATAAGCACTTAGTAGAGTTTTGGGATGGGGCCTGGTGACTTAGTGAACTCTTTGGCCTCAAGTTCCCTTCAACAGGGGCCTGGGATTACCCCTGTATGGGGCTGGGGCCAGAGTTTTCAAGGCTTCCAAATTTAGAGGCCCAATGGTAGGTAGGGAGTCACTAGGGACACCACCTCTCCCGCCAGTAAGAGCAGGAAGGAGTCTAGGGACAGTCCAGGCCTTCCTAATGTACTTGCTAGCCCCTGGCCCCTTATTCTTCTTTTCTTAAAGACAACTAGTGTGGGTAACCAAGACTTTTTCTCCTTTTCCTCAAGCACTAGGCCTTTCTTTTACCCTCTGATGTTCCCTCCCTTGTTCCTTTCCTTCTACGAGCAATGGGAGAAGAGCACTGTCCAGGGGACTCCAATTCCTTCTCCTCTCCCCTTTCTCCCTTGAGGGAGGCCAGGAGGAGCTTCTTTTCTTGAAGGGATGGAGAGTTAAGGATTTTGTGGGTCCTCATTGTCATGCAGAATTTTTATTCGTAGAAAGCTCCTATTAGGGGGGACTAGATCTGGTATTTGGAAAAACCCTAGGGCCCCAATTATCTGCTGCCCAATGAGAAGGTACTGAAGGATCCTTTAGATAGGAGAGCTGGAGAGATAAGGGAGAGGTAGACTAACTGTTCCTAAGGGACAAAGAGATTGACACATGCAAAGGTTGGTCCAAAGACCTAAAGGAGTCTGACTTTTTACAAAACCCTTTGACCCTCCAAACTCTCTTTTTTAGAGCCCTCTAGAGGGGCTGGGAGCAGGGTTTCCAAGGCTTCCCAATTTAGATGCCATCTTGCTGCCTCCTTATCGATTCTTTTCCTTCTCTTCTGATAACTAGCGTGGGAGGCCTTAACTTCTTCCCTCCCTGCCTCACTGCCTTTTGCTAGATGATCCTCAAGCTCTTGTTTCTTGGTTCCTAAGTCTAGTGGGAAACAAACACCTCAATGGGTACCTTACTTCTCCTGGGACACCAGGACAGTGACCTAAGGGGGATGGCTGGAAGGGAGGAAGAGTGGAGGGGCTTTTGGGGTCCCCAGTACCTAGTATAAGCCTACACAAGATAAGCATTGATGAAACTCTAGGAATGGGATCTGATGGCTTTGAAAAGCTTTTGGTCCTAAAAATTCAATAGAGGGGATGAGAAGCAGGAGAGAAGATGGGGAGGGATTGGAGAGACCCCCTTCTCCTCCTTGCATTATTTTTCAACCAAGGAAGGGCCAAAAGAGTGTGGGCAGGTGACCAGGGGAGTGAGGCACAGCACCGAGCAAAGGTTTCCCTGCTGGGGAGGGGGGCACTGCTACTTAATCCTCATTCTGATAATTAAGCAGGGCCGGCCCTGACTTTTCTTACCCCTCACAGTTCTTTGCTCTTTTCTTTGCTTTTTTCTCCAGGCCTTTTTCTTCACAGCCTTTTTTCCCCTCATGGGTAGATACCATAGTCTTAGCTTCTCCTTCCTTCTTAGGTCTAGTGGTAACCCCTTTACTTTCTCAAACTTAATAGCTTCCACTCAAATAAAATCTAATGGGAGAGAGAACACAAATTTAGTACCTACAAAACCCTTTGGCACCAACTGCGCAGGCTCCCCCTTGAATGCTTTTCCCTTCCCTTAAAACCTTTGCTTCTGAGGCCTAATGGGGGGGGGGTTCCATTCCCCTGGATGCTTTCCCCCTCTCGATGCCTATTTTTCTCCCTTCCTGCCCCACCTCCAAATTCCCCTCCTTCTTCCCCACCATGGTCTCCCATTCTTTCCCAAATAGCTGTTTATCACACAAGTCTTAACTTTACCCCCAGTTTTCCAAAGCCTTGTCCCCTCCCAGCACCCCCTTTATCTTTTTTTGTTTTTTCCTTAGCATGCTTGGCGTCTGCCCCTCCCAGAACCCCAGTTTTCCAAAGCCTTTCCCCTACCACCAAAGTCTCTTCTTCAGCACACAAGCTTCAGCTTCCTTTCCCCAGAGGCCCCAGTGCTTCTTCTCTAGGTGGGTGGTGACCTTCCCTTGTAAGAGACCAAGATGGGACCAGTAGAGGGTGATTATTTCTTTGAGAGAGAAGGGGATGGGAGAGATGTTGTGAAGGTAGAATTGACAATTCTTAGCAATGGATAGGATGTGGGGGTGGGGATGTAAGTGAGGAGCCAGATGGCTGATGTGGAGTTGCCTGAAGGAGGCTGGGGTGATTCTCTGGACAGAACTAAGGAAATCTGGTAGAGGGGTGGGCATGGAGGTCAAGATAATGAGCTCTCTTTGGGACACGGTCAGATGCAGATGTCTCCTGGACATTCAGTTGGACAGTTGGTGATAGGGAACAGAGCCCAGGGCTGAGACTGGGGCTAGATGTACAGAACTTGAGTCATCTCCGTAAAGGTGATAATTAAACCTGTAGAAACAGACATAGTTTCCCAGAGGAAGGAAGAGGGGCCAGAATGGATCTTTATGTGTAACTTGTATCCCAGAACCCTAAATTCTGGGTTTTTGCTGACTGCCTTTGCAAAAAAACTTTTTTGGGAGGAGAGTGGGGGAGAAACAATCCAATTTGCTTCATTTTGGCCAGTGATACACTGGTAAATGTTTAACAACCAGCTCTCACACAAAAAAACAAGCCCTGTACTCTTAACACACTCTTAAATTAAATCAGCATTGTTGATGTTTCTCCATCACTTTCTTATGTCTAGACAATCAGTTTGTCTCCCTGATTACATTGTGAGCTCTTCAAGGTCAGGGTTTGTCTTTGGTCTCTCTTTTCATCCCCTTCACTTAGCAAAGGAGGTGATGGCTGGGGAGGAGTCTCAATTAATTGGATAAGATTTTCCACAAACATAATGAATGAGAAGGAAGTGGTCAACTTCTTATCAAATATCTCTGCTAAAGGTCTGGTATACAAGTTATATAAATGACTAACAGAAAGATATAAGAACAAAAGCCGTTCCCCAATAGACAAATGGTCAAAGAATATAAACAGTTTTCAAAAGAACTTCAAACTACTGACAAACTTATAAAAGAATGGCCTAAATTATTAATAATAAGAGAAATTCAAATGAAAACAACTCAGTCAATTGCCAAAGACGACAAAAGTTGGAGATAGTCAATGTTGTCAGGGTTGTGAGAAGATAGGCACATAGGCACATTGCAGGAATGAAAACTAGTGCATTGTTGATAGAGCTTTAAATTAGAACTGCTATTATGTTAAAAAAAATTGGAAATGGTTTGGATTTGTTTCTTTTTTCCCATTGTTTACTCTATTGGTTACAACTTTTTTATACAACCAGACTAATGTCCAATGTCAAAGTATTTGCAGATCCTATACTTGATTGCATGCCGCCATGGGGCGGGGGGAGAGGGAGGGGAAAAATTTTGAAACTCAAGAGATTCTGGAACTGAATCTTGTAAACTAAAAATAAATAAACAAATCAATTTAAAAAAATAAAAAAATTGGAATTAGGAAGATAAATTGACTCAAATGTCCATGCCTTTTGACCCAGAGATCTCATTGCTTGTAATACATGGCAAGGAAGTCACTGAAAGAAAAAAAGGTTCATATACACCAAAAGATTTATAGCACTGCTTCTTGTCATAGCAAAGAAATGGTTAAAAAAAATTAGATGGTCATTAATTGGGGAAAAGCTAAACAAATTGTGGTACATGAAAGTAATCTAATATTCATACTGTACCATGTGATGAATACAGAGAAGCCTGGAAAGGCTTATAAGAAACAATGCAGAAGGAAGTAAGCAGAGCTAAGAAAAAACAGTCTCAAGGGCTACAGTCGAAAAGGAAGGAACTATGCCCCTCCCCCAACAATCAAAGAGAAATCCTGTGACATTATCATTATAAAGAACAAGCTTTGACCTCAAAGAAGAGAGAAGAGCCCCCTGCCTTGTAATGACAGATTTGATTTGATGTAGTGAGAAGTTTGGCTGATTTCCCCCTCTACTTCCTCTTTCTCTTTTCTTTTTAATTCTTTCTTAGAAGGGATGGCTGGGGGGGGGGGGGGGCGGGCGGGGCGAGCAGGCAGACAGAGATATTGAGGCTGGTCTAGGCAGAATAGAGACAAGGGAAAGGAATACAAATTTCTTTTTACAAATTGACTGAACAAGTCAAGGTGGAGCCATTGAGGGTTCTCCTCCACTTTGTGGCTTGGATTTTGGCTGCCCCTCCACCTGCTGGCACCTTGCTGGCACCATTACTCCTCTGTCTTTTTGCTTTGGGAGACCTGGTCCAGGAACCCTAAATGCTTTCCTTCTGCTTCGGGATGCTGTCATCTCTGAGGGGCACGTGCTCCCTTCTCTTCTGGGGCCATGTCCTTCCTGCCACAGCCTCTCCATGACTGCCATCTCAAGGGGTTGAGAGGTTCCCTAGGGTGCTGTGCAGATGCACAGAGTTCCCTCCCCAAGGATCGAGGCCTGCACTACTTGTGTTTGAGACTCTGTGTGCTCAGCTCAGCTCACTCTTCTCTGCTTCAGCTACCTTTTATGTACCTTAGCTAAGGCTCAGATCAAGAGTAACCTGACCCAATCAAACCAGGCCTCAAACATCCTCCTGGGGATGGTCACCCTGAAATCCTAGATGATAGCAGGTACAGAGAGTTGGGGTGTGTGGGATACTACAGGTCAGTGCAAGGCCTGGTATGCAGACCAGTGAGAAAACAAGCACAAGGGCAAGGGTCAGGAAAAACACTGAGTCAGAGATCAGGCAGCAGATGAGCACCAAAGCCCAACAGAGACCAGGAGGCAGTGCCTTCACCTTGCAGGTGAAGGCCCTGCAAATCCTTCAGGAACTGCCAGATTCTAAGGACCCTTGCTGAGGAAACAGATGGAGGAATGAGCAAATGTGAGGCCCTAATCCCCCAAATGAATGGAAATCCGAAGGAATTTCATGAAATCGGAATGAATTTCTACCTGGTGCTCAGAGCTTTGATATAGTTCCTACTGAGGAAGGGGCCAATCCCAGCATGCCTAGTCTGGCCCCTTCCTGAGAGAGAAGGCATGGAGTTACCTGACTAGAATAAAGAGACTGGTGGTTCAGGCAGCTTCTGACAGTGGACTTCTAGTACCAATGAGAATATGAAGGAGGTCAGGGTGTGTGCCATATTTTCAGCAACAACTTTCCATCACCCTAGAAGACAAATATCATGTTTTCTATGAAGATGGTTTAGTCTCTTTGATAGTAAGTTTCTATTCCTTGTCTATAAGTTGAGGAGCCTAATAAAAGTTATTGAAATTACATGTCACAAAAAACTCCCAAATCTCTACAGATCTAATGAAAATTCATAAGGTATTCAGTGTTTGTTTCTCCATCTAGGTTCAGTTGGTATTGATCTCTGTTCAAAGAACCTGCAAATTCTCATTTCAACCCACTTCTCAATATACTTATGACCTTCCAATGGGCTTAGTGTCAGAACATCTATCTTGATCAGGAGTGAGGACGTGGGCACAGTTTGGGGGATGCCTTTCCCCAAATCTCTTAGTTATGCTCCCATCCAGGGAATTTCCGGGAACTTTAGTCCCTGGCTGAGAAAAAGCCATTAGGTCTGACAATTAAATCATTGGTAACTTTGGAGAGAGTGGTTTGAGTTGAATGATGAGAGTTTAAAAGAGAGTGAGAGGAAAGTAGATGGAGGCACTTGGTATAAATTGTTTTCTCAAGGAGGTTAGCTAAGAAGGAGAGGAAAGCTACAAGGCTACCAGTCTGAGCAGATGGGTGGATCAAGTGAAGGTTCCCCCAAAAGCCCCCATGCCTCCACTGTACTCCTCTGAAAGCACTCTTGGAGTAGTTCAGTATAGTAGCTGGAGTCAACTGGAGCTGGGATCTCAAGAGAAAGAGGCTTTTCAGCAGAGGGAAGAGACTGTGCAAAGGTTCAGAGAGGGGAGATGGACTGTCTGACACTTCCTAGCTGTATGACCCTGGGCAAGTCACTTAACTTCTTCTTTCTGCCTTACTTTCCTTATTTATGAAATGAGGAGGCTGATCCTAGGCCAGTTTGGCTCTAATATAAAATGAGTGACTGGGAGTGTATGAAGTAAGGCTAGAAAAGTAGATAGAAACCACCTGGCATTAAATGCCAGGCTAAGGAGTTTGTAGTTTATCCTAGGGGCAATAGGGAACCACTGAAGAGTTTTGAGTAGGGGAGTGACATGGTCAGACTTGTGTTTTAGGACAGCAGCTGTGTGGAGATAGTTGGAGAGGAAAGAGACTGAGAGCAGGCAGACCAATCAATAGGCTATAAAAGTGGGCCAGATAAGAGGTCACAAGACCTTGAACTAGGGTACTGACCATGTGAGTGGAAAGAAGGGGACAGATGTGAGAGATATTGTGGAGGTAGAATCAACAGGACATAGTAATTTATTGGATGAGGAGGGGAAATAATCTAGGACAGCCCCAAAGTTACTAATCTGGAGGACTAGAAGCAAGCAAAATAGGGAAGTTTGGAGAAGGGGTGTTATAGGACCTATTCAACTCTGCCTGCTGGGATTCATTTCCTAGTGTCTGCTTGGTGGTGTCTATGACCTTGCTTACATCATGTATACAACATGCCTGCTCCTGCACATTTGGAAACCTTAAGTGCCACACTTTCTTTGAGGGTTGCCAATGAATTGATTATCTGGCTAAAGGATCTGTATGGACATGTGCCCATGGATGTACACATTGATACCTAGATATATTTGTAATCTAGGCTTTCACTTCTCTGTTAGGATCATGGCATTATGGATTTTAAGCCGGAAAGAATCTCAGAGGTCATGGAATCCAGGGATCTTGTTCAAGAGCTTTCTGTATTGGATGCTGTAGTCCTGTCTCCCTCTCCCAATGACTGCTCAACTATTTGAAAGCATAGAACTGGAAGCAGAGGTCACAGGTCGTGCCTTCCTTCCTGCCAATCATCACAAAAGCAAAGAGTATCTCTGTGATCTAGCAGAGATAGGAAGGTTCCTGGACAAAGGGGCCAATCTGGGAAACTCTTGGGGTGCTTCTTGCCCACACCCCCAATCTGAAGGCAGATTTGGAGTGGCCTGTTATCCCACTCCCATCTCTAGTGGGCTGTAAAGAATAACCTTTAGATATGAATGGGCAGTTTTTAGAGGAAGAAATGAAAGCTATCTATAGTCATACGAAAAACGCTCTAAATCACTATTGATTAGAGATGCAAATAAAAACAACTCTGAAGTACCACATCTCACCTGTCCGATTGGCTAACATGACAAAACAGGAAAATGATAAACGGTGGAGAAGATGTGGGAAACTTGAAACACTACTTCATAGTTGGTGGAGTTGTAAACTGATCCAGCCATTCTGGAGAGCGATTTGGAATTATGCCCAAAGAGCTACCACTTTTAGGTTTGTATCCCAAAGAGATCATAAAAATGAGGAAAGGACCCATATATACAAAATATTTATAGTAGTTCTTTTTGTGATGGCCAAGAATTGTAAATTGAGGGGATGTCCATCAGTTGGGGAATGGCTGAATAAGTTGTGGCATATGAATATAATGGAATACCATTGTTCCATAAGAAATGTTGAGAAGGCAGATTTCAGAAAAAACCTGGAAAGACTTGCATGAACTAATGTTGAGTGAAGTGAGCAGAACCAGGAGAACATTGTACACAGTAACAGCAACATGGTGTGATGAACAGCTTTGATAGACTTAGCTCTTCTCAGCAATGCAAGGATCTAAAACAACTCCAAAAGACTCATGATCCAGAGAAAGAACTACAGAGTCTGAATAGAGATCAAAGCATATGATTTTCTCTCTTTTCTTTTTTTGTTTCTTCTTTCTCATGGTATTCCCTTTTGGCTCTAATTCTTCTTTACAACATGACTAATGTGGAACTATATTTAATAAGATCACACACGTATGGCCTATATCAGATTGTACTCTGTCTTGGTGAAGGGGGAGAAAAGGGAAGGGGAGAAAATTTAGAACTCAAAATGTTATAAAAGTGAATATTTAAATCTAAAACGAAGGAGGGAAGGAAGGAAGTAAGGAAGGAAGGAAGGAAGGAAGGAAGGCCTTTAATAAATCTCCTTTGGATCCAAGCCTTGTGAGTGACTTTCCTCCTTTTTCCCTTTGCCAGTCTGGATGCTGAGTTACCACATAATCACTCATGCCAAGGTGCTCTAGCTGCCAAGTGTAGGAATTAAAATGGGTGAGAGAAACTGCTCAAGACTCATCACTTTAAAACTCCTTGGACTCACAGAGAAAACTCTTACTCAATTACTCCAGTAAGTGGCCCTAATTGAAGGAGCAGGTTTAGGAGACAAGCTAGCAAGTTCTTTCTGGGTATTTGGAGTTTGATATACAGAGGGGCTGTCTAGGAGACAACCAGACCAGGTCCACTTGGTTGCTTCCTCTTTCTGGAGAACTCAAATACATACGAGAAGCAGCACTACCCTCTAAATTCCAGAGGCAGGCAGCAGAAGCAGAGTTAGCCTTTGGTTACTATTATTTCTATAACTGGGGGATTTTTCCACTAGCAGTGAATTGACTAAGAGGGCAACACGGCATAACCCACTTTGGAGTCAGGAGACTGGGTTCAAGTCTCTTCCTCTGACAAATACTGGCCATATGACCCTGGGCAAGTCTCCTAAAGCTTCCATGCCTCAGGCGACTCTTGGACTCTAAGCTGCCGAGCAGATCTCTCAGAAGAGGGGGTCTCTTAAATCTCTAAAATCACCGGACCCATCCCCAGCCAAACCAGAGGAAGCAAGTACCCCAGGAGGGCAACCTCGGAGACTAATCACTTGGGGTGATTTTCAAGGTAACTGGGATTCAAAAGATGTCCCAGCATCAGTTCTGATTTCAGTTGACCTTTCATTTGTTGGGTGCCTGAAGAGCTGGGAGCCGGAGGAACATAATTTATTAAAAGAAGAAATAAAGAGTTGGGAGAGAGAATCAGGACAGGAGAGGAGGAGGCCTTGTTCCAAGCGTGTGGTTTCCTGGGCCCTTCTCTGCCTAGTCTTCAGCTTGTAAAATCCTGCTTGGAGCACAAGTATAGCCTCAGAAAGTGCTGCCTGTACCCTCTTGAGTCCTTCAAAGGGCACTTGTTAACTTTTAATTAGTCCTTTTAGAGTGGAAAAGGACCATAGAGGCTACCTAATCCAACCCTACCGTTTGGCAGATGGCAGGCAGACTTGCCTAAGTTTCTGAGCAGCTCTGGAAATGACCGTCTTTGGAATTACAGGTAGAGGAAAGCAGCCCACCGAGAGTGTAGTTTGTCAGCTGGTCATTTGTGAAGTCTTGGGGAGCAACAAAAAGCATTTATTCCAGTTACTGAAGGGAGCTTAGCAGACCTGCAGGAAGCAAAAAGCCCTCAATTACTGTATAGTCATTGGATAAAAGCAGGCAACCTGTCTGAGCTGATGGTGGGGCCCATTTAACTCAGGCAGGGGCCCTGCACTTTCCTGTGATTCCCACCAGCTGCAAGGTCAGGCTGCCATAAGCAGGCTTCCTGAAGATGCCTTGTGCTTGGTGGGTAAGCAGCCTAGGGCCAGAGCTGTACAACAGGGACATTTTCAGGCAAATCCACAAGAGCCTGCAATCTTCTGGGAATGTTTGGCAGTCGGTGAGCTTTCAGGCTTTGCTACCTCCAACCAGCACCCAGCAACTGGTTCCCCTTGACCACAGATTTATTTGTGTGGAAAAACACACTGGGTATTTGCTATGGATATGCAATACATAGCACCTAATTAGTACCTCAGGGTAGGTTGTTTGTAAATAGAAATCAATAAGGGCCATGTACCATATCCCCAACAGTACTGTCTTGTGCTCACTGGGAGGCCAAGGATTCAGGCAGGAACTCGGTGCCCTTTGGATGCAGACTCCAAATGGGACTGGATCCCCAAAGATGGAGTACCACATGAAACCTGGGATCACAGATGTTGGGAGCTGGGAGGAGCCTCAGAGGCCATCTTTACAGAGGAGGAGGACACTGAGGCCCAGAGAGGGAAAGGGCCTTGTACAAGGTCACACAGGTAAGAAGTACCAAGGTTGGGAATTGGACCAAGATCCAGCGACACCAACCTTGGTCCATTTGCTCAGCATCATTTTACCAACACACTGGAGGATAATAACAATAAGAAATGGTTTCTTCCAAAGGGGTTGGGAATAGGCACACTGAGGAGACCTGGCATTCTGAGAAGTAGAAGGGGTCACTGGCCAAGGTGACATTAGCTGGCCCAGCTAAACCCATTTGCCCCCACCCCCACCCAAGCTGGCAGCAGTTATCTATTTAGTGGCTACTCTGGGAGTGTTCCTAGCTTGGGGCCCTCTGGTCAGTGTGCTCTCAAGCAGAGTCTGCTGCCATCTGGTGGTTTCCCACCAGCAGATGGGCAAAGAGCTGGTATGGCCTGCATAGGTCAATGACACCAATGTTTTCCTTTTGATCAGTATTTCGCTAGGGTGCTCCCCATACTGGTGGGATGCTTGAGCAGCATCTCACAGTCATGGAGGGGAGTTTGGGTTTCTTTTTTTGTTTCTCACCTGCCTCTGTATCCCCAGCCCTTAGCACAGTGCCTGGCACTCGGTAGATGCTAACGAAGTACTCGTTGACCTGACTTGACAGTGTACAGAAAGCTCTGGAGATGTCCGAGCGGAAGATGAAATGTGGAACTCGATTATTTGCATGTCTGCTTTGCACCAACAGGTTAAGAGAAACATACGAAATGCCCAGATGGAAACATACACACATGATATTCTCCCAAGTGAATACAACTTCATGGTAAATCCATTAGCATTTGAAAGTTGATGGCCATATTGTTTCTTTAACTGAAGGAAAACCTTGAGGATTGAAATGCTATCTTTTCATCTGGGGGGATGTTGTGGTTCTGCTAGGCTCAGCTTCTCACTAATCATCCGTGTAAACTTGAGTAAGTCATTAAACTCTTTTCAGCCTGTTTCCTCCTCTGTACAATGAGGGGACTATACAAGAAGACCTCTAAGGTCCTTTCTAGTTCTGACTAGTCTATGAAAATGCTGTATAAAAATGACAGATGGATTACCAGGGGTAGGAGTTTTGTATAGAGCTCCTCTACACTGCTTTTTACCTACAGCTTTCATTTATGATTCCATTTGGAGAACTTGAGTGAAAACTCTCTTCTAGAGGGCTTGTTAGTCTTTTTGCTCATATTAAAATAATGGTTATGGCAATCTGCCCAGGGTAAACATTTTATGTGTGATATCACTGCAAAAAGTCTGTGAAGAAGATTTTCAAGAGACCTTATAGCTCTGGTCTTCCCAATTTTTCAAAGGTTACCTCCACCACATTCGTTTTAGAACTATGCCTCTGTTCTACAGAAGCTTACAGAGCAGTGTCTGAAAGTATATTTGAGTCAATAATTTCCTTTCATCAGAAATAGTATTGTTTTTAGTTTGATCGGTTAAACTTTGACACAGCAGATGGCTAACATTATAAATGATCTATTCTCTTGGCAAGTCATAGAATCGAGTAATGAGGGGGATCACTAGCCTTTTCTTATTGACTGTAACTGATAGAATTGCATGTGTAATTGAGACTAGCTCACATTCACAATTTTCTTTTACTTTGATAAAAAGCATTTCCTGGTTTGTGTGGCTTTCTCTCTACAGCTCATAAAATCATTTCAGTAAAATTCAGTGTTGAAAATGATATGTTCCTGGTTTTATGGTGAAATATTGGTCTGGACTTACATCTCACACTATACACACACAAGAAAATCAAAGCACCTTGGTTGTTTGCATTTTAAAATCATAAAAAATCTGAATGTTCTTTGAGCACAGTGACTGTCTTTCTTTTCAGTCTTTGTATCTCCAGAATCTAGCACAGTGCTTTGCACACAGTAGGCATTTAAGAAATGTTTGTTGGATTAAATTGGAGAGGAGGGACTTTAAAAAAATCAATTAAATATAAGAAACCATTGGAGAGAACCTGTATGGGTAGGATTCTATACGATAAAGGACGTTGCACAATGAAAAGCTGTCTCTTTGAAATGAAAAGAGACTGATTGGAGGGAAATATTTGAAGTGAACATAGCAAATAAAGGTCTGACTTCTGTGATTTATAAGGAACTGACACATATCTCTAGAAGTAGAGAAGAATACCCACTCCTCAATGGAGACTGAGAAGGAATGATCTGCTAGGTAGGAGGAAAACCAGGAGAGCAGCATCCTGAAAATCTAAAGAACAGAGTTTCCAGGGTATGACGTTGATTAACAGTGTTGAAAGCTTCATAGAGGTCAAGAAGGATGAGTATCGAGAAAAGGCCATTATGAGATGATTGGTGACTTGGGAAAGGGCAGTTTCAATTGAGTGTTAAGGTCAGAAACCAATCTATAGAGTGTTGAGGAGAGTAAGAGGAAAGGAAGTCAAGCTATCAATTGTAGGTGGTTTTCTCAAGGAGTTTAGCCACGAAACAGATGAAAGGGATGAGAAATATGCAATGAAGTGGGGATAGACAGATCTAGTGAGAATTTTTTAAGGATGGGCATGTTTGGAGGCAGCAGGGAAGAATGTGGTAGACAGGGAGAGAATAAAGATTAGTGAGAGAGTAGGGCTGGTAGAGGGGGAATCTGCTGGAGAAGATGGAGTGGAATAGGATTACTTGTACATGCTGGCCTTGGCAAGAAGGACGTCTTCATGCGAGACAGGAGTGAAGGTGGCAATAAGGGAAGGCATTGAAATGATGTGAGATGAGCAGGGGAGAAGAAGAAGCTCTTGGAAAATGACCTGGAATTTTTTAGTGAAACATGAGGCAAAGTTCTTAGCTGAGAGGGTGAGGGGAAGGAGAGCTATGGGAGACTTGGGAAGGGATGGAATGGTTTGGAATATTCAATGGTGAGAGGCCTTTTTGGAGCGATGGCCCAGTTGAGACTACATAACATAGTTTGGTAGTAAACCCATTCAGTGCGGTTTTGTGATTTACTCCAGCTTTGTTCAGCAATATATGAATAGGAATGAGAGTAAAGGATGGTGGAAATGATCTAAGGCTGGGGCTTGGCTGGGCAAAATTAGCAAAAGAATAAGGGGAAAGGGGACACAGGGGACAATATAGTATTGAGTTGAACTGGTTCACCAAAGGGTCTAGATGGGGAAGGGAAGAGTGTAGACAGTATAAGGGTAATGCCCTGGGAGAAAACTGAGGGATGGAGGGATTGGAGATCACAAGGAGAATAAAGAGCAGGGTTTGGAGTTGTAAGACAGAGAGAAAGATGGAGGGAATGACAAAGGATTAAGATCAGGTAAATGAATTTGAGAGTTCATGAACATAGAAATAGAATACTTGTTTGTGGGTGATGGCAAAATTAAGAGTTTGACAATTTCATATGTAACTGAACTGTGGTGGAAGAATGGCTTATGGGAAATGAATAAATTAAGGAACTGGGACATTAGAGGGAGGATCAATATGTCTGTTAAATTCCCTAGTAGGAGGGCAGGAGTTAGGGAGGAGAGAAAGACTGTAAACCAGGCACTGAACTCATCAAGGAAGGAAGGAAGGAGAGTATCCTCCTGAAAAACCCTAAATTTAAGCTGGTAGATAATAGCCACTAAAATCTTAATTGGGTGATAAATATGGATTGAATAAGCCTCAGAAGAGGAAAGGTTACTGAGTGATAGTAGTAGAAAGCCTGGAAGTAGCAGTGGGGAACAAGGAGTATTCTTAAACCTCTATCATGGCTGATAAGTTTGGGGGAGGTGGGAGTAGCAATGAATGAAAAAGAAATCGGTGTTAGAAAAGGTGACCAAGGAGGTCCTGTCATTAGGGGGGATCCAAGGTTCAGTAAGTATTAGATGGAAAAGGCGAAAAAGGAAAAGGTTGATGAAGGGAGCAAGCATTTCAGAGACCACAGTAGAAGAGTGGGTGGATCTGGAGTGGGATTTGGTGACAAGGGGTGTGTGTGGAATGGGGAGAATAAAATAGGGTTAGGGTTAGGTATGCTGGTCACTGAGGAATGAACTCAAGCAGATTATATCATCTGGGGGTAGGTAGAATGAGGCAGGCAGCCCATAAGCATGGGTATTGCCTGAGGTTAACCAGGAGTGGTTAGAATACTGCAGACCAGGCAGGGCCATCACCAAAAAAAAAGACCAGTCTGTACAAAAATATTCGTAACTGCTTTATTTATAATAGCTCCAACCCAGAGACTACAAACGTCGAATGGTTGGATTAACATAATATAATGTAACATTGTGCCTGCATTTACAAAAACAGGTTCAACTAGAAGGTGGCAGGCTGCATTTGGCCATCAGAGAGTGGCCTGTCTGCGTTTGAATCCTAGATGTAGCACTTAAGAGCTGTGTGTGCTTGGGTAAATCTTTCCCTCCCTGGGCCTCAGTTTCCCCATCTGTTAAAGGAAGGGGCTGTCGTGGATAACCTTTGGAGTCCCCGCCAGCCCTAAAGCTAGGGCCCTAGGAGAGCAAAGGAGTAAAAAGACAAGTGCTAATGAGCAGCGGCGGCACAAAATCAGCAGACGCCCAGCAGCGATCCTCACTGGCTATTTGTAATTCACGCAAAATGTCGCCTCCTTTCCAGGCGATACAACTATCCAATCGGCTTGTAGGAGGAGGGGCCGAGACTGCGCCGGGGCGCCCCCCGCCCCCGAGGCACTTCCGGCAACCTCGCCGACGCAGCCAGGAAAAGTTTTGTTGTTAGCAACTCATTGGCTTACTGGGTTCTAGGGACGCCTGCGCAGTGAGCAGGGTGGGGGCCAGAGCCGCCGGTGAGTGACGTCACATCCGGCCGTTCCGAGGCTCTCCGACAGTTTGGGGCTATGAAGTCCGTTTTCGTCACCGTGGGCACCACCAGTTTCGATGAGCTTATAACCTGTGTGTCTTCCAGGACTACCCTCCAGGTGAGCGAGGTCGCTTCGTCAGTCGGCCTGTTAGTCGGAATTTTTTCCGCCCCTCCCTTCGTTTGGCTGGCAACTCAGACTGCGCCTGCGCTGCGGCTGCGCACACCCTGCCACAGGTGCCTCCGCGGCCCCGCATACTGCGGCTTGGTCACCCGCCCCTGCGCTTGCGCACATCCTTCTACATGGGCTACTCCCCCTCCCCCCCCCCCCGTGTCCTCTTGCACACGCTAGTGCAAACCCTCAGGGCGAGGAACCTCTTCCACGCCTCCCCCCCTCCCCTCACCCCCTCCACTTTTCCTCCACTGATGGCCCCGCTCGAGACTGGCAGGGCAGGCAGGGTCCGGCTCTGACCTGCTGTTGGGACAAATGGGTCCTTTTGCGTTTTAGGGGTGCAGGGACCCCAAAATACCGAGGTTCCGAGCAGAGATGTCTGCAAAGAATTCACAGATTCAGGCAGTGTTCCAGTGAGGTGGCAAAACATTTCTTCTAAGCGAATACTGGCGTTCTAAAGGGCAGAGAATTCCTTCGGAATTCTGCACCGAACAGGAGGGATACTGGGGCTTAGACAGAAACCGTACAGGGAGTTGGGGGGGGGGGGCAGACGTTAGGGCACGGCCTCATTCACTGCTGCCATGGCCTGCGGGGGGACGCTTCTAAGCGGGCTGCACATCTGCACAGCTCCATCTGTAACAAGATAGCCTCGGGAGTTGATGTCTGGATCGTGGGTATTTATTTATATATACACAAGCGATGACTGTGGGAATCACTACCTGATAGTTGTCCTGATAGGAGATAGTCCTGTTCATACAAGGGCAGGTCTACAGAGGTCAGCTTGTTCTTGTAACAGGGAGAGAGAGTTTGCTTCACTGAGTCCACTCATGAGTTATTGCCAGAGATAGGGCCTTAGGACAGGGGAGAGATATGGTCCTAGGGCTGGGGTCCAAGCACCCCATCACTTAGACACTATTGAGGCCAGAATGCTCATTTGATAGAGGGAAAGGCACTCGACATCCCAAGGGACCTTAGAGACCAACCCTCTCATTTTACAGATGAGAAACAGACCTAAGAGTGGAGAATGACTTACAGTCCCAGCATGTGAGGACATTAATTGTCTAATTAGCCTGCCTTTATGTGACAGATGAGGAGAAAATGAGGACCGTAAGATCATAGGGTTAAGTGAGGAAACTGAGGCTGACAGAGGAATAGCTTGCCCCAGGTTGCTCATGTGTCCGAAGTTGTCCGAGTCCAGAGCTGATGACCCTTTGATGTCATCATCAGGGGCTCTTTGATGTCACATCCAAGCACACAGAAAGGTATTAAGAATCAAACATAGTACTGACATCAGCACCCCCAGAAGCCTTTGAATGAAAGCTTTCATTAGAAATAGGAGGAAATTTGGAGCAGGGGTTAACCTAAGGCCACTTGGAGGAGCAGCGCTTTGGTAGCCCAAGTTCTCCTCTCCCAAATCCCGAATCCCCTGGCTATTATACAAAGATATTTTTTAAAAGTGAAGTATTTTGGTCTTTTAAATCATCACTTACTAATGAATCACCTACCTGATAACAGGACAGAGAATACACTAGGATATCTGATATGAGTGGTGGCCAAGCCAAAGCTGAATCCCACTTACCATTCTGACTTTCTTGAGGGTAGTTCCATGGTCCCTTTCCTTCAGGAACTTGTGGCTAATGGAGTTAGGATCATAACTGAGTGTATGCAGTGCTACAAAGTGGTTTACAGGAGTCAGCCCTGAGATGTGGGCTTGAAGAGAGTAATGAAAAGGACCTGCATAAGTGACCATGGCCAAATCTTTGGCCCTACCTAAGTCTCCATTGCTTCCTCTATGACATGATGACTGATATGGGCCTTCCAAACTGGAAATTCAGTGAATTAAGTCCCAGAGAATCTTGGTTCCTCCAAACCTGACAGTGTGGTACAGTGGCTAGAGAGATGACCTCAAAGCTAGGAAGACCCAGGTTCACGTTCTTCCATTACTGGCTGTGTGCCCCAGGACAAATCACCACCTTTCAGTACTCTAGGCCCTTAAGAGTACAGATTGCCAAGATGGTGCCAAACTTCCTTATCTGGAAGTCCCCCAAGGAAACTACAAGTTTGATCCCTCTCCCTAGCTCCTCAAGCCTGTCACTAGGAGGCCCACAGAGTACAAGACCTAGAGTCCAGAAGACCAGCATTCAAAACCAGCCTAGGTCACTTACCAGCTATGTGGTCTTGGGCAAATCCAATTGTTTCCCTCGCTTTCCTTATCTGCAAAATGGTGACAATAATAAACAGGGTCCTTGTGAGGATCAAAATGAGATGGTCATTGTAAAGTGCTTAGCCTGGAACTTACTAAGTACTAGAAAAATGTGATGATGACTGTGAGTGTATTTTAAGTAGCCTTTGTTGATTTTTCTGTTATTTTAGATCCTCAGGAGACTTGGTTATCGCAAACTTGTTCTGCAGATTGGAAAAGGCAGAGTGGTACCAGACCCCTTCAGTTCGACGTCCTTTTCTTTGATTGTTTACAGGTTCAAGAATTCCTTGAAAGAAGACATTAAGAGATCAGATCTTATCATTAGCCATGCAGGTATGGCCTCTTGGATTTAGAATCACAGTGTGCAAATTTAGATTAGAAATCTGACATGCCTGATTGATTTAGGCTTGTGATGAAGAGCAATGACATAAAGGCCCCTGAGAATGTTACTCACATTTGTGAATCACTAGAAGAGAAATGAGCAGGCCCCTTGTCCCCTAACAATGTTATTTTCCACATACGGAAGCAAAAGCGCAGGAAGCATGACATATTTCCAGCATCACACGGCAAGGTGTTAAAATGTTGGCATGTAAGGATCATAACAAATAGGAATTGATGTCAGCTGTGTTAATAGAGGCTTCCAAGTTTAAGTGAAAATTCTGCATTTAAAATGTGACACAAGCTTGAAAAATACATTTTGGAATCAAATTTATTGTAAATGAATTCAGTCAGTAACAGTCAATGTGAAAGTTATCAAAGTTTATCTAGCCAGCTGACTTTGGAGTGAGGAAAGCCTGTGTTCCAGGATGCACCTGACATTTTACTAGCTATGCGGTCATACATAGGTCATTTGATGTCTTTCTTTCCTTTTTTTTTTTTGGTCTTTTTAGAGGGGGAAAGGCAGGGCAATTGGAGTTAAGTGACTTGCGCAAGGTCACATGGCTAGTTTTTGTGTGTATGTGTTAAGTGTCTGAGGCCAGATTTGAACTCAGGTCCTCCTGACTCCAGGGCCAGTGCTCTATTCACTGCACCACCTAGCTGCTCCATTACTTGATGTCTTATTGCAGCAATCAGTTTTAGATGTGTTGCTAGTCTGCCTGAGTTGAGGGGGTTTTCCACATCAGGAGCTCCCCAGGCTACTTATATCAAGGTGACAAGTCAGTTCTGCCTTCTGCTCCCCCCACCCCAAGAAATGAGTGTACATTATTCTGAAAATAGTCCTTTGGGCAGTGTTGGAAATGTGACAGCTAGTGGATTGAGGTGGGGGGGGGAGGGAGACAGATTTTCTTCTTTTGTTGGGTGTCTTTTTTCTGCACTTTTAAGGGGGAAAAATTTATCTGAGTGAAGATTGCTAACAGAAGTCAGGGCTTTATTTTACAAATGAATGCTGACCCATGTGACCCACCTCCTGACTAAGGGGATAGATTCTAGACATACTTTGAGAGATGTGAACTGTTTTTTTACTCTGCATATTTGTTGCTAGACTTTCTCTTTGTTTCTTTTATAATGGGGGTAAGGTGGGAAGGAGAGAAGATAAATGCTTGTTAATTGAAAAAGAAAAGAAATTTTTAAAAGGTATGCAGAGCTCCCCTCCCTATCCTTCAACTCCTGTGCCAAAAGTGATTTCTAAAGTATGTGGTTTTAGATTTGCCATTTGTCACTTACCTTTTCTGTCTTATTATCTAGTAGGTATGAGGTAGTGCCTCAGAATTGTTTTAACCTGCATTTCTCCAATCAAAAGTGAGTTAGAACATTTTTTCATATGGCTATAGATAGCTTTAATTACTTCATCTGAAAACCGATTATATCTTTTGATCATTTATCAGTTGGGGAATGGCTCTTATTTTTATAAATTTGACACAGTTCTCTATATGTTGGAAAAATGAGGCTTTTATCAGAGAAATCCTCTGTCTTCTTAAAAGGGTAAAGGTGGACCTGGGAGACTTGACCATCATCAATCCCCAGAGAGAGGCCATTAACAATTTTCTACTTTGTTTTTCTCCCCCATCTCAATGAGATGAATGTGTAGGCATACTAATTAGCTAAATAACTGGATGTCTGTTATTATTTGTTCACTCTTTTGCTGCAAGACAGGTGGAGGAGAAGCCGATCAAGCCACGTTATTTGGAGTTTGGATTTCTCTTTCTAGGTGCTGGGAGCTGCTTGGAGGTCCTGGAAGAAGGGAAGCCCTTGGTGGTGGTTGTAAATGAAAAGCTGATGGACAATCACCAGTTAGAGCTGGCCAGAGAGCTGCACAAAGAAGGGTATCTTTTCTATTGCACAATCAGGTAGGTGGCAGGCTGGCACTGACTCTTTGGAGGCCTGTGGTCATTTGGCTGACTGCTGCCCCCCACAATCTTCCCTCAGATTCATTGAGCTCTTCCTTTCCTACTGACCAAAGACCTATCCACCTCCAACCCCTCCAACCCTATGCCATTGACATACTTCAAAGTAGCAACTAGGTGGCGCCACAGGCAGGCCTGGGGCAGGAAGGCCTGAGGTCAAATTCAGCTTCTGATATTGACTAGCTGGATGACCTCAGGCAAGTCACTGAATGGCTGCCTGCCTCAGTTTCCCCAGCTGTAAAATGTGGGATCCCTATCTCTCATGGTTGTGAAGAGCAAATGAGAGACTG
>CM053582.1:57699821-57765302 GCA_028627135.1 Pseudochirops cupreus | reverse complement strand
CCTTCCTCTCATTGAATTTGGCTTAGGGAAGGAATGACATCCACTCTAAATTGGGTATCTTGCCCTACAGGAGAGTAAGGGGAATGGGGATGAGAGGGGGGATGATGGAGGGGAGGGCAAGGTGAGGGGGTAGTGTTGTTAGAAGCACACACTTCTGTAAAGGGACAGGGACAAAGTAGAGAACAGAACAAGGTGGGGGAGTGGGGCGAGATAGGAAGGAGGGAAATATAGTCAGTCTTTCACAATATGTCCATTATGGAGATATTCTACGTAACTACACATGTACAGCCTGTATTGAATTGCTTGTCTTTCCAATGGGGGTGGGTGATGAGGGCAGAAAGGAAAGAATCTAGAATTCAAAGTTCTATAATCAAATGTTTAAAAAAATATACATGTATGTATATATTATTGTTATTATTATGCAACTGGGAATTAAGATATACAGGCACTGGGGTAGGGAGATCCATCTTGCCCTACTGGAAAGTCAGAGGGGTGATGGGGGAGGATATAGGAGAGAACAGATTGGGGGAGGAGGTATATGGTGGGATCACTTTTTTGGGGGGAGTAGGTAGGGGGAAGACGGGGAGAAAATTTGTTACTCAAAATCTCGTGGAAATGAATGATGTAAACTAAAAATAAACAAAAGTTTATTTAAAAAAAAACCAAAATGGCAGATTGGTACAGGATCTCTCTCTGGCATATAGCCCACCCCGATGTCTCTAAGACTGACCAGATTCTGGAGCTGCCCATTTTAAAACAGGCCAGTGGCACTGGTTTGTAGGGGAAATACCATTTCCTTCCTGGTTACTTGCCGTCCTCTCCCTTGCCATCTTTCCCAGTGCATGACATGTGGGCATCAGGGCAAAGAAGGGGAGCCTGGATCTTCCTTTGGTGGCTTTTCTATGACCCACCTGATTCTTCTCTCCCCCACCCCAAGCATAAGGAGGTTGATAGAAAGGCCCAGACAGAAAGATATGAAATCTTAGAATCGGGAACAATGAACAATTCCAGGGAGCTGGGAGAAGCCCAAATCAGGATTCATGTCTACATTTTTCAGAGGGAGAGGTAATTGATGGGTAGCCCCTGAGTTCCTCTATAGGAAATCCTCTCCCTGCCCCCCCTCCCCATGCTGAACTTAGCTGAGGACTTGGATAAGAGTCATACAGGATGGGATGTGACCTACATCACTGGAGGGAATAACTACATTGTTAAGAACACAGCTCCACTGGAGTTGTGGAGAAAGACCATGCTAGCCCGGTGGTTCTCAACCTTCCTAATGCCGCGAGCCTTTAATAGCCATATGTGGGCATGTCTGCATGTGGGCGGACCCGCCTGGAGACAGAGGAGGTTTCTAAGATCATTGGAAATATGTGTTTTCTGATGGTCTTAGGTGACCCCTGTGAAAGGGTCATTCAATCCCAAAGGGGTTGCAACCCACAGGTTGAGAACCACTGTGCTAGACATTCCATTTGAGGGTCCAGACATCCTGGAGCATTGCTGCTTCAGAGGCTGGTACAGAAGCAGGGACAGAAAAAGGCTCCTTGCAGTGTGGGACCATCTTGGTAGGCTGCCCCTGCTAGAGCACATGACTGGCTTTAATGGGAGGAACTTGCTGTCAGGTGCAGTTGGGTTGGGAGAGGGATGTCATGGGGACAAAACCCTGGAGGTGACAGCCCAGGGCCAGGCAAAGGAGCCACGTTGTACAAAAGAAACATGCCCCTCATATATCAGCACCCTAGGGCATAGTTCATGTTGCCCACCCTAGTTACGGCTCTGCTGATTAATACTAACCTTCTCTCAGGTTTTAGTTCAAAATGACTTTCTAACATTCTCAATGTCACCAGGAAAAAAGTGGTAGGTATACTGGCTTCATTTTTTTGCCTTCATATCCACAGACCCTGGCACAACACCTTTGAAAGGAGTAGGCATTTCATAAATGCCCTGAGGATTGACTTAAATTATGGCCCTTAATGGCACGTGACTAAGTTAACTTAGTTGCTGATGGGGTCTGAATTTCAGCTTCATTTCTCTGTGGAAACTTTAGTTTTATTATGACCAGCAGGACAACCTTGATTTTCTGTAGCCATTTTCATAGATCATGTGCTTGCCAGGGACAATAGTAAGCAAGCATTTATTAAGTGTCTAATGTGTGCCTTTCTTCTAAGTAGAAAGTGAGACAAACCTGTGGGCCTTGTTCATGGTGGGTTAGTAGAGTTAGCTCTGTCCAAAACTGTAACCAGGACAAGGCAACTGGGACTTTTCCCCAGGGCAGCAAGTTTAGCCGGTGCTGACAGCACTTCTACTCATTTGGTAGCCTCGGAAGGACATAGTTGAGTGTCTAGTTTGCAAGAATAATGTGCTGAAATCCTATTCAAGACTGGAATGAATGAACTTCTCTGTGAATGGATATTTTTTCATTGATCCCAATACTGTATTTTGAAGTATCAATTGGAAGGGATTTCAGCAGCCAGCTAGTCAAGTAGCCATTTAGAAAAGGGATCTCCCTTTGAACACATCTGCCCAGATTTGTTTTCAGTTCCTCCACAATAAATTAAACCTGAAATAAGGAAGAAAAACCATTTAGGACCTTAAAACTCCCAGTTTATATGTCCTGGGTCAGTATGAACAGTAGAAATCATCATCCTTCTATAACTATCGCTAGTCGGCTGAGAATCCCAGGCTGTTGCTGGCCCCCACCCCGTCCTCATTGTAGCAGCCCAGCCCAGGGCAAAGAGCATCCAAGTGTCATCGGTGGCCTTCAGGTGCCATTTTCCAAAGCAGCTTGAGAGGCCAGGTCTAAGGAGATACTGGCTGCTTCTTTTCCCTGTAGTTTGCAGAATAATTCCTCTCCCTACAAACTCTATTCAGGGTGAGGCCTACAGGAGTTGAAGGAAGGGAGGGGCTGAAAGTTGTACTCAGTGACAAATCACTTCCCTTTGCCTAATGAGATGGAGGCTGGACTCCCCAGCCCTTTCCCAGCTTTCCGGCCACCCAAAGCCAGCCAACCTGGATGACTCAGTATCCCCAAAGCAGCCCTCTTGGTCTACCCTCTCTGAAATGCTCTTCTATCCATCTTCCAGTCTAGGGTATAGAACGAGGGCAAACTTCTGGTTTGTGTTCTGTCTGTGGAACACTGTGACCCACTGGTTCATTTCCATGCCTCAGTTTCTTTTTCTTACAGAAAAGGTCTAAATCAAGGGTTTTTCACCTTTTTTTCCATTCTAGGTCTTGTAAAGCTTATGGAGCCCTTCTCAGAAGAATGATTTAATATCAAGTTTGAATTAGTGGGTAGTGAAAATCAGAATCACCCCATTTCAGTCCCTAGATCCTGAAGAACCTCTGAACTAAGTGGTCCTGTGGGCAGTGAGAACACTGGGTTGGGGTTCACCCTACCTGCCTCTTTGTGACCTTGGCAAGTCTTTCTCTGTTTCCTCATCCTGTTAAATTATTGGAAGAAAATGAGTTGGTGTGGCTCTTGGCCTGGAGTCAGGAAGTCTGAGTTGGAATGCTGCCCCCCACACTTACTGTGTCACCCTGGGCAAGTTACTTCCAGGATGTTGGCCTCAGTTTCCCCATCTGGAAGCTGGAGATAATGACAGCACCCATCTCACACAGTCATTTGGAAGACTGAATAACATCATATTTTGAAGCACCTTCACATGCTGGCAATTTTTATTATCTCAGAGGACTGTACGTTTCAAGCTAGAAGGGCCTTTCCAAGTCTTTCAGTCCAACCCCTTCATTCTGCAGAGGAGGTAACTGAGGCCCAGAGGGGTTAGGAGAGTAGTAGATTACTCATCTCGTGGCTGAGCTGGGATCTGGACCGAGGTCCTGGCTCTGAATCTAGTGGGGTTTTCTGTCTCTCTGAAAGGTGAGGGGCTCCCAACAGATGCCAGATACCAAGGATGGATTTCTGTTATAGACCAGTCTGGTGAACTACGAGCCAGTGTCTCCCACCCACCAAGGAACTTCTTGCCTTCTCTGACATCCAAGCTCCAGTTTGATCTCCTCCTGGCACTTTGGGCTTAGGCCACTCGGCATGTATCTTGGAGGAGAGAGGGAGGAGGAGGGAGAAAGAAAAAGAGGGAGGGGGCAGGGGGGAAGGGAGAGGAGGAAGGGGGAGGGGAGAGGGAAAGGGAAGGGGGAAGAAGGGGAGGGAGAGGAAAGAGAGGGAGGGGGAGAGGAGGAGGGGGAGGGAGGGGAGAGAGAAGGGGAGGGAGGGGAGAGAGAAGGGGAGAAGAGAGTGAGAGGGAGGGAGAGAGAAGGGGGAGAAGAGGGTGAGAGGGAGAGAAGGAAAGAGGGAGAGACAGGGGTGGGGGGAGGGAAAGAGGGAGAGAGAGAGAGAGAGAATGAACTTGTCTCTCCATCTCTCTAGCAAGGTCTTCCGGGCAGAGGCAGCATCGTTGCCAATGGCCAGGGCAGGTTTTCTTTTTCCAGTTTTTAATGTGTGGTGGGAAATGTAAGGGGGTGGTGGGGTGAGGGATCAGGCCAGGGATCTGCACTTTTGAATGTGTATAAGTGGCTTTGGATAGGGAAAAGGTCCTGATGGCAAAATCAGAGAGGATAAACTAGGATCCCTCCGGAGGTGTTGTCCTGGCCCTGGCCCATCTGCTGTTGTCCAGTAGGCCATTAGCTGATTACATTAATAAGGCATCCCCAGACCTCTTGCTTGGAGGTTTCCTCTAAGCATCGGAGTCTGGACATTCCCAAAGTGGATTCAGCTGTCCTGGGAGGTCGCGGCTGTGTGAGATTACAGAATTCTGAGGATGTTCAAGGGCAAGGGCATAGCCCTGAGCACGGGCTCCCAGAGAAATCTTTCTGAAAGAGCTGCGCGTCCCTTCCAGCCACCTTTGGGTCTCCAAGGGAAGAAGAGAGTAGTGGAGGCAGGAAGACCTGGGTTCCGCCCCCCACACCTGTCCCAGCCCCCGTTTCCTCATCTGTTAAATGGGGCTTTTTGCCCCAAGTGGTAAATGCTGGCAGATCTCGATGCCAGCCCTTGTTAGTAACCGCGGAGACCCGGGAGTCCAGAGGAGCGGAGCGGGGAGGGGAGGGGAGGGGCCGCGCGCTCCTCCGCCCGCGTAGCCACGTGCTCCTGCCTAGCTCGGACCTCTGGGGGAACGAGGGGCGCGGAGGGCCACCCCGGACCCGGCCCGATGGGGAGGGGCGAGGCCGCCCGGACCCGCCCCCTCCCCAGCCCCCCGCTCCTGCGCTCAGCCCAGCCTGCTGTCCCGGGCGCACGTGGCCCTCCCCCGCGGCACGTGAGGCTGCGGCGCAGCCCCCTCAGGGCCCCAGGTGAGAGTGACGGGCAATCCGGGGCAGCTGCCTCTCGGCCCCCTCCCCGCGGCCCGGCAGCCCTCGAGAGGGGGATCCCCCTCCCGGGTTCGAGGGGCGGCTCTGGAGCGGCCCTGGCTCGAGGCCACGCAGGGCGAGGGGAAGGCGCCCCAGCGGCCGCTGGGGGAGGGGGCGGCGATCGCGGGAAGCGGGAGGCCCCCGGCCGTCAGCCCGCTCCTCCGGAGCCCCCGCCGGCCCCCCGCCTCGCCAGCGCCCCCTGGCGCCGCCGCGGCCCGCCCCCGCCCGGGCCCCGCCCCCGCCGGCGCGCCGCGGCTCCTCCCTGCCCCAGAGCTCTCAAGTCCCCCAGTCCGGCGGGGCCCCTGCTCGAGGTGTGGGCTCCTCCACCGCGTCCGCCGCCCGGGCCGCGGCGCCCCCCGCGCCCCCGGCCGCCCCCCGCCGCCATGCAGAAGGGCTGGAAGAAGCCGCTGGGCGCCAAGCCCCAGCCCGAGGTGAGGATGGACGAGTACCTGAGCAGCCTGGGGCTCTACCGCAAGCTCACGCCCAGGGACGCGTCTTGTCTCTTTCGGGCCATCTCGGAGCAGGTACGCGGGGGCCCCGGGCCGGCCTGGGGGGGCGAGCCCGCTGTCTAGGCGGGAGCGCCCCGCCTGCCCGTCCCGATCCCCCCCAGCCCCCGAGCCCCGCACCGTGGAGGGCGAGCCCGCCGTCGGGGAAAGCGGGCGCCTCGCCCGGGCCGGCTACGCATCGAGGCGCGATTCCCCCTTCCCCTCCCCCCTCCCCCTCGGAGCCTCGACGGCCGGCCCGGCCTGGGAGATTTGCGAGCCCAGCCTCGGTCCCCAGGGGGCAGCCATGGCAGGGTGGGGTAGGGGGGCAGAGCTCCGGCGGGCCGGTGTGAGTCCCCCGAGGCCTCCGGGCCGCCCCTGCGCCGGCTGGTGGGGGCGTGCCCTGGAGCCCGCCGTCCAAGTGTCCTCTCCTTCAGTTGTTTTGCAGCCAGGTTCACCACTTGGAGATACGGAAGGCTTGCGTCGCCTTCATGAGGGAAAACCAGCACAGCTTTGAATCAGTAAGTGGGGGGCCCGCCCCGGGAGAGGCTCCTGCAAACAGCCCAGTCTGCGCCTCCACGTGGCTCCACTTTCCAGGGCTTGGAATCCTCCCCACTTTGCACCCATCACGATCCCGAGCCTGAGATCGGCCAATCATTGGCTCTTGGGTGTTCAAAAATCATTGCAAATCAAACCAGGTTGGGAAGGTAAATCTGCCCCCTTTGCCTCTCCTCCATTTATGAAGCCAAGTCAGAAATGCCCCTTTGCCTGGATGGCCTGGCTTAGCCGCGCCATTCCTGCTCTCTATCTACATTGATGGCAAGGTTTGGGCTCCAGATGCCCGTGGTGAGAAATGCTGCGAAATAAAGAAGTGGGGAAGCGCCTTGCCGGCTGGCCAGTCATGCCTGCTTTCTCGAGCCAGTCTGAGGTTTTCATAACTTCTAAGAGCATCCATCTGTATGGAGATAGGCCATCATCTATTGTGAAGACATACAATTGGTTCTGAACATCTGGCCTTGTACGTAATAAACTGTGATAACTGGCCCCATTCCCTTAATGTGTTGACTAGAAGAAAAGAAACCAAGGCCCATACAAGCCCTGTATCCTGATAGAAGGGCATATTCATTGATGGCTCTAGGAGGCTTGGATTGGAATGTTTCCTGGGTAAGAAGACTTAAATTGCTTTATCACACGTATTTTACACCCCCCCATTGCTTCTAAAGATTAGCCTTTGCAAAGGGGCCTAGGGACTTTTTTTTGGTGGGCCATTGAAAATTCTGGGCATCAGTAGGAGTTATATCCATTTTGCCTTCTTTGGGCACAGGTAAAAAGTGAAGCAGATAGCCCTTTTGTTTAGAGAATAAAAAAAGAAAACACAGTGCAGATTTTACAGTTGTTAGGAACCCAAGTAGAGCAAAAAAAAAAAATGCAAGGAGGGAACGAAACCTTGGCCTATGCCCTTTTAATGACACAGAACCACAACCTTCAGTGAACCAAAAGCTTAGGTTTGGCCATTAAAGATGAGTACGATCATCACCATCCTTCCCCCTCTTCCCTGCTTCTTCCAAACGTGGCCAAGCTCTTGGGACTTTCTCAAAGTCAGATTCCTTTGAATGTAAAGCTGACTGGGCCATTTCACACAGTTCCATCATAGTCGGACCAGGCAACATTTCTGAAGATAATGAAAACCTGAGCCAGTGCTTAACTAGTTTCAAAACAACTGATATCAAGACCTTGTGGGTAGAAAGGGCAAGTGGGCCAGTGATGAGCTTTAACCAGGCTCTGCCACTCACTAGCTGTATGAGCTTGGCAAGTTACTCTCTAGGCCTGTGTCTTCACCTGTAAAATGAGGGGCCGGATCAGAGGAGCTCCCAGGTTCCTTCCAGCTCTCCTAAACCCAGTCCTATGGCACGAGTCAGACTAAATATCTTCTTGTCCTTGTACCATCTGATTTTGCTGGAAACTCCCAGCCCTGAAGTTGTCCCCTAACCTAATGAGGCTAAGCATCCCAGGCCTACTCAGTACATTGGTTTTCTAGCTCTCATGGAGGTTGTCTGACATATACAGATGGTCTATCATTTTAAAAGCTGGCCTTTCTGAGGCTACCAATAAAAAAGGCAGGAGTCTGAAGAATGGTGAAACACCTCCCATCTAAGCAACTGGGAGGGCCAGCTCTATAAGTTTCTTAGGAATCGTTGGTACTTCCCCCCCCCCCCCCCTCCCCAACTTTTTTCTAAGTACTCCAGGAGAGGCTGTGCCGAGTGAAATGACCTTATTAGCTCCAGGCCTAGGGGGCTGAGCAAAGTGAATGCATTCTAGGAGTTTAAATGCAAACCAGCATTAACTCTTGCTTAGGGTTTGCCTAGTGTAATATTGAATGCTACTAATGAATGGTATGGAGCTAGTTACAGCTAAATTTGTTTTATTTTCAAAGTATGTGGAAGGGTCTTTTGAAAAGTATCTGGAGCGGTTGGGAGATCCCAAGGTAAGCCCAAATGTTCTCCCAGCTTTGCTTGAAAGATTGGAGGGCAGGCATGGGGGATAGGGCAGCATTTGGGAGCAGAGTGCCAGAGCCCAAGCATTCCAGCTCTGGCCCTTTAAGGAAATATGGAGAGGCTCTTAAAAAAAAAAACCAACCAAACAGCTGTTGGAATCAAATGTATTTCTTGGAAAAATTTTAAGAAGTTGACAGCTGACCTAATTCAGTTGTCCTGTTTTGAGTATTTATTAACGTAAAAATCAGTAAATCCCTTAATGTATGGGATTCAGAATAACTTTAAAAAAAAATCTTCAACTATATCCAACTTGACTCGATAATTGAAAATGATGTCTTATGGAGGAGTTTGGGCCCTTGGTCTTGATATCTTCTTCATAACTAGAAAATGTTAGTGACCAGAGGGCTTACCCCTTCCCTGTCCTGGGTCTCTGAAAAATGGAAGGTTAGATTACTGAATAGATGCCTTCTAAGGATTCTCCCCTGTCTAAAATCTCTGATCCTAGGACCCAGCTCCAAACTTGGAGCCCCAAACTGGGCTTGCGGTACATTCTCAATGAGCAAAATCAGGCTGGGGCTGCACCAAGATGCTCAAAACAGTTGCTTGGGGGGGGGGGGGGGAGGCTTTTAGCTTCAAAGTGCTTGAAAAAAACATAACAAAGGCTGTATGTATGGTTTCTCCATAGGAAAGTGCCGGCCAGCTGGAGTTAAGAGCGCTTTCTCTCATTTATAAGTAAGTTTCTGTCTCCCCTCCTTCCCAATTCCTGGGACATGGGAGATTTTTGGATTTTGTGATCACGCTAATGGTATCCAGGGTACCCCAGTTCCTTTGGTTTGGCCTCTGGAGTCTTCTGGAATACACTTGCCATTTGGGGGTGGTGGCATAGACTTGGCTTCTCAGGTTAACCCTTTAGGACAAAAAAATGTATCTTTTGGGGGGAGCTGGGGGAGGAGGGTTCTAGGGCTATCCACTTGTATCCCTGTGATGTTTGTTATTTTTTTTAACCACAGAATATAGATTGTCCAATCTATTGGGTCATGGGTCTTTTTTTGGCTGGGGACAAGAGAGGTGTAGGATGTCTCTTGTCGAAGGCCATGCCATTCTGTGCCAGTTTCACAATTTACAATTCTTACGAATTGGTTGAGAAGTACATAAGTACATACCTCCCGGGTCCAGTTACAGCCCCCTCCTCTGGCCTGGTGCCCAGGCTCCTGCTTTGGGCTCCTCCCTTCTTCTCCCAAGCTCCTGGCACCGCCTGGGAGGGGGAGTGAGATCCTGGCTCGGCTACTTCACCAATATAAGCTAGCACATATTTGGGAAGCACTCACTGGGGACCCTGCGCTGTACTAGGCCTCTACCTTCCAGCACCTCACCCATCTTGTTTGTGGGGAGGGGGAGAGAGAGAAACAGCCATCCTCCTTAGCTGTGTGACCTTGGGTAAGTCTTTCTGCCTCTGTGGACCTCAGTTTTATTAAAATGGGAGGAGGGCTGGAGAATATCTGTGTGGTCTCTTATAGCTCTGAATCCTGTGATAAATGAATCTGTCTTATTTAAAAGAAGGCATTTTTCTCCAAAAGGCCCTAAGATGCCTTTGTGGAGTACTGCTTCTCCCCTCCCAGTCCCCCTGGGCACACTCGAAGCAGGACTTTTTAAAATCACTGCTTTTCCCTTTGGAGGTGCTCTTTGCCAGTCTTCATGGTCATTTCAGCCAGACTGTATGTAACTGTATGAAGGTGTGTTGGACCAGAGATAGTTGGTCACACGGTGTGATTGGCCTGAATCCCTACACCTGCCTTGAGTCTGGGATGGCCGGCATTCCTTAGATGAAAGCCTGTCTAGCTCACAGAAATGAGAACCCTCAGCCCAGGAACATTTTGACCTTGAGGAGATGAGACGACTTTAATGAATGTCCCACCAAGGCAAGCTCAGAGTCTCGAAAGAGGTGCTCAGTGGGATCCAGAGCTCCCTGCTATCAGAGGGGACAGACTTGGGGCCTTTCAAACAGTCTCCCCAGGATCTGCCATCAGGCTTGGGAGCAGATTGGCAGGGGGCTAGCAGAGGCAGGGGAGGGGTGAGGACCCAGATGAGCCCATGATCAAGCCTTGGGAGGGGCAGGATGGTACAGTGGGAATTGTGCTACCTTGGCTTGGTCATCTCTTCCCTATGTGGTCCTTGCCTTCCATGAGCCTTGCTTTGCTCCTCTGTGGGATAAGGTGATTAGACTAGATGATGTCGAACGGCCCTTCTGGGTCTAAATCTCAAACAGCTCCGAGACCCTGGACAAGTCCTTTTGCCTGGGAGTTTCAGTTGCTTCCCCTTTAAAATGGAGGTGTTAGACTAGATGACCTTGAGGTTTCCTTAGCCCCTTCTGAATCTGTGAGCCCAAGATTTGAGTTATTTGAGCAATTACTCATAATTTAATCACACAAATTGAGGCCCTCGGGCTCCTTCTGCTGCCCAGGGGTCTTTCATCATCTGGACACTTGCATGCCCCAGTCCTGTGGATCTGATTTGAAGGAGAAACTTCATGGGGCCTTGTGTCTTTACTCTTGTGTTGGGCACACGCAAGCATCGATGTGTGTGTGTCTTTGCTTTTTCTCGGGGAGGTTGCAGGTACGCCCAAACACATGTTCCTGAATGGTCAGATTTATTTTATTTTCCTCCCATTTAGGGCACTCGAAAGGCCCTGCAGGCCCTCACAGACAGTCAGCTCTCAGATATTGCCTTGCCTTGGCCACTTGGGAGCATGGCTTTGTCTAATGCTAACTGTCCTTGAAATAGGTTTTTGCCCTTTTTTGATGGTGTATGACTCAAGGGAAGAGGTATAACCTAGTAAACACATTGTCTCAAGTCAAGTTGCCTCTTTGATAGGTTGGAACCTCTTTTGCTCACATATAAATCTTTGTGTCTGTGTGGAGCACACAGTGAGGCTTTATTCTCCTTTCACCCCTTCTTCCTTCCATTTCTCTACCCATCCAGTCGAGACTTCATTCTCTATCGGAACCCTGGGAAGCCTCCAACTTACGTCACAGATAATGGCTACGAAGACAAGGTAAAAACTGGAAATGAGGGTGTCCCTCTTGTTTTAGGGAGAAGTAGATGTGAAAGTGTAGGCTCCCTAGGTGGTTAAGGAATAAAACCTTGAAATTTGGTCAACCTGCTTTAGGAACCCAAGTGATGAGGGATGGAGGGACAGATGACTCCCTTGCCATCTTTTCTTCCCACGTGGAATTAAGACAAGCCAGTTTATTGAGGCTAGTGAGAATGTTCCCATGGATGAACCTGCCTTCCATTTCAGAAGAGGAAGCTGGGGGCGGCATTGAGAGCAGAGCTGACCTTGCAGCCCCCTCAGCCATATGATAGATGCTTTTGTGTTTTCCCAGCCTAAGTAGAGAGCGTTTCTTTATCTGGGAGTCCCTGGCCTAGCCCAAGGTCCTCTCCCTATCACTGTCCTTAACATTTTACTAAGGAGCAGGGTTCACTCCTTAAAAGTGATTGAAGGCTAGACCCTTAAGGCTTTGGTTAAGAGAAATCCAGGACGAACATGATGACCGGAGTTGTGTATGGGATTTTTTTTTTTTTTTGCCTTTTTGAAGGGAGCCTTTTAGTTTCTTTCCACAATTATGTCTTGCCTTAGCAATAGGAATGGAAGATCATAGGCTATTGCTTTCTTCTGAGAGCCCTAGACTTGGAAAGAGAATGGGAATTTTGATTGGAGGTGAGGAAGTGGGCAGGAGGTTGAGGGAAGGACATGGGGGTAGAATGCTGCATGGGGGGGCTTGGACTGTGTGAAGATGGCTGAGGGGGAGGGGAGCATGTGGATCTACCAAGAGGTGAGTGAGAGCCTGAGCAGCACATTGGTGGGGGACCTCCCACTGCCCCTTCCAATGCTTACTGCTCACTTCCCAGCCACCCGAACCCTAATACCTTAACGGAGAAGCGAACATTTGGCACGGCATTCCGATAAGGGTGAACTGAGTCAAACCTGATTTGTTACAAGCAAGCAGGAAAGAATGTTTGGATTACAGAGACAGCTTGTCCTTTTGAATTGCCATTTTGAGAAAGTCGGGGTTCTGAAAGCCGATTACAAAATTACCTTCTGATTTCTTCAAAGTCTCCCAAAGTAAAGGTTTGATACGTTAGTGAAGGGCTGGAAGTCTTGCTATATATTCTGCTTGGGCATTCCTGGGGATTAGCATCCCAGCTGGTAGCATGGGGTAGGTATGTGGTAGTGTGGCCCAAGCTTCCCCAAACCCAACCTGGCTCGGCTCTCCTTGGGCTTTTGACTTGCCTCCTGGTCTTTGGGAAAGGCCAGTCTGTCCTAATAGGAAGTAGAGGTTTGGAGGCCTCGGCTTTGGTCGGATTTCCCGGTGGAGTGTCTTCTTCTTGATGCACACAGACAGAGGCACCTATACGTAACAAATGCACACACAATGACAAGTGTTGCAGCCCTCCAGGAGCAGCTGGTCCAGTGCATACCTGAACAAGGACATTGTCTGCCATTCTCCCTGATAAGTGGTCCTTTGGCTTCTGGTGAGGGGGAGCCCTGTAGCTCCCATGGCAGCCCTTTCCGTTTTTAAACAGACTGACACGTCAGCCAGCCGATTCTCAATTCTGCATTTTCCCAGACCTGATCTCAAGCTCTGTCCACTGGGGCCAAGTTTGACTTGACTGGCCCATGTGAGCACTCTCATGTCTCACCTGCCCTAGTGGTCTTCTCTTTAGACTGAACAGCCCCGTTTCCTTCAGCCAATGGAAAAGTTGCTGGATTTGGAGGCAGGAAATGTGGGTTCTGAAGTCTGACCTTAACCAGCTGTGCAGCTTTGGGTGAATCCTTTGACCTCTCTGGGGCTGTTTCCTCTTCTGTAAGATGAGAGCATTCGCCGACATCTAAAGGGGTCGCTTCAGAGGCCAGGATCTTGAGGCCCTTCACCATCCTGGTGCCCCTTCTCTTGTAACTTGCCTTATCACCAATGGCCTCTTCAATTCTCAACCCTAATCTGTCTGGGTCATAGAGGATCTGATCAGGGCCAAGACTAGATAGCAGATACTTGCTTCCCTAGTCTTGTGCCCTGCCTTTCTTAAGCAGTTGAAGGTCATATCAGCTTTGGGGACTCTTAGTCATCCTTGACTCACTGGGACCTTCGGATCTTTTTTCAGATAATCTGAGATATTGATGCCTGTGCCCCGCCCCCTATTTGTGATGATTTTTAAAAAATCTCTGGTGGTTTGGTCATAACATTTTGGCTTATTTAATTTTATCATCTGTTCCATTTGGTCATGCTGAGCTGCTGAGCTCTTTGTAGATCTTAACTTGCATCCCTCCTTCCCCGCTTTGTCTTGTCTGTAAACTGGCTGATGGTGCCTTATCTGAATCCTTGATAAGAATGCTAATAATGTAGGCTCTGCCAGATCCTTGAAGGAGTCTGCTGGAGATAGCCTTGCAAGCTGACATTGCCCCATGCATTAATGGTCTTCTTTGGGTCTGACCACTTGGCCAGTTCCACATCTGTTCAGCTTTCTAGTTCACAGCTCTGATCTTTCTTGTCTACAAGAGTAGCTTGAGAAATTTTATCAGATGTGCTCCTACAGCCCACACTATATAGTATTCTTTTGGCATATCTAGGGATCGGGAGTAGCACAGTCTCTATTTGGTCTGATGGGGAGCCCTAGGAATCTTGGGCTCCTGGGAGGCCACTTGGGTTCTGACGACTTGGTGGGAGCCTGTCCTTAGGTACCTTATCCTTCTTCCAGCAGCCTCTTCATTGCATGGCCTTTCCAGAAGCTGCCCTGGGCTTTGGGGCCAGTGGTGGCTGGCTAAGTGACGTGGCATTAATGCAGCTGTGGTACATATATACTCTTCCACCTCCCCCCTTTAGATCATGCTCTGCTGTTCCAGTAATGGGCATTATGATTCCGTGTACACGAAGCAATTTCAGGCTGATGCTGCTGTTTGCCAGGGTATGTAAAGGCTTCAGTGGTCTTGGTCCCTTTCCACTTTGTTTGCTAAGGGGGGAGGCAAGTCCAGCGGACGGTGCCTGGAAAGAGGTGCTGGCCCAAGTGGCGGTGGTGCTTGTGCTGGGGGGAGGCAAGTCCAATGGATGGTGCCTGGAAAGTGGTGCCGGCCTGAGCTGTGGTGGTGTTGGTACTGGGGGGAGGCTCGATGCTGACAATGAAAGGGATCTGCTCCTCTCCCCTCTCAGCTGTACTCTATGAGATTCTCTACAAGGATGTGTTTGTTGTGGATGGGGAAGAGTTGAAAGCTGCCCTTGAGATATTTCGTGGCACTGCCAGGAAGAACCGAAACAGCATCTCCCTGGGGAATGATGACAGGTTGGATCTCTCCAGTTCACTTGGTCATAATCATAGCCATGCCCCTTCTTTCAAAGAGGGGGAAAGGGGACTCCCTGACCCTTTGTTCCTGGGATTTCTTGCCTGAGCAGGAAGCTGCTGGCCAGTCTGTGACTTAGCAGAGTGATCCACCCACCCTCCTGGGAGAATGGCTCGTTGGCTTTTTATGTTAGGGGGTCCCAAGATGGTTGCAGGGGCTCTCACTGTAAGGAGTTGGAGGATAGATAGGCCTTCGTTCAAGTTCTGGCTGTGCCACACACTTGCTGTGTGACCTGGGGCAGGTGGGGCCTCAGTTTCCTTCTCTGTGCCTTCTACGACTCTTTGTAGTTGCAGGTTTGTAGCCCTGTGTTCCCTTTCCAGTTGTGATGCACCCCTGTCCTGGGTTCCCTGTGGTTTGTCACCAGGTGGTGCCACAGTCCTTGGGGTGGGGTGGAAATTGAGCGGTGGTGCTGAAGCCTGGCTGCCTCTTCTCGCTAGAGAGAACCACCAGATGGCGCCATCCACCACGGCTTGGGCTTTGCTGACAAGCCTAACTGGAGTTTGTCTTTGCTGATTGAGCAGGATGGACGGTTGGGGCCTGAGCACTGCCAGTGGCCATGAGCACCTCTCTGATAGGTACAGGCACGGAACAGAGGAAGGAAAGGTTGGTTCCCTGACGCAAAGCCTCTGCTCTTCTCTGCTTGGCGTTTGTTCTCTCCTTAGAAATCACACTTGGTTTGAGACTCTAACCCTTTACTGACCTTTCGGCCGCCCAATCTCTTTGTTGTTTAAATTGAAAAACCCCACTTGGGATCAGACTCGGGCTTCCCCTGGCCCTGGAATAAGTGTTTCTGAAACTCCTTTCCAAAATCAATCAAAAAGCCTTGTTATAAATTCATCTGACCCCAAAAGTTATCTTTAGAACCTTTGTAATTAAAGCTTTTCCCTTTCTCTTCCCCAGCTTTGCTTTCTGTGCTGTTTGAGAATCCCAATCTAGAAAATCCTCGAATTTACTCTTCATTTTCGGAAGCTCCGCTAGCTAGGCTTCTCTCACGCCTTCTCCCTGCCAGGCGTCATAGCAGTGATTTGGAGGCTGGGTCTGGGGTCACATCTCAGCATACTGTTGACCATCCATGGGCCCTTGGCCACCTTGACCTTCCTTGGGTTCAATTTTTCCTTTTGTTAAATAGGGAGATTGGGTTAAAATCTCCCTCTGTGCTCCTGCAAGTTCTGAGTGACCTTGGACAAGCTGCTGCCCCACTTGGGCTCTTTTCTGAAAGGAGATCATTAAACTAATCCCTTCAAGCCTCAGTGACTTCTCTTTTCTGGGCCTCAGTTTCTTCTTTTTGTAAAAAACAAGGGGTTAGACCAGATGTTCTTTGAAGTCTCTTAAAGTTCGCATAGTACCCAAGAGTAAATCACACTGCCCTGTCTGGGGCCTCCTTTTCCTTTTCTGTCAAATGAAGGGCTTTGGATGAAGTCTCCAAATGCCCTTCCACCCCACATCTGTGGATATCTTTGGTATCCATGCCCAAGTATCGAGTGACCATAATGATTATGGTGCAGCAGGTCCCAGAAAAGCCTCAGTGGCAATGGGAAACGAGGCGGAAGATTGGAATGCTGACTTTTCAGGGTGTGTTGGGTTGGCCATGTGGCAAGGGAGGACTCGGCACCTTTTGGTACACGGCCCGGTGAACCACATGTATCCTACACTGCTCTCGCCATCCCTCCTCAGCTGCTTCACAGGATTGCCTTTGGCCTCTCTTTCCTTGGGCTCCTGGGTATCAGTACACAGAGGATCTCTAAGACCTTTTTAAAGAATGAGGGGAAGGTGGTATACATTACCTAGACATTTATCCCAGGAACTGGGACAAACAAGATGGACAGGGAGTCGACATCCTGGCTTGGTCAGCTCTAGCTATTTGGGAATCTCGTTTCAGTTTTCAGATAATCAGTTCAAGGTGCCTTTCCCCTACAAAGTAATGAAATCTTTGGACCCTGAGATCTACCGCAATGTGGAGTTGGACGTTTGGCTGGACAGCAGGAAAGGTGTGTACTCCGGGCCTCCTGCCCCACCTCGAGGCCTGTGGCCTTCACCCTGGCCTCACAGCAGCCCTGCCCTGGAGGCTTACCCTCATTTTAGATGTGGGGAACCTCTGATGCAGAATTACTATGTACAGAAGGGTCTGAGTCAGGTGTAGAGACCCCCGAGGGGTGTGGTGGACTGGGGACAGCTCATTGCTTCCATCTGACTTCTTTCCTTTGTTTCTTCGTTTGCTTTGTAGAACTTCAGAAATCAGACTACATGGTGTTTGCTGGGAGACAGTACTTTCTGGGAGACAAGTGCCAGGTAGGGCAGTGCCATCCTCCATAGGCAGCACAGTCCAAGGGCTGATTGTAGTGCTCAGAGCCCTGCCTACCTTCATGCCAGCTCTCTGTCAGTGGGTAGGCAGATAGCCACATCTGGCCATGTCACTAAGAGCTCCCTGACATAACAGCACTGAGTTGGGCATCATGAGATGAGTGGAAGGAGGCCTTAAGGCCAAACTGAAGGTTCACTCATAACTAAATTGAAGGATGGGGGAGTGAGGCAGATCACCTAGAGTTGGGCCCATGGTTGCAGGGCCCTTGGCCTAAAGGTTTTCACTTTCAGATACTTGAGCCATGGCCATGATGGAAAATAACACCAATTCCTTTTTCCCCTTCATCTTCTTCACCCTTTTTATTCTTATCAAACGTCAATAGCCTGTCATGTTTTCTGTGGTAAGACCCTGAAAGACAAGCACCTACCTTGGGCCCAGCATGAATGAGCTCTATTTGGCGCTTTCTGTTCCCCATATGCCTTCTGTTTGGGACTGCCTCCCCATGGGCAGCTGGGTCCCAAGTGGCATCCCTGGGCTGGGGCTACTGGGGCAAAAGGGACCAAAGTCCTAGAACCTCCCCTCTTTCCTCTTCAGGTTCGATTGGAGCCGGGTGGAAGATACTACAATGCACATATTCAGGAAGTTGGCAGTGATGGTGCTTCTGCCACAGTGTTCATCGAAGAGCTGGCGGAGAAGTGCGTGGGAAACCTGGGGCCAGCTCTCTTCCCTGCACTAGCTGCTTCTCACTGACATAAACCAGTGCCTCCTATTGGGCCAAGTGCTTAATGAGCTTTTCTCATTTGAGGCTCTTGGTGACCCTGTGAGGGAGCTGGCATGAGGACTGTTAATACCATTTTACAGATGGGTAAACCAAGCTATAGAATAGTCTGAGACACTTGCCTGGAGTCACATAGCTAGTAAATGCCCAACGCACAATTTGAGCTCAGGCCTCCCCTTTTCCAATCCAGTATTATAGCCACTGAGCTATGGCCAACCATGTCATTCTCTGAGCTGCTCTCTACAGAGTTGGCCTCTCCCCAGCCCATTTTACCCAAATGGCAGCTTTTTAAAGTTGGGAGTGCCTAGTGCACTGATCAGCTGCTCCTTTCCTATGGGGCAAGCAAGCACTGTATAAGTGCCTACTACCTATGTGTGAAGCCCCAGGCTAGATACTGGGGATGGGGTATAGGTACTATATGGTCTCCCACAGCTCTGCCTTCCAGCTGCTTCCTTTCTACTGATTGGCAAGGATTTGGCACTGGGGACTTAGATAGTCCTTGAGTGCACCCCAGCCCCTGGCATCCTGGGGCTTAGATGCAAATTTGAGCTGTCTCAGTACAAGCCTTCTCTTACAAGAGCACACAAACAAGACTTCCCATTTTGGGGAAGTCGTCCAAGGTCTCGTTAGGAGGGGGCTCTGGCTGTCCACATTCATGCCCCAATAGGAACAATTCCTCACACAGGAACTGAACCATTCTGTGCATCTATCTGAGTGCTGTGTTCCGCACCCACCGCATCTTCTATTGTGTAAAAGCCCTGGTGTTGCTCACAACCTTTCTAAGAAGCACTAGGGCTTTCCTGGGCAACCAAGATAGGACACGATAGCGGCAGTTTGGGCAATGAGACTTAGGGTGGGGGTGGAGGGAAGCAGGTGAGTGCAAGGGCCAAGGGGTGTCCCCCACATCGTGATCCTCTCTTTCTATCAGACATGTTGTCCCACTGGCGAACTTAAAACCAGTGACTCAAGTGACACCTGTCCCTGCCTGGAATGTGCTTCCCCACCGAAGAGGGGGAGGGGGTAGTGGTGGTGGCAGTGGAGGAGGAGTGTACCCCAAGATTACCAGCGGCTATGTTTCAGAAATGGGTTTGTATCTGAAAGACTTTTCACCCCCCCCCCCATTGTTTCCTTAATACATTGCTTCCTTCCTTCCCTGATTGTTTTGCACGGGCTTTAGAGAAGTGTAGTGGCCTCAGTTCCTGTATTGGGGACCTTTCCAATTAGAACTTGATGGGAAAAGCCCAAATCCTTGAACTTTGTCTAGGTTGGCTGCCAGGCATGATGCTGGGCCCTTCCCACATTGAGCTTAGACTGGAGAAGAGAGGGAGATGGGGAGATGAGTAGGAATAATTTGCTAGAGAAGGGACCTGTTCACAACCAACTACCTTGGCCCAGCTGCCGTGCCCTGGTTTCTGACTGCAGCTGCTGAGATTCTGTTGGGCTTTCTTGCTGGTAAGGGGGTAGCACATGTGTGCTGTGGGACAGAGATTCAATTCTGAGCCTACCTTCTATATTCTTACCTCTATTCTCCCCCCCCCCCCCCCAATGGCAGACCTGGATGTGAAGGGGCAGAAGAAGATGCTGAAGAAGGTTCACGGGAAGGAGGTTTTCATGACGGTGGCTTGCAGCAGGGGCGAATCCATGCTCCCTCCCCGGTTTCAGCATAGCCTTCATGCTGGCCGTGCCTCTCCCATCCAGTGCCCCCCTCAAAACACTGGTGCCATGGTGACTTATGAGCACTTCCGTCCCCAGCAGCCACCACCTCAGAGACATGGACGGGGCTATGGTATTGCCAGGTAAGGCCTGGCAAGCCCGTGTTCCTTGAAGTGAGGAACTGCCTGACCCGAGTCACCTAGTAGGACCACTGAGGACCTCTCAAGCTCTTTTGCTCTGTCCTTCCTTTTTCTTTTATACGGCTTTGAACTTAGCAGCCCTAACTAAGATGAGCACTGTAGAACAGGGAGAGAGGGGGTTGTGCAGGGCTGTGTCGTGGGTAAGCTGCCTTTTCTTGCCTCTGAAGTATGTAAGAAATTCACCAGATCGTTTTCAAAGCTTTCCTTCTGTACATTTCAAGAGCACAGTCCTCCCTCCTCTTCTCCTTAGCTCCTACTCCCCCAAATTGAGAAAAAAGACAGCCACAACCTTGGTGCCAACGAGTCTGCCATGCCCCCTGATGTTTGGTTCTGTCTGCCCCTGTGTTGGGGAGTGGGCACCATCCATTCCCATTGGGCTCCTGCAGAGGAGCTTGTCTTGTGCATTGTTCTCTGGCTTCTGCACACTTCCATAGGTGTCCTGATTAGCATTGTTACTTGACTTGTCTTAGAGGCGTGTGCCCAGGGTGAGGAGAGGGCTGAGGGTACTTTGTGTGCCAGATGGCTGGCTTCAGAGATGCTTTGCTAGTGGTAGCCCAGCAAAGTAGGGAGGTATAGAAAATGTGCTGAGCAGAGAATGGTGCTGGTCGACTGTGGCCATGCAGTAAACCCTCGTGTGGAGGGGCCCACTGACTGCCCAGATCCTAGGTTCTGGTAAGGATGTTCAAAGCCCCATTCAGTTTCTGTGTAACTGCTAAGACATGTCCCTCACGAGGTTGCTGATGAGCGTTGGTGCTTTTGTCCTTTTCTCGTAGGGGAGGAACACCTCGATTCATGAATAGAAACAACATGGTCACTCCTGAAGTTACGTTCTATCCTGGGCCAGGAAAGAGATGCTATCAGAGTTATGACAACTTCTCCTTCCGGTCTCGGTGAGTGAATGTGCTAAGCAGAGGAGGAAGGCAGGCCACGGGGAATGTGGGGAGCTCAGCTTCACTGAGGAGCAGTGAGTTTTATTAAAAAAGAAAAACATTGCAAAGCTTTTGGAAATGAAATTTCATAGGGGAAATGGAGTTCTCCCTGTTACCTTTCTTTTCTTTCTCCCCCCCCCCCCTCAGTTCTTACAGCCGGAGCCGTCGCCAGATGCACTGTGTGAATAAGGAATGCCAGTATGGCTTTCCCCCTGAGACCGGAGCTGCACCCCGTGGCCTGGAGGAAACAGTCACCTACTATGAGATCGAAGAAGGCGATGAGACTGCTTACCCAGCTATAGCAGTGAGTTGTCACTTCCTCGCTAAACCCTCTTTGGAGGGCTCACTGGCCAGCCATGGGACAGCCTTGGAGGTCATAGGCTTAAAAAGATGGCCAGTGGCCCCAAAGGTCATCTCATCTAAAGAGAGACCTACAGAGGCATACAGAAGGGGTGGGGGGGCAGTAGGCCTGGGACCCGATGCCAGGTGTGTGTAGCTGGAGACTCTGGCTGGTACTAATGGGCTGGAACATGGAACTGAAGCTAAAGAGATAATTAACTTCACCAGGGATAAGTGGCCAGTCCACCATTTGGCTTCAGATAATCTGCTTTACTGCAATGGGATGGGAGAGGTGTGTTTAGAGAGCGTTTTGTCTGAAAAGGAGCTGGGGGTTTCACTGGACAGAAAGCCCACGACATGAGCCAAGGAAGCCAGTGTGGTCTTGGGTTCTATTAAGAGGGCCAGGGCTTTTCGGGATCAGGAGAGGCCACTCCTTTTGTTCTCTGCCCTGGTCAAGGGGCTCCTGGAAGGTTTAGTGCCATCTGGGGCACCACAGAGCCAAGCTAGTTTCTATCCAGAAGGAGGGCAGCCAGGATTATGGGAGGGCCTTGAGGCCCTACCATATAACAGGAGCCTTTGAAAGAGCCTTGAGAAGAGAAGATTGGGGGTGGTGCATGGTGGTTTGCAGTTGAGTGTCAGGAAGAACTTGCAAATCATTGGTGCTGTCTCCAAGTGGAATCCCCACTTGGTGGAGGTTTTGAGCAAAGACTGAGTGGCTCTTGTCAAGTACATTGTAGAAGGGGGACAGGCTGGACTGGGTGGCTTCTGAGGGCCCTTTCAAGGCCTAGGGCATCCTTGCAGCAAAGTCAGTGACAGCCCTTTGTAGTGGATGTTTCAGTGATCTGTCACAACCCAAAACATCATCCCAGCTGACTCCCTACCTGCTGAGGCAGGGAGTCCCTCTGGCCTTGGCCAGGCTGGTCCTGAGGCACATTAAGAGTGTAGGTCAGTATGGATTCTACTTCCCAGCTGTGTGCATGGCCTCTAGTAAAAGCCTCCTCTGTGCCCTTGTAACTGAGCCCAGGTTGGGGTGAGTACTTCTAAACCCAAAGGCCTGAGGAGGGAATCATGTTCATTTGCAGACCAGCCTTTCCTGGGAAGTTGGTACTGTACTTTTTACATCCCAGATAAAGGTGCTGTGTGTTTTCTGGTTTCAGCCTCGGAATACCCCATCGCCAATGGTGCCTCCTGCTGCTGCTGGATTCTGGGTAGCAAGACAGGGGCCCAACCCTATGGCTTCAGGCAAACCAGCTGTAACTTCTTCGGAAGAAGAGGTAGATGAGCCCAGCGACAGTGGTGAGTGTCTCCTGGTGACCTTCCTTGGCGTCCTGGTTGCCCGGTTGGTTGCTCTTGCTCCTGAGGCTGGACAGGTAGCAAAGACACCCAGCTCTTTCTTTGAGGGGGCAAAGTCAGTCATTTCATTAGGAAAGAAAAGGAGATGGACTGTTGGATGTAGAGGGCAAGGAAAGGAGTGGCAGCCGGAGGAGTGGCAGAGGCTCGGCACTGACCGATGCCTACATGGTGCTCCTGCTCCTGCTTTCTTGGTGTGGAAGTCCTGGAGAGCAAACTCCATCTCCCACAGGTCAGTTCTTGTTCGGCAGCTTTGTAGCCTTAGACAGTTGCCTGCACTGATGGGAGGGGAGGGCTGGGCCCTGAATTCCACGGCCAGCTCTTGTCTTGTTGGACGTAGGTCTTGGACTCTTTGCTTTATGGGGCTGGCTTCTACCCAGCATGCCACACGGTTTCTTGCTTACCTAGATTTGAGCAGAACATTTGTCAGTCTTGTGTTTTTCCGACGAACAAAATGCAGAGGTGTAGGCTGGACGGCAGTTGCATTAGATTTTGAAACTGGTTCAGCGATTGGACCCAAAGAATAGTCATGAAGGGGTTGGTGCCAGCTTGGAAGGAGCTCTCTAGTGGGATGCCCCAAGTGTTTGTGCTGTTTACCTTTTTTGCAAGAAACTTGGACACACATGGATGGCAGGCTTAAAAAATTAGTTTGTGCCACTAACTAGTTTCTGGGAAAAAGATCTCTAAGCAGATATCGTATGGAATGTCGGGTGTACATGTGCTGGGCATACCAATGGATATCTGGGTTATAGGATCATGTTTTTGTGCCTGATTTGGTGGCAGATGGTTAAATTTTGGATTGTGAGTCTGAACAATTGGGTCAACCCTCAATGATAGTCATGGTATGATAATGGCTTTCGCACTAGTGTGTCCACCAGAAACCAAGGTTGAAGTTACCAATGTGTGCCTTGAATGAAGCTGGCAAATGTGTAAGACATAGCTTGGGCCTTGGGCTTTCCTCAATTGAAATTCTGGATTGTGATTGGAAAGGAAACCTGGAAGCAGCTGCCCTGCTGTCTGTTGGCACTCCCCAATCCTTCAGGGTCAAGGGATTCTCAGAGGAGCAGCACCTCTGCTTTCAAAGCAGCCATTTGTGGGTGACGAGCAGTGGGATCACTGAAGCCAGATTGCCCTGATAGAACTCTGTAGTCATCTGGTAACTGATCCCTGGTCAAGAACTTTTCCTTTTTTTTTTTTCTAGGCGAATATCAGGATGACTACATTTATCCCCCAGGTCAGTTACCTTTGACCTTTTGTTCCTAGCTTACAAAGTGGTATGTTACATCTTGGGATGGTGTATTCACTGGGGGCTTTCACTTTGGTTCTGCCCTGCAGACCCAGATTATGAGACTCCATCCGTTTATAGTACTGCTGAATCAACTGCTAACCTGGTAAGTTGGAATCCCTTGCCCCACAAGCAACTCGGCTTCCTGGTTCTGGAGACAGGAGGGTTGGTAGGAGAGGACTGTGGCTCAGGCAGGGCTGACTTGCACCAGCAGCATATCACGACTGAGCCTTATTCTGGTCCCAGGTGGAGAGAGTTAGGTAGATGAAGGTAAGCTGAGGTGCTCCTCCCAGATCACTCAGGCTCAGAGATGTGTTGGCCTAACACTAGTCTCCTTCAGTCAGGACAAGAGTGCCAGATTAAGACTTGGCAGCTGCCCCACGTGTGCTGAGGTCAGCTAGCGGAGCCAAGAGAACCTCTACATTGGACACCCCCCCCCCCGACTTCTGACCCCCGCTGGGAGCCACCAGGCCCTCAGAGGATTGCCTGGTGCTGGAACATGGCCTCCCCTCTCTCTCAACAGAGAACTGGGGGCCCAGTGGGCCAGAAGCAAACACTGGAATTTGGCAGCTCCTGTGGAGGAGAAACTATTGAACATTGGCAAAGGCCCCAGGGATAAAGGTTTAGAGGATTTGGGCAGATAATTTATAAAAAGGAAACAGGTTATTAATTATTACTTGAACAGCTGCTCAGCCTCTCTAAAGGAGACTGTGGTACAGGGGAAAGAGCCTAGCTCTGGAAGCAGAAGCTGTGGGTTGAAATCCTGCCCCTGCTGCTTGCTACCTTTGTGACCCTGGGCAAGTCCTTAGCTGCCTTGGGCTCAGGTGTAGATTGAGGGCTTGACCTGGACAGTCTCTGAGAGCCTTCTCAGCCCTGATCTAGGACCCTGCCTGCCTAGATGTATCTAGGGATAATCCAAGGGATACCCATTCCCAACTGGGAGCTTTCACCTCTGCCCCCTTACATGGGCATAAGTCAAGGGAATAGGAGAGAGCTTTGCACAGCAACTGTTTTTGTATTCATACCAAACCAGAGCTGCCCATATGTCCTTGGACAGGGGGCTACTTGAAGAAAGTGGATGTTACCTTGGGATAGCATCCTCCAGGGTGGTGATGGTCAGTGAGTAGGAGGCAGAGAGAGGGAGACAGCCAGAAGCCTTTTTGGCATGAGGCAAAGTGGAGGGCGCAGAATTGGGGCTGGAGCACCAGTTTTATCCAGTGAGGAGCAGAGAATGAATGGGCAGAGATGAAGAAGCAGAAATCGAATGGAGGTGGAAAGGAAGAGTGAGCAGCTGGCAAGCTGTGCCTTTTTGTGTTACAATTTGGGAAACTAACTGGAATATCGTTGGCACAGGGAACGCCCTCTACCAATGTAAGTAGTTGCCCATTCTTCATCTTACAGTCTTAAGGCAGTCGCTTCAAGCAGTAGAGTTGAGCTCGCATGTGCTTGGGGGGCCACCAAAGGCCTTTGGATCCCTGCAGGCCACTGATTGACTTAGAAAACTGCATATTCACATTTGCTATGTTCTGTGGTCTTTTTAATCTCTTGTGAAATACTTCCTGATTTTCTGTTCACCTGACTTGGAGATCTGGGCCATATGTTTGACGTGTCTGGCCTAGAATGCTGATGGGTTACATAGAACCAGGATGTGCCAGAGATGGGACCAGAATCCAGGGTCTCTCTGCCACCTGGCACCATGGCACCCCTACCTAGTCACAAAGCTGGTTTGTTAGCTTTGTATTGGTTGTGTTAGGTTTGTAATTAAAAAAGCCCAGTGATCCTATAGCAATCCACATATGGGGCAGGAGGCTTAGACTGGGGCCCGGTTGGCTTTTTCCCCATCTTGTTGCTCTTCCCTGAACACTTCATGCCAGAGGCCTTTAGAATTGGCTATCAGGAATAGGGATGGCAACTTTATCATATCCCAAAGTACGCAAGTTTGAGGCCTGTCAAGACCCAGTTTGGTAAACTAGCTGCTTCTAGTTCTTGCCTTTGGGAGGAAAAGAGGGTTAAGTAGTTGTTGACCCTGGACTGCTCTGGAGCTGGCCCTGGGCCCAAGGCTCCCTGCAGCATCTTTCCTAGCTGTCAGGTGGCCTGCACCAAGGGCTGCTTGGGCTCTAGAGCCTTCTGGAATTCATCAGAATGCAGCTGTCTGAAGGCAGGTAAGATGGATGTGGCCCAATCAAGTTCTGGAAACCTGTGCAGGAAGTAGTAGGGGCCCGAGGTCATGGCTAGCGAAGGCGCCTTGATAGACTGGGGAGGGCGGGAGGTTCCTTGGCGTCACCCTTCCCCCCTCCAGGTTGCGGGGCTCCTGGGGATTTTGACTCGTTTTCATTTACTAGGCAGTCTTACTGAAAGGGGACCTTGTTTTAATTGTAACTACTCTTGGGCTACATTCCTAGGCCCTGAAAGGCAGTGTTAGACACGTCAGGAAGCCAGGCACTGGACGGGATTATGTGTTAGCACATCTGTGTCATGTATGCACTGATGGAAATCAGACTGATTTTTAAGAAAGTTTTGTTGTTCTGCACCCCCCCTCCCACCTTTTCTAACGAGGAATCTCAGTAAAACAAATCACCACCAGGGCCATTCACAGCAGTGCGCACTCACTCGGCACCCCCTGTTGCTGCCTCAAACAAGGCTAAGAGAGGTGGTAGTGTTGAGTCGTTCTCAGTCTAATGGGTAGGAGCAGCACTCCAGGTTGGAGGGCTTCTTCTCCAGCTCTAGGCCTTGGGGCTGGACCTGAAGGAATGTCGTTATCAAGACTTCTGGAAAGGAAATTGCCTTTCAGCTATTGTAGCTTGCCGCCTTCTAGCCTTAGGGAGCTGAGCAAGCACCAAGAGGTTGTTGTTTGCTGCAGGCCTCTCATGTGGCACCTGGCATGTAGCAAGTATTTAAAAAAAACTTACCAGTCAGAGGCCAGATTGGAACCAAGATTTTCTGAAGTCCAAGAATGCCACTCTCTCCATTCTTACTGCATTGCCTCGGTTTGATAGCTGCAGCTATGGCTCTTGGATCCTAATAGTCCCCGATGCAGGGCCCTTTAGGGCACACCTTCATAGCACTTTGGTTTTCATGAAAACGCTTTAAAGCAACGGTTCTCAACCTGTGGGTTCTGTTCGATTTGTAGCAATGAAAATACGTCCTGCATATCAGATATTTACATTATGATTCATAACAGTAGCAAAATTACAGTTACGAAGTAGCAACAAAAATAATTTTATGGTTGGGGGTCACCACAACATGAGGAACTGTATTAAAGGGTCACAGCATTAGGAAGGTTGAGAACCACTGCTTTTTAAAGTATAGGTGCTACTAACCCATTATAAAGATGAGGAAACCAAGGCAGCAAGAGGTATGAGTTAGTGCCTGTAACTTCTTCATGGCTCACCTCCCATCGTGGGGCATGTTCAGCAAAGCAGAGAAGCCAGTGAAAGATTCTGCCCCTCATTTTACCTGCACACTGCTGCCCCTTTTCTGTCATATTGCTCAGTTCCACGTTTCTCTTGTGCTTGTCTGTAACTTTACTTCTTGTCCAAGTCTCTCCAGGATGGAAGAGCATGCTCTGTGCCTCCTCAAGATAGCTCTGCCTACAGCTACCCTCAGAAGGTAACCATCACAAGTGGGACTTGGGTGTGCCTGCTGAAAGGGCTCCGACTGTTTGTTCCAGAGCCCCTGGTGCCCTCTGAAGCTCTGGGGTGCCATGTCTGTCCTTCAGAGCCATTCTGGCCCTGGCTACTGCCGGGTCAGTAAGTCGCTGCAGAAAGACCCTGTTTGGGGGAACTTCACTGATAGTGTAGCAGGATGCTAATGTTGGAGTTTAGCTAGGCCAAGCCCCTCATTTTACCACCAAGGTCTGGGCCTCTGAGAGCTTGGGAAGATCCCAGAGTGAGCCAGAAGGGGCCTAAATCTGCCTTGCGGGGCTGATCATCCCGTGGTCTTGGCCCTGCCCTCTGGAGTGAAGAATAGTCCAGGTTGATCCTGGAAGCTGCTCTCACCTTCCTCTAAGCCTTCTCTTCTGGCTTCTTCTCCCCATTCTTTTGGCCAATGCTCATGTGGCATGATTGAAAGGCCCTTCACCATTGTGCCTCAACTTTTTGATGTCCTTAAAATCTGGTACCCAGGAGCACCTGGTTTTTCAGCCAGATGATGTCTGACCTGGGCAGAGGCTGCTGGGACTCTCATTGTCTGTACCTTGTGAATGGCTAGGGGTCAGGACTCCTTTCAGCTCCACTTTTCTCTTTGTTGACCTTGGCCCATCTCCCTGGGGATTGTTTCCTGGGGTTCTCTGTGCCTGTGGTCTGAGCTTGTGTTCACAATTCTTCTTCTTGCTGTTTAGATGTTGTTGAGCCCAGCAGTGATATCTCCAACTTCCTGTGGCAATTCCATACCACCAGCTGTCTTACCAAGCTGCCCGCCAAACCCGCAGGCCGTCGTTGCTGCTGCGGCCTCTGTGCCCTCTCAGGCCCCAGTGCAGCCTCTTCTTGTGGCTCCGACTCCAGTGAACCGTCCGGGTGGGTCATTGTGTTTTGTACCTTCTCAGTCTTGTTCCTTCCCTCCCTCAAGGCATGCACGTGTGCACACATGTGCACATGTATATACACACCCAGTGAATGGACCAGGGAACCCTTGGCTACCAGGTGTCTGGAGCCCACCCTCAGAGTCCCCATGCATCAGATGGCAGTGTTGCATGGCTCTTGGGCTGGCTCAGTGAGACTTGGCAGAATTCACGGGGAGTCTATTGGGGTTGCACTTTGTTATGCTTGGGGAGTTGACTGGGAGGAGGGCCATGGTCTGCATGCTTCTCCCCACCCTGTGATCAAGATTGTTCATGGACCCCCATGTACCTCCCTGTTTTTGTGCAGTAGATCTTCCTTTAAATTGGGGCTGGGCTGGATTTCTCTGGGCTCAGTGGAGATGATGGTAACCCCTGTGGCCTTGTGCATTGGCCCAAGTTCCTTCCCAGTGCTGATTTCTAGGTGAGAGCAGGGTCTCTCGTCCAGGCGTGGACTGGGCTGGTCACCAGAACCCCCAAATCTATTCTTCAAGGTGGAGAGCTGGCAGCTCCTTCATCTGCTGCCCCTTCTCTCCCTCTCCCCCTACACTTAGCCACCTGCTGGTGGAGACAGCGATGGAGCGACAGTGGCTTGCATGCTTTGGGTTTTGATTGTGAGACCTTCTGGCTAAGTCCATCACAGTCTGGTACTGGGTACATGGCAGCCCTTGGCATATTTGCTGTGAAACTTCTAGAGGACTGGCAATTGCTCACATGCTACCTGTTAAGTGAATCTTTCTTGCAGGAAGTCTTTCTCAAATGTATTGTGTCCATATCCCCCAGAGAGGGTTGGGCACTTGGGGATGCCAGTTTGACCTTTTCCTGATGGTTCATTGCCTTGATCATGAGGGCCAATCGTGATGCCCTCAGAGCTTTGGAGGGCTGCCCTCTGCTTGGCTGGAATTTCTTTGGTTCCTCTGATGTTGAGCTGGTGGGGGGGGGTGGGGTTGTTCTCATTGCCCTAGTGCTTTGCCTCCTTCCCCGTTAGTCCATTTAAAGCTTGCTTCTTCTCCACCATGGGCCAGAAAACGAGACACACACAATTGATTTGGATGAGTTTGATTTGGTTATTGAGGGCCTGAGGGCCTCTGCTAAAAAGCAAAGTTCATGGCAGCTTTTTTTTACTGAGATCTCTGTATATCCAAACTCCTGATCTTCTCTCGGAGAGTGAGGTTATTAGGCGTGCCCACCTGCTGGAGACAGACAAGGTAAGCTTCCTGTCTTAAAGGCCTGATCTCACATGGGATCACCACTAGACAGTGATATGAACACCCCCACCTGCAGGTGTTCTGGAGATGGCTTCACCGCCAGAGTGATCCCAGAGAAGCCAGTTGAGAGCTGCCGTGCCCTCCCTCACTCCCCAACACACCTGAGATTAGGCCGCTAGCTTTTCCTTCACGGCTTCATCAGTGCTGTTGACACTTTGGGGGATGGGGGTGGGCTCAGGTGAAATGACCGCTCCATGTTCTTTCCTGCCCTTGACTCTACTGGGCCCATGAGACTCCTGGGCTCTGGCTTGGCCTGTGACTAATGGCTCCTTTGTTTCTTTTGAGATCTGCGTGTCACAGTCTTTAAACCCCTGCCTCTCAGGGGTTTTTGCTCCTACACGCTGGGACTCTAGAGCTGCCTGAGAAGAAAGAGTGGCCGTTCTGGAGGAACAAACCAAATCCCTGAGACCTTTAGTGCTCCCAGGGATTTCTAAATGTTGAAACCAGAACTCCTGTCACTGTCTGGCAAATGACACCCATTTCTCTGTGCATAAGCAGGGTTCTTTTTACGGTTCTAAATCATTGAGAAAAAATAGTCAGAGTAGAACCGTTCCTGGGCCACAGCCTTATTGGTCATGTGGTCTGTTACTGGAATCAAGAAATGAGGCCTGCTGGTCTGGCTGCCACTCAGACTCCATGCATACAGACCTGGAGGGGACACACAACACTTGCCTCAGCTTTCTGAGATGGAAGGGCTGAAGTGAGTAGAAATGGGACTGGATATTTTGAAGAATTCTCCCCATCTCCGATGGTTCACCCAAATTTTGACTAGTTAAGGCTCCATTTTGCCAGAGTGGAGCCTGTTCTCTTTCTTGAGGCTGCTTCAGGGGAATTCAGCACAGTTTTGGCAAATGCGCTTGGCTGTGTTTTTATTTCCCTCAAATATGATGTTCCTGGTTAAGCATTTTATCTTTCTTTTTGAAAGACAGTGGACCAAGAGGACCTGAGTTCAAATCCAGCCTCAGACTGTGTAACCCTGGGCAAGTCACTTAACTGCCTCAAAAACCAGAACCAAAAAAAGAAAGGTAGTGGCTGGCCACAGGCATGGGCAAGAATGGGCAGAAAAGCCGTCAGATTTTCAGTGCCCCTCAGGGGCTGTATCCAAGCCCATTCAGCACTGTGGCCCATGTTTATTGGCACAGTAGGTACCTGGAAGCCTCAGCATTCCTCATCAGGCCCTGAAAGTCTGGAGCTCAGCATCCATTCAGCCATTGCTTCCTTGAGAAACAAGCTTGGGTCTCAGCAGTTTGGGGGGTGCTGTGGAGCTGGGTGCATGCTTCCCTCTCTCTGGGCCCTGTGCTTTGATGGGGAAGGAAGTCACTAATGTAAACCACTGAGTGGGTGCTTGCTATGTAGGGCCTCCCCCACCCCAGGCCACAGAAATGCCCTCTATAAACCCTTCACTTAATGACGTGTCTAGGTGATCCCGGCAGGAGAAAAAGCCAACAGCTGTGTGGGCCACCTCACTGCTTCCAAGGCAGCCCATTGCTCTGACTCTTGGGGGCATTATTCCTTATGTCAAGCTGTCTTTATGACAGGGCTAATCCCTTGCCTTGTGCTTGCTGGAGGATGGCTCTCATTTCCCTGTCTTCCCCATTTCCTTCACCTGCTCTTTCTGTGGTATTTCCTCAGGATACACTCTGGCTTCTTTATGTCTTTCTGAAAATTTCTGAAAATCTTGCATGTCTTCTGGCCAGGACAGAGCACCATGGAACTCTCACCACCTTGTGGCTGTTCTGTTCTTCAGCTGTGTGTGTTTCTTTGTGACCCCATTTGGGGTTTTCTTGGCAGACACTGGAGCGATTTGCCGTTTCCTTCTCCAGCTCCTCTGACAGATGAGGAAACTGAGGCTGATGGTGTGGAGAAGGGCCTTGCCCAGGGTCATACAGCTAAGGTGTCTGAGGCTGGTTTTGAACTTGGGTCTTCCTGACTCCAGGCCTCTTCACCCCTCTTGCTTATTAACACAGCCCATCTCGCTTTGTTGGCTGCAGTAGGATGTATCGGTCACTCATGCTAAACTTACTGTTTTGTCCTCTTCAGCCATGAGCTTGGTTTATCTGAGGTTTTAGGCCCAAGTATGGTTCATTTGTTTTTAGAGACATTCTTTCTGTGTACCAGCTCAGTAAGGGTTGAGGGCCAAGTCCATGAATAATTGCATTAAACCTTCTCTTGGTCCAAGAGAAGAAAAGAATGAATGGAAAAAGGGCTAGGTTTGGAGTCAGGCCCTGGGTTTGAATCTTGTCTCTGCCACTTTACTGCTTGAGTGACCTTGGGCAAGTCATTTAACCTCAGTGATTTCCAAGGTTCCTTGTGACTTTGCCTATGATCATGTGAGCTTCTCAGGGGAGTGGTGAGGGCCTGCAGGTGCCAAATGTGCTAAATGTGTCACTTAATTTCACTTAATGGATTTTCTTTAAGGGAAAACTCATTTAAGGTAGGAAGTGAGGAAGGGGAGTGGTGTTTAGAAAGGATGGGTATCAAGACAAAAGGCGACAGGAACTTCTTTTTTGTCCACGAGAATTTGGGCAGGTGAGCTTCCTGGAAGAGGGGCCTCTGCCCACAACCCTCCTGGGCTGGGCAGATCTTGACCATCAATCATTGCTTCATCACAGCGATCCCATCAGCAATGTTCTCTTACTATCCTGCTCCCATTGCTGCGAGTGGTCCATCCAGTGAGCTGGGAGAACCTGCAGGCATCCCGATGCCACCACCTTATTCGTGTGACCCGAGTGGTAGTGACCTACCTCGAGGTAAGGAAGTTAAGGTTTCACTGAGATCTCATTCTACTGAGAGACGTTCCTTGGAAACGAATGACATGGGGTGGGACATAGGAAAAGCAGCAAAGCCACCAGGGATTGGAAGTAGCCTAGTGAGTTGTTCTAAAATGGTTGACAGAGATTTCCATGGGTCTGTCTTCCACTTCCTGCAGCTGACATAATAGATTCTATGTGCATGCCATAGTCTCCTCCAAAGGACGTTCCATTTGCCATCTCCCTGCCTTTGTACTAGCTGCCCCCATGACTGCTTGCCCAACCCAGACTTGACTTAGGCAGGTTCTGCCTTCTGGAGGGGCATTTTCCAATCTCTTCGGTCACTTGAACCTTGCCCTTCAACGTGCCCTTTTAGCCCCTCAGTCTGGTTTGTGCATATGCTGTCTCTCACGTTAGAGTGGAAGATTTTGGCCTAGTCCAACCTTGTCATTTAGAAGAGGAGTCAGGACCTTAAGGGCCTTGGAGAAGAGGCCTTGTCTGCAGTCGCCCAGCCTAGTATCAGAGGCAGGACATGATTCCAGGGCATTCTGATGCCAAGGCTGGCAGTTGGCACTATGTTACTCTGCTCTCTCGTCAGCTTTGAATAATAGGGGGACACTTTTGCCTTGATTGAGGGAAGACTAGACCAAGGTCTAGGGCTGTCTTGAGGCTTAGCGGCCTGTTTTGCTATGCCACACTGCAGAATGGTGTCCAATCTCTGGCCTGCTCTGCGCTGCAGGCTCTGACAGAATAGCATGGGGGCATCTTAACCATCGGCCTACCATCTCAGGGGACCCGTGATTGTGGGTTCCCATCCTTCTGTTCTGCTGTCAGAGTCTCTGCTACCTGGACACTTCCCATTATGTTGGAATAGTCTGCCATTCCCCTGGCCCCTGAGTAGGCATAAATCTGTTGACTCTGCTGCCCAGGCTCCTGTTGGATGGTGCTGCCACCACTAGCACCTCCCATTTGGGAGCTTACTCCGGTGGAGTTCATGTACTGGTGGGTTCTTCCACTTCATCCTTGTGGGACTTAGGGCCAGCCCCTTCCTCCCTCTGGGCCATGGTTTCCTCTTTGATGACATGAACCCAGCGATGGCCCCTTCCAGCCCAAGAGCAACAAATGGAATCCCAGGAGCTGTGAGGTCAGGGTCTCGACTGGCTTGTGGCACACACTTGCTGGGGTTTGAGCTCTCAAGGAAAGCTGAGAATGTGGTTGGTGTTTGCCATGGGCCCCAGAGCAACTCCTCTGCCTCCTCCAGTATGTAACCCACCTGGCTCTGTTGGTTTCCTCCTTATTCAAACCCCACCAGCAGGTCTTTGCTGTAGCCTCTCCCAGTAGCCTAGGCTGGCTTGGGCAGTGCTAAGGAAACTCTGAGTAGTATTTGTGGTGGCATCATCTGGCAGAGAAGTGGAGTCTGCCCTCTGGACTCTCATTTTCCCCAGTTCCCTTTCCCTTAAGCACTTGGCATGATTTTGTTTTGCATTGATTTGCATAAAAGGGGGGTAGAGTTAGAATTGGTTGAGCCAACTAAGAAAGACTTTTTTGACCTGGATTGCTGAAAGTTGGTAGTGGTGGAAGTTAGCAGTGGGCAACTGCCCTCAGAGGCCTAGAGCTGGGGACCCTTCCTTGGAAAAGGAAGCTGCTTCTTTGGCTGCTGTGCCCTGATGCCACATCCATCCTGTCCTTGTACCCCAAGGTAGTATTCTTATCCCCTCCTCAGGGGTGGGCCCTGAGGCCTGGCTGGGGGCAGCCTGTTGGGAGCTGATGATTGACGCTCCTGGCTGGACAGCCTTGGTGTTCTCAGTACTTTTGGTAGCGCTTTCCCCAAGTAATAAAATTGTGGAGCTGGACCCTGTTCCCTGGGGAGCAGCTAAGGAGTAGCTCTGATCTCAGAATTAAGCTCAGCTAATTGGCTTCTCTACACTCTCAGCTCGCTAAAGCCTAGGGATAATTAACGCACAGTTTTGCTCTATTGATTCAGAAGACAGCACTCAAGTCAGCTTCCTTAAGAAGCACTAAGGGCCTTGTTTGTTTTAGGGTTGAGGAGTTGGGGTTGGCATGTGAGCTTCACAAGCCCGTTCTCTTTATGTTGCAGATACTAAGGTATTGCAGTATTACTTTAACCTGGGGCTGCAGGTAAGAGCTTTGGGGGCACATTTGGATTCCTGCTGATGGCTTTTCCTTCTTTCTTCTGACTTACTTGGTTCCTACTTATCTGGGCATCAGGGAAGTAGTTTAGTGGCCATGGTCAAAGGGGAAAGCAGGCCCCATGCCCAAGTTGGGGCCAAGCCGGCCTTGGAGGCACTGGCTATTACACCTGCCTCACCATTTCTGGTGAGTTTCTTTGACTTTGGGCCAAGGCCAAGTGGCATTTCTCTGGCATGGAGGTGTGGTCTCATGCTCAAGCTCCATGACAGTCATGGCACACTGTTATCATACTGTTATCACACCGTAGGAGAGAATTATTTCCTCATTTTACAAGTGACAAAATTGATGTCAATTGATTTACTAAAAGTGGCAAAGTTAAGTGGTCAGAGGGTTTGTGCCCAGGCCTTCTGGGGTGGGGGTAGGAAACAAGCATTTACAAGGCACCTGCTGTGTGCTGGGCACTGCTGAGCACTTTCCCAACAGCTCTGAGAGGTAAGTGCTAATATCCTGATTTTACAGATGAGGGCTTGCCCAGGGTCATGCAGCTAGTAAGTGTTTGAGGTCAGATTTGAACTCAGGTCTTCCTGCCTCCACAGAGCTTTGCAATCCATAGTTATCTTACTGACTGGCAGAGGACATCTTTTTAGGATGGCTTGCCATTTGGAAGGCTCTTGAGTAGTGAGGGAGAGGAAGCTCCTGGGGTTAGCTTTGAAGGGCTCCCTCTAAACAGATGCAGCCTCTTAAACCAAAGCTAGGAAAGGAGAGGAGCGGATGGCTCTGCCTTTCTAGAGCTTCTTCCCTGTCTGGAGGTGACAGACCAACTTTCTGCTTGTTCTCTCTCTCTCTCTCTCCCCATAAATGGCTGTGGGGGCTAACCTTGGCAAGGCTCGCCACCACCTGTAGTGTGTGGACCAGACAAGTCCCCTGCTGCTCCCACCCTTTTCTTCATGTAATGGGGCTATGGTGGGGCCGCTCCTTCTCTCCCTTTCATTGTAGACTTGACAGGACTTGGCCAAAGAATGATGGCATTATCTGAGAAGTGCTTTATTTCCCTTGTATGTGTAGCTTTTGGCCCTCCTTAGTTTTTATCACCTCCTGGCAAGGGGAGGCTGGTTGGGGCTGAACTTTGTGCCCTGGAGTTGCACCTCCCCTGTGGCCCTTATGGTCTATTCAAGGGGGTGGCAATCCTCATCCATGTTGTCATTGTTGGGACCAGATGGCTCTGGAGGATTAAAAAGCTCTTCCTTTCTTCCCCTAAGTGCTACCACCAGAATTACTGGCACCCCATGGTCTATATACCCCATCTTCAACAACAGCAGCAGCAGCAGCCCCTGCCGCCACCACCACCACCACCGCCACCACCCCCGGTGCCTTCTCAGCACGTGGCTCCTCTCGAAGCTTACCCTGTGTATCCTGAGCATGTGCCAGTGGCAGACCATGCAATGTCCCAAGTGTACAGTGAATTGGGGAGGGCTGAGAGCCGGCAGCTTCCTCCTGACACAGCAGCTGGTAGTGAGTATGCAGGAGGCCGAGCAGTGGCAGGTAGGGCCCAAAGTGGAGTTGGCACCCTGTGCCTGCTGCAGTGTTGGGAGTGGGGGGTGATGTGACAAGGACACAGAATGAGGGAGGGCTGTGACTCCAGACCTTGACCCTTTGCTCTTGCCAGCAGATGAGGGCTTTGTCAGACCCTGAGGTCATAGGGTGCTAATCCCTGGGACCCTGTTGGAGGCAAAGAGCTGATGATGCACAAACCTAGAATCCCCTGTGACAGAATGACTAGCCAGCATGTCAGGCTGGGTGTCAGAAAGATTGGGGCTCAGGGCTCCCTCCTAATGCTTACTGTGGCCTGAGCAACCAAGGGCTAGGGCCCTGATCAGAGCCCCAAAGGACCTCCAACATCGGGAGTTTCCTGGGCCCTTCAGATGGGAGGCCCCTGCCTCTCTTAATGCAGTTGGGTGACTGATCCATAGGAGAGTGGATATCTTAGTGCCAGCTTTGACTCAGTTGCCTTGAAATCAGCCCCAGTTCTCTCATGATTTACACCAAGCTTCTATCTCCATCATGGAGGCATTGTTTTTCCCTAATACTTGTAGCTGCTCAGACCAAGCTCTCAACATTTGGCTTGTTCTGATGGCTTATCACCAACATACACACTAATGCTAGGTGTTGAGATGCAGCCCTTACCAGGCCTGTTCCTCTGGAGTCTGTGCTTAAACATGGTACGTTCCAAATCCACTGATGCAAAGACCCGAGTTTGGAATTGCCTGATCTTAGGGGTGGATTCACAAGTGAGACCGGGGAAATTCAGAGTCTGCCTCCACAAGAATCTGCTCTTAAAGTCTTCTCCCTTCGGCTGGAACTGCCCTGGTTCCCTCTCTTGATCTATGGTTGGATGGCGGTGTAGTCCAGCACTTCTCAAACTGGGTCTGAAGGAGTACAGCCGTTGGGGGGAGTTGAATGGCTTGCCCTGGGTCACGTCTAATAAGTAGCAGAGTTCCGAAGTGACGCCATGTGGTTTGCCCTGTGCATACCTGAAATGAATGAATCATTGGGGCCCCTCTGTGTTCTACGCTGAGTGTCTTGTGTTTATTTGGAATGGCTGATGTGGGATTTGTGTGTCCTTTAGGTGCCTACGCAAACTCTGAGCAGCCACCACCACCCACTGGGCCTGTCTACTATCCGGTCATGCCAGATCCCTATGGCCATCATCCTCTGCCAAGCTACGACCCCTGTGTTTCCATGGTCCCTGCTTATCACTATGTTGCCCCATGGCATCAGATGGGTGCATATGGCACCTCGTCCCGAATCCATAGTGCTCTGAATTCTGGCCCAGTGCCCCAGGTGAGCTATGTTCCCTCAGCAAATCATACTGCAGCTCACTATTCCCCTCCAAACATGTAAGGTTGAGCAGAGCACTCTCACCACCATTTTGTTTGCATTGCCGTGAAATGTGGGAAACATTTGGATAAGGATTGGTGTCCCTTCTCTTGCTTTCAGGTGGTTTTCCTTTGGGTTCATGTTAGTAGTTTACAGAAAGATTAAGCTAGATTAGGCTGCTGCCCATGGACAGCTGAGGTTTGACTCCCCAAGATCATGCTCAGCTGACTGCTCCTAAGCTGCCTTGAGGCCCTTTGGCATCAGCTGACTGGCCTTGGGTCACACCAGCCATTTCTTTGGTCTGAAACGGCCCTTGGGTCTTATAGCCCAGTAGAATGGGCCAAAATCTCACTATGAGTTCTTGTTGAAAAAGACCACTCAAGTTGCCTTACTTGTCATTTGGGCTGGTGGCATGACCCCTGACCTTATGACCCATGACCCATGGCACTTAGCTTTGCCTCAGACTGCACTTTCCCAAAAGGGCAACCTTCAAATGCTGCTTCCTATTTAGACTGGATTGTGTTGGCTTGCGGTACTAATCTGGGGAAGGCATACTGTGCTCCTCTGTAGGAACAGCAGAACAAATTTACTCATTTGGCTTCTCAAGGGCCTTCAGAGTCTCCCTCTCAGAGAGAATCAGTTTTGTCTTGTGTTGCCCAGACTAGTCAATTAAAAAAAGCATTGAAACTGCCAAAGTGTGGGTTCCTTTTGTGGCGGTGGTGGCCTTGGGTGGGTTGCAGCTGAATAAATGAATGACGGAATGAATGATAATGGAAGTTGACATACCATTGGTGGGAGGGAGAGTGGGTGCTTCATAGCCCTGGGGGAGTTGGAACCATATTCCTCATCACTTGTCTTCACCCCTGCCATGGGCAAACAGAATTCCCTCGAATAAATCAATTGGAAAGAGGGGCATAGTGGGAGAAATGGCACGGGTATGGTCAGCTGAGCAACTGGACAAGGAAGTGGGCATGCAGGAGCCAAGGTCTGGGATGGTGTGGTCCCCAAGAGTGTTCACCAAATGGCTTCCAAGATACCGCTGGCGCTAGCACAAAGCAGAAGGAATTTGATTACCTGAAAAAAATAGAAAGGCAGGGACCAGAAGGGCCCGTTGGGGAGGAAGTCTTTGAAGAGTTTCCTCCAGGCAGGTGTGGCCGTGGTGGTGCTTGGGGGAGCACGATAGATTTTCTTGCCACCAAAAGGAAAGGTTTGGAGGAGGGGTCACTACATATTTGGGCAAAGGCTGAATAGGAGATGTTCTTTGGGGTGAGTTAATAAGGGTTTTACTGAGGAGAGTTTGGGAAGAGTGGGGTAGAGCAGTTGCTAAAGGTGGAGGGGAGAGCCTGGCAGTTAGTGATGGGTGGGCAGGCCTGTTTCTAACACTAAGGCTGTTGGCTTGGACACCAGGGACATGTGGCTAGCAGTAAGGTCACTTTGGTAACTAAGTGCCAAATGTAGATGGGCTGGAGGGTAGATAGATAAAGAAGCCAAAAAAATAATGAGAAGCAGAGGTGGCATTGGGGATAGAAAGCTGGAGCTGGAATTGGGAAGCCCTAGATTCAGATCCTCCCTTGCACAAATAGTGGCTCACACCAGCCTTCTTGTGTAACACCTTCAGGATGATTCCCCAACTTGTACTTTGCAGTTTGGGGCCCCAGAGGGTCGCTGCTTCTTTGAGTGCTGGGGCTAATGTTAGCTTAGAGACACCTTCTAATACTATGGAGAAAACTCCCCAAATGTTGGGCAATAGCTCCTATCAGCTTCCTGTTAACAATCAGCCAGGTGATACGATTTCGTTTTTAGGAAGGGTATTTACTAAGTGGTTTAATAAAAAGAATTGGTACAAACTGTTCCTCCCCTAAAACTTGGGAGGCCCTCTCCTTCAAATAGCGTCCATGAGAAGAATTGGCTCCAACTTAGAACATACTAGGTAGAAAGGCAGATCTGTGGGGCCCTTGTGGCAAATGGTACTGGGTGACTCCTACAAGTCCTTTATTTGAAGACTTATCCAGCTTCCTGTTTCTGCTGGGGCTCGGGGGGCTGCCTTCTCCCTCATCTCTGTCTCTGGCTGCATGTATGTGTACCCATGTGGATGTATGATCTCCTACAAATGCAGTAGCCCAGTGACATGGTTCATGGCTGTGGCAGGGTGGGGAGAAAGACCCAACCTCCCTTTCTCTACCCACCAGGAGAGCCTCCCCCAACAAGCCTCCCAAGGTTTGTCTAGCAGATTTTTCTGTCCAATTGAAGGGTTAGGTCTTTCTCCAAGCCAGTGGTGATGTTGCTGTGCAGAGGCCTGGGGCCCTCTATGATTTTGCTCCACTGATCATACTTAGTGGTTCCTTTGGTCAGGCAGGTGGTTTCCCAACTCAGCTAACGGTTTGCGGCTCTAGCTGGTCACCAGGCCATCATCATGAGAGATGGCAGCTCTCTGGATTTCAGCAACGTATCGGGCAGCCTTGCAGCCATACTGCTGTTGGCATTTAGTAAAGCTGAGATCTAGGCCCACAGGACAGAGCTGGGCAGATGCCCATGGAGACAGCTTGAGTGAGCAAGCCTCTGGGAATGCAGCCCTTGCCTCTGGCTCTGGCTCTTTGCTTCGCTGAAGATTGCCTTGTTTGTAAAAGGCTCTGGCTCCTTTTGCCTTCAGAGAAATTGCCAAAGCGCCTTACTGGAGGGGGGTGGGGGCTGGGGCACACACGACTACCTGGGTCAAGCTGGTTTTCTGGCATTCAATGACCTCTAAAGGAGGCTTTATCTGAGGTGAGTGTTGCTGACCAGCTTACACTTGTCAAAGGAGACGAGGCTAGTTTGGTACCAGTTGTTCCTGAAGAATCCATTCATGTCAGCTAGGTGGTGCTGCAGTAGCTGGAGTCAGGAAGACTCATCATCCTGAGTTCAAATGTGACCTTGGACACTTAGCTGTGTGACCCTGGGCAAGTCATTGCACCGTTTGCCTCAGTTTCCTCATCTGTAAAACGAGCTGGAGAAAGAAATTAATGGTAAACCACCTCAATATCTTTGCTAAGAAAACCCCAAATGGAGTCACTGAAGAAGAACGGCATTCGTTTCCTTCCTTTTTAAGTATTCACAAACCACTGTTGTAATAATCTGGAATAGAGGTTTCCCAGGAGGATCTGGCAAACTTTGCCAGCCCCATCTACCAATCTGGCAAAGCGACAGTTCCTTGCTTGGAGCTATGAATGTGGAGGCAATGCTATCTCTTTCTGAATTTGGTTCTTCCCTCTCACAGTAATAGGATTCCAGAGTCTTTGTCTTTGTAGCCTGCTTTCTTCCCATTTTGAGGCAGGACCTTAGCCACTCCCTTCCTCCTGGGTTCCTAAGCCTTTACTGTTTAAAATTTTTCTCTGGGGCAGTATAATTACTGTGTTTTCAGGGTGGGGAGAGATTGGAGCAGCCAGGGTTCACTCTGCCATCCTGATCCCTGAAAGTTCAGATAGGGGTTTTTTAAATTTCCAGGCTGTGGATTGGTAGTCCCAGGAGTAGCTGCTGCCCCTGCTGTGGGCCCTGCCTTTGTCTCTTACCCAGCTCTGTCTGATTCCCACCCTATGGTGATAGGCCTGGGAATGGCCCTTGTGGTTGGTGGATCAACTTGCCGCCACGTTGAACAGGTCTTGTCTGGGCCTCTTGGTGTGTGCCGCAACGTCTGGGCCTTTTGGTGTGCCACCCCCGAGTCATTTTCTGGGACTCTCTGAGTCCCCTTTTATTAAGGGGACTTGTTCTGTGAAGTTTGGATTCCGTCAAAGGGCTGAACTTGAGGACCTAGAGGGCTACATGCGGCCCCACCCCTCTTGTAGACCTTTTGTTGCTCCAAATGGATTCTATTCCTTCGTCTAGCTCTATGAAACAACTTTTGTGTGTGTAATTTTACTATAGTGTATCTATAAATTAATTCAAGTAGTGTCAACTTATTACATTGGTATGGTTCGACCATGAACAGTGAAGACCCCCTCCAATTATTTGTCTTCTTTGATTTCCATGAAGAATGTTTTGTTTCTTATTCATCTTGAGTCAAGTTTGGAAGATTGACTTAACATCGATTTTATGCATTTTGGAGTTATTTTTATTGTTGGTGTGGTTTTATTTTTGCCTCCTTTTACTTTCCTGAAGGTACTACTCATCTCAGTTATTTTTGCTGAGTCTCTAGTTTTCTAGTAACAAACATTAAAAAAGACAGGTGGGAGCAATCCAGAAAAGCTAACTGAAGTCTGCCAGTATGTGAAATGGCTCACCAGTAGGCCCCAGCCCTACAAAGAAGAGTCAGAAGTATATTTTCTCATCTCATCTCAGAACTTCACAGGCTTCTGGGTGTCTTTTTGCAATGGCTGGAAGACCTTGATGTTGTTTCTCTTTGAGTTCCTCCATTGATGTTCTAGTTGGCAGCTTTCTGTCAGTCTTTGTCATAGAATATGTGGGAGAGCAGGGCACCTCTCTGGCCTCTGGTGCCGCCATCTTACCTGGGCATCTGAGGCTTTTTCACTGCTCTGCTTTGGAATTTTTTAACCAATACCAACTCGTTAAGCTGATTATGGTGGTGTATCCCATCAGTATAGAAGCTCTTGATGGAAAGGGAGACCTTGAAGTGCTAAGTGCTATTCCCCTTTCAGTCCTGCTTTTTTCCCCATTATTTCGTTTGAGATTCTAGACCTTTGGTTCTGCTCTTTTAAAGCATCTTCTTGGAATTTTCATTGGCCTAGTTTGAAATTTGTAAACGTAAAAGTTTGAAATCTGTAAAATCAGGGGGCATCATCCAATTTATGGCTTGTCTTCTTTGGTTTCTACAAAGCCTCTTTTGGCATCACATTTATATGTCTTGAGTCTGCCTTGGTAGATTGACTCCCAGCTATGTTAGGCATTTTAGAGTTATTAGGAATACCCTCCCTCTGCCCCATTTTGCTATTTCCACATAGAAATGTCATTGACTTTTCTGGGTTTATCTTACATTTTGCTTTTTACAGAAGTTACTAATTGTCTGAATTACAGGTTTTTTGGTTGATGTTTTTGGGATTCCCAAGTAAGCCGTTGTTGTCAGCAAATAAGGATAGTTTTATCTCCTTTTTGCCTGTGTTGATACCTGGAATTTCATCTTTTGGTTCTTTGCTACCCCTACCAGCATTTCAGGAACGTAGTGTTGTATAGTAGAGAAAGGGCCAGATCCTAAATAAGGAAGATATAATAATCATGCCTCCTACAGGTAACCACACAACTGACATTGGGGCCCTTTGCAAACATCTCATTTGAGCATCCTGACAACCATGGGAGGAAGGCCCTGCAAACTTCAAGTGTTCCTCATTTGATCTTACTCTGAGTCAGGGTTCTTAAATGTCAGTGGTCATAGCTTGAGCATTTCAAAAAGGCTGTGTCTTAGGAGGCTGTCCTCTTCTTGGGAAACGTTTTGTTTTTAAAGCCCATTACTAAGAAATATTGTAGAAATTTTTTTAGTCTTATAGCAGGAAATAATGAAACCACAGAGGCCAAGGAAGCTCCCTCACATAGAGGGGACAGATTAAGGCTTTGTACCTACTGGAATCCCTTTGAGGGAGATGCTGGCCTATGGAAAGGAAGCACCTCGGATCCAGGGAAGAGGCAGATGCTAATGGTGCCCAAATGGCCCTTCTTCTTTAACTTTTTAAAGCTTAATGGGGTTTTGGTTTTTGGTTTTGTGCCTTGAAAAATGTACAAGATCATAGCTACTGAATGAGCTCAAGTAATCACTCTGTGGTCTGTAATGAGAAGTTGTTTGATTCACCAAGCATGTATTAATCATCTACAGTGTGTAAGGAACCAGATTGGATGGACAAAGACAAAAACTCCACAGCTGTGCTTCCACTTGTTCTTCTACAACAGGCATTGCACATATTCTTATACCCATTTTGCAAATGAAAAAAACTGAGTCTCAGGGGAGTGAAGTGACTCACCCAAAGTGTCAGAATTGGGATTTGTATTCATGTCTTTGCTGACTGCTCAGTGTGCCATATATGCGTCCTCTTGTCTGCCCGTGTGTGGAGGACGTGTGATGAGAGCTCCGATAGACTACAGCCATCAGGAGCAAGGATTGGACGGGGTGGGCCAGGAGCCAGAGGTACAGCTCTTAGGGTGGGGAAGAGCTGACTTGGGGGTGCAACTAGCTCTTAAGGATAGAATGCACACCTTGGAATGGCTGTGGTTACCCTGCCTTATTATGTCTCTGTTTAGTTTTCAAACACTGGATAACTGGTCATTGACTACTGAGTATTGTGCACCTAATTGCTCCCACTGATCCACCCCTTTATTTCTTAGCTGCCACCAAACTGCTTTGCTGATTACTGCTTTGTACTATAGTTTGAGATCGGTTCTTAACCTGTGGGTCGTGACCCCTTTGGGGGTCGAACAGCCCTTTCACAGGGGTCACGGGGTCGCCTAAGACCATCGGAAAACACATATTTCCGATGGTCTTAGGAACCAAGACACCGCTCCTCTACGTCTCCAGGCAGGTCCACCCACATGCAGATACACCCACATATGAGTATTAAAGGGTCATGGCATTAGGAGGATTGAGAACCACTGTTCCAGTTGAATTTTATTACTATTTTTTCTAGCTCTATAAAGTAATTCTTTGGTAGTTTGATTGGTATGGCCCCAAATAAGTAAATTTAAGTTAGAATTGTCATTTTGATTATATTGGCTCAATCTACCCATAAGCAATTAATATTTCTCTAATTGTTTAGGTCTGTCTTTATTTGTGCTTTGTAATTATGCTTATACAGTCCCTGGCTTTGTCTTGGTGGGTAGACTCCCAAGTATTTATACTGTCTGCGGTTATTTTAAATGAAATTTTTCTTTCTCTTCCTGCTGGGTTTTGTTGGTAACATATAGAAATGCTGATGATTTACGTGGGCTTATTTTATATCCTACAACTTTGATAAAGTTCATTGTTTCAGCTCTTTTTTTAACTGATTTTCTAGAGTTCTCTTAAGAATACCATCACGTCATCTGCAAAGAGTGATAGCTTTGTTTCCTTATTGCCTGTTTTTATTCCTTCAACTTCTTTTCTTATTGCTATAGCTGCCATTTCTAGGACAATATTGAGTAATAATGGTGGTAATGGGCATCCTTGCTTCCTCCCCCCCCCCCCCATCTTATTGGAAAGACTTCTAGTTTATCCCTGTTATAGATAATGGTTGCTCGTGGTTTCAGATAGATACTACTTATCATTTTAAGGAAGCTCCAGTGATTCCTTTGTTCTCTAGTGCTTTTGTTTTCAAACAGGAATGGGTATTGTATTTTGTGAAAAGCTTTTTCTGCATCAATTGAGATAATCACGTGATTTTTGTTATTGTTATTGATGTGGTCAATTTTGCTGAGAGATTTCCTAACATTGACCCAGCACTCCTAGGTGTTAGTTCCACCTGGTTGTAGTATATGCTCTTAGTGATGTATTGTGATCCCTTTGCTAGTATTTTATTTTAAAATTTTGTATCAATATTCATTAGGAAAATTGGTCTAGAGTTTTCTTTCTCTACTTTTGCCCTCCCTGGTTTAAGTATCAAACCCAGATTTGTCTGGTAGTTTGTATAGTGTTGAAATTCATTGTCCTTTAAATGTTTGGTAGAATTCACTTGTGAATCCATCAGGTCCTGGGGATTTTTTTCTTAGGAGGCTCATTAATAGCTTGTTCAATTTCTTTTTCTAAGAAGTGGTTATTTAAGTCCTCTATTTCTTCTTCTGTTAATCTGGACAATTTATATTTTTTGTAGATATTCAGCCATTTCACTTAGATTATTAGATTTATTGGAATATAATTAGGCAAAATAACTCTTAATAATTTATTTTCATCTTCATTGGTGGCACATAATTGTTTTTTTTCTTTTTAAAAAAATCAAAATAACCAATGGTTTATTTTATTATTGTTCCCCACCCCCCTGATAAAACCAGCTTCTGTTTAGCTTTCTCATTTTGGGGGAAAGTTTAGGGTTCCTTAGATTGGAATTGGACGTAGTTATACTCCATAGATCTGAATGGTCTGCAGTATCATAGAGATAAGGCTAATGGCTAAACCAGCTTTGTCAAGTGGAGCAGCTTGGGCAGTCTTAATTCATTCAGCCCAGATGAACTGTGATGCCTTTGTGCTCCTTACAGGCCTTGTGGGGCATGACTTTCCAGGTGGGGTCTTGGACTTGGACTTCATACCTAGGCCACTGACTCTTCTTAGCTCCTTAACCTTTTAGTCTTTTTATTTGTCTGTGCCCATTAGTACAGGGAATAATTCGAGAAGGCTTTTCTCCCAGTAAGGTTTTTTTGCCCCATTTAGCAGTGTTTGGTTCATGTTAACTTATGGTGCGGTCAAGTTTTTATAAACTTGTTATCTTAGTGTCCTTAACACCCTCCTAGCCATAGATCCCATGGTCTTGCAACTCCAGATTTGGAGGAGAAGCTTAGGAGGACAGACATCAGCTCCTGTCATCTACCAGCAGCCATATAGGGAAGAAAGTCATTTACCTCCAGCTTGACTGTGTCAAATCCAAACTGGCCTGTGATTCAGCCAAGGGGATCAGGCATGTTTTTCTTCTCTTCTAACCATGTAAGCAGAGTGAGGTTGGGGCTGGGGGTCACATAAGAGGATTAGAATCCCTTTAGTGAAGTCAACGGGTGGTTCCTTCAGCCCCCTCCCAGCAGACTTCATAACCTCCTGCCATGGGATTTCAGCCTCCACTCTGAGGCACCTGGGCCAGATATGCCTGGTGTATGGGTCCATGAGTGATCTCATTTCTGTGGGCACCACAGTTCAGAAAGGATGTTGATGAGGTGAAGGCTGGTCACAGGAGGTGGTACAGCTGGAGGGCAAGAGTAGTAGTCCTGTAATATAGAGGAAGGCCCCCAGCTAGGCAGGATGGGGAGCTTCTCTCGGAACAATCAAGAATGGTGTGGGATGAGAGGCTGTGTGAAGCTGCCCCCAGAGAGATCTCAGATCCTCTGGAATGCTGATGTCTCAGGCAATGACTTCAGTAACTGAGGATGAATTAGCCCCCTAGGGGCTTGTAGAACCTGCAGATGCCTGACTGGGAAAGAAATGGAAAAACCTGATTGCTGTGGACTAGTGGTGAGAGAATCAGTTTGGATTATCATCTTGTTCTGACTTCCTGCTTTCTTGTGAAGAAATCCAGCGACTCACAAAAGTGCTGTTGGCGCACCCAGCTTAACCCAGGGGAAGGGAGAGAGAGAGAGAGAGAGTGAGTGAGTGTGTGTGTGTGTGTGTGTGTGTGTGTGTGTGTGTGTGTGTGTGTGTAGTTTCTGTCCGTGTCTCATAGATCCACAAGCTCTGACCCAGTCAATACAATAGAACGTGCATCGTGGGTGCCCAACGAAGGGGGATACATTTCTAATATGGGGCCTATAAAGTTGCCCAGTATTGCAGTGATACAGCTTTATGGACACAGAGTTCCCTTCCTTCTGGAGTTTCAGAGTACTTTCTGAATACTAATGAAATCTCCTAACACTTGAAATCTAGGCTTTGTGTATAATGGGGGGAAAATGAATTTTTGAAGAGTGTTCACAGAGCTCCCATTCTCAGGCCGGTTCTGCCAACATGTGCATCCATGGGCTCCCTTCTAAGAGTTTCCTTGCTAATTCCCATGTAAGACACTGTATCCAATCCATTTCCATTCATAAATATTTATTATCAATAGGCAGCTATGAATGCTCACATCAGAAAAGGGAGGGACAAAACACTTGGCATCGGAAGGGGGAGAAGTAGCTGCTTCACGCTTCGGTTTACAACAAATCCAAAAAACACACACAAAAGAAACAATTTTCTTTTACAAGATTTCATTTTGTTTACACTTATACTTAAGGATGACGTCAACTTTGCACTGCTTACAGAGAGTACTGGAACAAAAATGACACTTACTCAAATAATGCTTCTCCAAGAGACAACATGAAGGTTTTTGAGGAGTAGCCCATGATTCCAAGCTGTCATTAAGATGAACATGCCCAACGTCTCTGTCCCTCACCATTGGGCTCAGAAATGAAGGTTTTATCTTAAAGTTCATGCAGACAGGCTTTCTATATGTGCCCGTGAAAGGGAGATAGCTAGACCAGGAAAAGGGAATTCCTAATGAATGAAACCTTGTCTCTTTTCCTCCCTTTCCCAGGCCACACAATATAAACATACAAATCAATAAAACTCATTGACCCCCTTGCAAGTTCCCCCAAACCTGGAACACCTAAATCATGATTTGATGGCCCTGGGGTTGCTTTTTGTGGCCCTGTTTTGGTCAGCTCCATCTGGAGAGCAGGTGTTTCAATTTCAAATTCCCCTCTGCACATTGGAGTGTGTGTGTGTGTGTGTGCATGTATCTATGAGTATGTGTGTGTGTGTGTGTGTGTGTGTGTGTGCAAATACTCATGCATGTATTTGGTGGTGGTGGTGGTGGTTGGGCCTCGAAAGGGACAAGATGGTGTCCCTGTTTATTGAAGCAAAGGTTTCATCGATTTCAATCCCCCCTTCCTTTTAGTTGGAGTTGGGGGTGGCACCTGATGTTGCTATCCCCTTGGGCTCCTCTCAGCCAGGCTGGTTTGCTCAAGCAGAGTCCACTGAGCACCAAAAGCTGCTGGTGTACATCACTGTGTGGCTGCAACAGACTGACTAGCCTTGCTGTAAGACAATCAGGACCTCCTCTGGCATTCTTCTCCAGGGCCTGTTGGGGAAACAGGCCTGGTATTCTAGTGGTAAGTCCTACTGGATCACTTCTCTTATCAGAGATGAAATCTTTGCCAGAAAGCTCCTCTGTATCTCTGAGATCACAATGGGAAAAACCTCAGTGATTCCAGGAAGAGTTTAGATAAGACCAGCCCACTGAGAGCCTTCTAAACCCTGGTCTTTCTCTGGGCATTGATTTGAAAGACAGCCTTTGAAACTACAGCCTAGCTGCTCCCTTCTGTTCTCTTGTTCTTTGTGACTGGAAGATCAGCCTCACAGAGGATGGAAAATAGAGTCCTATTGAAAGAGGAGAAAGCATCTCCGAACCCATCTGGAGAATTTTTGAAGAAAAAGACTCCTGGGCCGGGCTTGGCTATTAGCTACCTATTTGAATGCTACTGCTGGTTTTGAGTTCTTTTGTTCTTTTCTTTCTTTATTTTTAAAACAAGAAACAAAAGCAAAAACAAAATACTGAGGGGAGGGGGTAGTTTTGGTCACCAATACTGTATAACAGAGGCAACATGGTGTAGTGTAAAGAGGGCTGGATTTTAGCATCATAGGACCAGGGTTCAGATTTGTGACCTTGGACTAGTCTCTTCTTTCTGGGCCTCAGTTTCCTCCTCTGACCCCACTTCCAGTGATTCCCATTTCAACCCAGCTTTGGCAGTCATTTTGCTTTGAACCTCTACTTGACTACTTGTCTTTCCTCCCTACCCAGGATTCTCTAGGTCCTCAAGTACAGTCCTTTGAATCCAAACTTTGCAGAACAAATCCCCTTAATAAAAGGATTTGTTCTGTAAAACTTGGACTCAGTCAAAAGGCCACACCCAAGGACCTAGGAGTCCATGTGTGGCCTCAAAGCCACAGGTTCCCCACCCTTAGTCTAGATGGCTCTAGGACTCTAAGGGCTTCTATGAGTACCATCAGCACAGGGGGAAACTAGTCCCTATGTATAATGTTAGTTGTATGGAAAAACATGTTCCGAGAGCAACCTTAAATGTGAACCTGTGTGGTCCAGCCACTGGCAGTTTGTATGCCAGAGGAATCCTCCTGAAGCACTGCTCACTTAGACCTCTGATCCTGCCTTCTTTGGAGATGACTTGCAGAGTACTCCCAAGAAGAACATCTTTGTTCCTTACTGGCCATTCCTCCTTTTGGACCCAAACTATCTCTACCCTGCCCCCCATCTTATCCACCAAATGTCTCATGACATTTGATTGTTTCCAAAGCCAAGTTACACACTTCACAGGATGGAGATTTCCAGTTCCAAAAGTGTGCTCCAGGTTAGGAGGGCCATTACCAAAGTGAGGAGTCCAGACCTACCTGGAGCATTTACTAAGTTCCTCCTATGAGTCAGGCATTAGGAATAGGAGCACAAAGAGCGTTGGGGAATCCTGAAGAGCATACCTTCCAGTCGGTCAGGTCGCTGCTGTGTTCTTGGGTATCTCTTGCTACATAGAACAATGCCATATTAATGCCTAATGTATGGAGTGTGAATGGATTTAGAATGCTGGATTTGAAAACATGATCATGACTTTCTGGAGCCTTAGGCTTTCAGAAATATTTATTGGGCCTCTATTTCCTTAGTGCCCCCCTTTGCCTCCACATCAAGCCAAACAAAGCCTCGCTTCTTCTGAGACACTTCTAGTCAATAAATACTGAAACCCAGTTATCCAGAGAACTAGCCCCTGAGGAGGGCAGGATTTCCAATGGCATCTGACCCAGGGTCAGCATCTTGGAACATGGAACTATGGTCACCAACAGCAGGAGCCCACCTTAGCCAGTTTCTGAAAGCCAGCCCTTTCATCCAGTTTGAGATCAACATAAGCTTATATTGCAATATCCCCAGCTGCTTCTTGAAGGGGGAAAAGAGCACAACCATTGCCCTCCCCCAGACTGTTCTGTCTAATCTCTAGCACAGTCTTTGTCTATGCGAAGACATGGACTTCTTTTGGCAATTTTGATGGTCTCTGTGCACAGTTGTGCCCTTCGCTCTCTTTCCTTTTGAGTGCCTCACTGATGACAAAGGAGAGCTGGTTTAGATTAGTGACTCCTAAAGGTTCAGCCTTTGACCTGTGTGCTTGCAGAAGGTTGGCCATTTTGGAGCCTCACCAAGCCCAGGCCACCCCACCCATGCCCTTGTATGGAGAACTGGATGGACAGAGCTTTCAGTCTGGGAGCCCCGAAGTGCAGCGCAGTCTGCTGAGCCTACAGTTCCAGGGTAAGATGCGTGCTGAGAAGACTGTTTGGTTCTGCTCAATGACCATGTGAGTTGCATGGCTGTTACATCCACTCAGGCAAAGACATTCATCACATGTGGGCCAAGCTGTGGGCTTCCCTCAAATTGCTCCCACTCATTCATGTCATGATGGGCAGATCACTTCAGACTTCTCTAGGCCATGAGGCTAACCCACTAACTCTATATTTAAATATTCAAATTTGTAATATGTACATGGCTCTCAAGTGCCACTAAAACACACGTACATATGGACACACACACAAGTATATACCTTACACTGTTAGGAAAAGTATCTGAGGGAGAGAATAACAGAAAGGGCAGACACCAAACCATTGAGGGCAGGCAGGAACCATCTCAAAGCAGAGCTCAAGGGCCCACAGTGCCTGGGATAGCTGTGGATGGATTCCTGCTGGGAATTCCTCCCTTTGCAATACTCTCTACCCCAGTCTGGCAGGAGCTCCAACCTGCAGCACCTTCATGGCAATCCACGTGTTAGCACAGAGAGAGTCACATCTCAAGTAGGAGGTAAGGCTGCAAGACTGACACTTAGGTTTCACCACGAATGCTAGTTGAAAGTTAGCAGATTGTTGCTTGGTTGTCTCTATTTTACAGGTAAGGTAACCTGAGTGCTTTATTTCTTCTTTCTTTCGCAAAGCCAACAACCCTCCAACTTGATCGATCTCAAGTTTGTGACAGTCACAACAGACAACTGCACGCACTCATTTGGGTGAGAATGACTTCGAAGCTGCTTCTTTCCAGAAGAAGATCATTCTAGCCTCTCTCCCCAACGAAAAAGCTTAGTGTTCAGCCAAGGAGACTGAGGAGCTAAGATCACAGAGAGAGAGGGGAGGGATAGGGATGGAGTGCCGCGTGGACAAAATGGACCCACACAAAACAAAGCAATGCATAAGCCACTTGGGGAGGAAAAGAATAAAGGAGCTCCTGGGGATGCAGTTGAGGCAATGTCTCTGTGCTGAAGCCCACGGTGGAGCACCAAATGGCAGCTTCTACATCAGCAAAGTGGGGGGTGGGGACTTAGAAATCAGTGAAGCCAAAGAAGGAAGTCATTCTGGTATTGTGATCAAAGAAGGTGGGTGTGTGCATATGTAGCCAGCCACTGACTGCTCTGATCAGCTGGATTCGAATGGCACCTGATGCAATGGGCTCAGTAGCAGTACTTGGAAAACCGTTAAATTTTCGGGTCTTTTCAAGAGTTCTGTCAAATGGGAGCTCTTTAGAGGCCAGAGATGCTGCCATTTTGTCTTTGTATTGCCAGTGCTCAGCACAGTGCCTTGCTTATAGCAAGAGCTTCATAAATACTCATTGGATTGGTTGAACAGACCAAGGTCAAGATCCTGGGGAGGGAAATGACTTGGCAAAGGAGTACCTAATTTCCCCCCACAATTTCATTTTGAAGTACAAGGGGTACGTGTGTTCTCTGGGCCAGGTTCTTGCATTCTCACGGTGCTCACTAGAAGATCAGATGGAGTTTGTGCAGCAGAGGGTCCTCACTGAACAGCACAGCTTGGTGGCAACCTTTGGAGTCCTTGGTGAACAGGAAGGACACTGTCGTCTCGGATTTGTTCCTACCTCACAGTTGAGATAAAATGGCAGCCAGAAGAATGCACTTGGCCTGAAAGAGTCTGAATTAGGTCACTGTTAGAAGTCAGAGCCAGTCCCTGCATCCTGGGGAGATGGTGACATTCTTTAAGATGATGCATTTGTGCTTGGAATTCTGCACCTCTCTGTGCCCCCAGAGCAATGGCTGGAATTCAGGGCGGGTCCACACTCAACAAGTGCCTCTTTGGACACCATTCAGTAGTTTTCTTTGGAGATTTTTCAGTCTAATAGTGAAATGTAGTTGAGATGCCAAGAATGACTCCTGGTTGAGAGAATGCATGTCACTTGAGGACAGGGACTGTTTTGTGTTTGGTCTTCTCTCCACCACCTGGAAAGCAGCAAGACCTGGCTTTGGGTCCTCCTTCTGATACATATCTCTGCTGTGAGACTCGTGGCCCTCGGTGCTTGACGGGAGCATTGGTGGAGGGAGCTCCCTTGTCCAATTCTTGTCCCTAGCACCTAGTACAAGGTTGTGCAGGTGCTAAAGAGATGCTTATTGAAGCTTTATTTTTTTCCAACTAGCCCTTCAAAGCCAGCCAGGCAGGTCTTAGTATCCCCATTGTAGAGGTGAGGACACTGAGACTTAATTACTTGCTGAAGCTCATGAAACCAGCAGGTGTCTCTGTCATTATAACGAGTTTAAACCAAATTCAGGGTCAGAGAGGAGATAAGTAGGAAATTGAATTAAGCTGCTTAATAATGTGCAAGAAAAGTTAATGATGTTTATATACAGTCACGTTCTGGTGATTTAGTAGTGGGGAGGAGAATATGCTTTTGTGTTCTTAACATCTGGTTCTGGAATAGATATTTTGGCTCTAAATTTTGTGATGGGTCTCTGTACTTTAGGACATAAAACAAAATCTAGCTGGATTACACCTTCCCTGGGACCAGAGATGATGGTGAGTGCTCTGAATTAGAATGTGGTTCCTGGAAGAAACTGACTCTTAGTATAGGGCAGGGACCTCGAGCCTTCATCCCTCCCAAGCTCCATGCAGACCAGGAGTCGATGGGGGCATCCAAAGCAAAGCACTTGCCATCTCTTATGTTATCATGACCCCAGCCTAGTTGATGAGAACTTAATGTTCGCCCACATATAAGGCCTCAGGATTGAAAAGAAAAGTCCTGACTATGCACAAATGGTGATCCAACAGACCAGTTGTCAAGAGGGTCTAGGCTTGGGGCTTTCTGCTACTGATCCAGCCGCACAGCCATCTTGTAAAAGAATGGAGTGTTGCCTGTATCCTGATGCCAGTGTCGTCAACAAAGTGAGATCCAAGACAACTGTCCCTGGTTTATCAGCAACAGATGGCAGCGAGAAGGCTGTTTTTCTCTTCCAAAGATGTATGTACAGCCTTGAATACTGGGATCATAGATTGGAATTTTGTACCATCAAACAGAATGGGAAAGATAATTCTGGGATCTGTTGCTCAGAGTAAATTTGCCTGTTAGGAGCACCATATCTGGGATGTGGGAAACCTGGCTACTAATAATGAAGCTAGGGTTATCAGCAGAACATTTGTTTATTGGGTTTGGGGGCAGCTGCTACTCTGGACTCCTCAGAAGAACTGTAGGCCCAGTGTATGTACACATGCCCATGCATCCAGGTCTCTCACCCCCTGGCTTTGGTGCAGACTCTTGAGAGCACATCCTTGAGGTTCCAAGTTCCCTGATCCATTTGGGTTCTGGATCTGGGTCTTCCTCTGCATTTGGACATTTTGTTTCTCTGTTCTGTATGGAACTTCCTCAGCTGATCCAGTTGAGCTTCAGCTGCCCAGGCTAGGATTCATAAGTATGCCCTCTGGTGTTGGTGTTGCTGGTTTGGGGTTTTTTGATTCTGTTGTTTTCAGGAAACAGTCAATTAAAGTGACAGGTGCTCTTTGTCAGATTTTGACACTTTGGCAAGATCTTTTTTTCGATGACAATGTTCCCCGTTTCCCCCTCCCCCCGACTGTTTTTATCTAGGAAAAGCTTTTGCTTGCAAACTCACCACAGTAACCATCATGGCAGCCAGTGGAGGAGTTACAGTCATCGCATGTCAGAGTCTGGTAGCTCTGATGCTAGCAAATCCAAAGGGTACAAAGGGTACCACAGGAACTCCCCACCCCCCATCTCCACATCTAATGAAAGCTCCTTGTCCAGTGCCTCATTTTTTGCTGGGCATAAATCATTGGAACACTTCAGCAGTCACAGCTTGGTAAGAACAAAGGGAAGCTGTCAGTGGCGGCTTGATGACAGCCTTGTGCACTCTGCCAGGTAAAATGTGGAGAAGGTGTCCCTGGGCTGCCCCCTGTGAGTGAGTGCCTCTGGGCAGCACTGGACAGCAGCAAAGTCACGCCTGGAGAGTCAGCCTCAGCCAGTGGCTGGTGGGACTTTGCTCAGGAGCTCCTACACATTGGAAGGGGAGAAGAGAAGAGGGGGCAGGATGGGAACCTAGAGAACACGAGAGCAGGAAAAGCAGCGCCAAGGCTTGGAAAGTGCAGATGAGTCCTAAGCTCTGGGGCTTCCTGGTGAACCCCTTCAGTTAATAGCAAAGATGAGCTCGGCATCTATAGGTAGAAAATGGCAAAAACGAAACAAATGCACCAAACATTGAAGCAATAATGAAAGCCAAGTGGGTGGCTCTGAAGGCATCAGTTAGGGAGTTAGGATTCAAAGCCCCCTTCCCCACCCCAGCCAAGAAAGACAAACATCCTGCCCAGCTCTAGAGCAGGTGGCACAGGCTCAGCTCAGAGCCGAGTTGTAACATGCTCTTCCTGTCCATCCTTCCAGCGGTCCATAAGCAAGTCACAAGCCTCCCCCCATGAGTCAGACACATCCTCTGTGGAATCAAGCAGTTTGGAGTTGGATGTGCAGATGCTAGAAGCATGATGGAGGGAACTGGAGGGTGCAAGAGGGCATTCACTGTTCTGCCCAGAGGCCCTTGCACTGGTGCTGGGGGCACATGCTCCCCCACCGAAGTCTGCCTCTGAGAGGTTGCTCTCACTTTTTGAACAGCTAGCCTCTCCCCTCTCTGGATCCATCTGGGAATATCTGCTGTCTTGCCACCTGTAGTGGGGCTGAATGATTCCATCAGAAATTGTGTACATCGGCTCCGCACTGGGCTCAGCCAGATGCCCATTCATCTTTGAGAACAAGAGACCCAGTCTCTTGAAAGACTCTTTCTTGGAGCTTGAAAATTTCTGGAGTGGGTTGCTCATAAAGGAATGCTTACTGGGCCCACTGGTTTTTGGCTTCACTTGAGGAGTGGGGGCAGCAGCTGCACCCCTGCTACTGGTCTTGGATGTGGTCTTGATTGGGGCTGACATGCTGTAGTCCCTTTTTTTGCCAGTGAGGTTAAAAGAGACACTCTTGGATTTGGCTTTTTCCCCCCCACTACCATCATTGCCATCATCCTTCTGAGAAATTTCAGTGCTGCTTGTGGAAAAGCTCCTTCGTTGGGATTTGCGATTGCCCAAGAGGTCAAGCACCTCATACCGAAAGCTGGAGATGTCCTGCTTTAACTCCTAGGGTGGCAAGAATAGGTGACATTTATTGAGCCCTTTGGTAGACAGTACCTCCATTTTACAGAGGAAGAGGCAGTCTGGGGGCAGGGAGGGGATGACTGGCCTAGGGTCCCTAGGCTAGGGAATGCCAGAGACAGACTTGAATTCCCAGTCTTCCTGATGCTAAAATTATATCAATCTCTGAGGCGTCTTTTGAGCTTGGTCATTCTTAGGACAGGGCTGGCCCTCAGTAGCCAACGTGAAATTGTAAAATTTGCCTTTGGTGCCTTTCTGTGTCACTTATTGGTCCCACCTGTGCCCTCTCTGGTGTCCAACTCCACCCTTGGCCTCCACTAAGGTGTTGGCTTAAGCCTGTAATCCCTTCCTAAGGGTATCTGTATTTCAAATGGTACTCATGAAGACAGAAATAAATGTATTTAAGGCTCAAAGGAATGAATCAATAATGGTAGAATGTGACAGGTGATGAAACTGGTGTTTTGGGGGCAAAATGGAGTGAGGTTGGTATTGGACAAATACCCCCTCCCCCTAGAGATTTCTGAGAGAGGCTGTGGATTCTAGCTGGGCTTTGCTGTCATATTCCACTGCCCCAAACTTCCAACCATAGCTCAGAATACAGAGGGCTCTATTATTGAAGGCTCACATTACCTTAAAGTTTTCTTCTGTCAGTCCCTCATTTGTTTTGGAGCTTCTGATCATGGCCGCAACGTATCTTTTCACCAAATTCCGTATCACTTCCTGGAACATAAAGCAGAAACTGCACTCACTTCCTTCCTCTTGCCTAGCTAGCTCTCACCCTGGGATTGTCTGCTATAGAAGTTCACCAAGAATTTCAGCAGAAATTGGTTACAATGGGTTCCGTTTTAAAGGTACCATGGTGCTTTTGTTTACTTCTGCAGATTTCTTGCAGTGTAATATTGTAACTAGGGAATGTCTAGAGAGACCCAAGTCTGGGGGGTATGGATTGTATAAGTTCTAGCAGTTTGGGGCCTTGGCCTCTCAAATATGGCCAAAAGGGGGCCCGAGTTATAGTTGATGAGGTCTGGATGGTCTAGTGGCTGGGAGGGGTCACTAGGAAAGCCCCTCTGGACAGGGTGGGGAGCAGAGAAGGGATTTTCTTGAGGTCACACAGGCACTAAGTGGCAGAATTGGCATTTGAACCCAGATTCACTGGCTCTAAATTCAGAGGTCTTCCTATACTAAGGATAGCTGCCCATCCCCCTTCTAAATAAGCTCTAAGTCCTCCATGTGGGCAGGGACAATGTCTTAGCTAAATTTGCTTTTGCTTCCCTGTCAGGGGGCTGAGCAGAGGACTCAACGAATCCCCTTGCCTTCTGGGATGATGTTGAAGGGAGGCAGTAAGGTGGCCCTTTCATGAAAGTAACTCATCCAGAGCTTGGTCCAGGCATCTATATTGTCCTATCGAGGTCTTACTTCCATTGGCTTGTCAAAGGAATTCCTTCTCTAGGCTGGCTACTGCTAGTGGTCCAGCCTAAGGCTGTTTCCAGTTTGGTCCTCAGTGGGACTATCCTTTGTAAAGCAACCTCATCTGCTCACTGTTTGAACCCCTGACATCTAATGCCCATGGAATATTCTTCTTGCCTAAGATTATCCAGGGGATTGTAGAAACAATGGGGAGGAGAATGATGATGTATTTTCTGGTTTTCTTGGTTAGGAGGCCAGGCCTAGTTTTTACTTTTGATCCCTGTAGAGAACTTTCATTGTGGAAATGCTTTCCATTAATGTAGTTAGGGCACACATCTGGACTTTACAGGCTTAGAGAGTTGTCTGGGGTCTTTGAGAGGTGAAGTGACCTGCCCATGATCACAATCTAATATGTGTCAGGGGTAGGACTTGAACCCAGGGATTCCTGACTCCAAGACTTGCCCTTTATCCCCCACAACATGGTGCCTCTACAGTTTTTGCCATTTGCAAACTAAGTAAAGGGTAATTTTGTATAGGAAGAATAAGTGCTAAGTCTCCTGAGGCAGAATTCTGCCACCCTTTGTATAGCATTCCAAAGTGATTATTCTCTGGCAGGGGGGAAATGGGCATGGCGCTCAGTTATTGGTTATTTTAGGGGTTGGGTGAGCCCTTCTCAGGGTTGTTGGAGCATCCCAAGGTGAACTATCCAGTTGTTGGATTCCCATGTGCATTTTGGCTTGGTCAGAGTTCATGGTGGCCATGTAGGGAAGAGTAAGCCTCCAACTTTATTATCCAGCTTCCACTGGATCCAGTCCAACAACAGTTAATCCTTGTGTACCATGTGGTCTGGCCACACACACTGGATGCTTACATTCTACATGCATTCCATTTTTGCTGAGCAATATAAAGGTAGGTTTGAAACTGCAAAACCAGAAAAATCTCCTGGCTGTTCCACTTGGAGGAGAAAAGTAAGCCTGAGATGAGCCTCCTGTTCCTGGCAGAAATGATCTTATACAACCAGAGATGCTGCTTCCAAGCTGTGGGAGCTGGTCAGGAGTTCTTGGCATGGTGCCAGATGTTATAGGGCCTTACCTGGTAGTTCTGATTTTGAATCAGGCTGTCAGCATGGCGTTCCTAGAATCACAAATGAACAGGCGCATTACACCATCAGCCCCCTCCCCCATGAACTGCCAGATTCCTCCCCAGGGCCAAGGAGGGCAGTAGGACACAAACTCAAAGTGTTACAGATCAGAGAGAATAGGTGCTGCCTGGGAAGGGGCAGGGTACCACAGAGCCCCTCCCCCCCAAAAAAGGAACAGCCTTACAGTGAACATTTTCAGGTTCCCATGCTTCCTTCCATTTTCTGCTGAGCCCCGCTTCGCATAAAAATGCCTGTGGAACCACTGGCCAAGGTAGCAGAAGGACTTGGGGCTTGGGATGATGTTGAAGGGAGGTGGTAAGGTGGCCCCTTCATCAAAGTAACTCATCCAGAGCTTGGTCCGGGCAAATTTCCACTCAATGTCTGCGTGATCCTGTGTGTATGTGAGATAGAGAGAGAAGCCAAGGGGTCAGGCAGATGATCCCACAAAGAACAACAGTTTCCCTTGTGGTACTTTCAGTTGCCATGTGACCAGCTGCAGTCACAAGACCCAAAGATCATGGCTTTAGAGCTCCAAGTGACCTCCATCATCATCGAGGCCTTCCAGGGGAGGAACCTTTGGCCCAAGCTGGAATTTGAACACAGCTTCATTAACTCCGAGGCCAAGTTTCTTTTTACTGTATTGTTGTGGGGGCTAAGATCCATATAGAATTCATGAAAGGAAACCAGTTAGTGTTCCATAGATGGGAATAGACCAAGTTTAATCTCCCAGAATCCTGGATGACTTATGCAGAAGGGAGAAGATCCAGTCTGACTCTCCCTTCCACTCCTCCCAGCCCTGAATTGACCTAGTCTCTTCATTTGCTGGGTGTCTGGTGTTGCAGAGTTCTGTGACTAAGCTCATTTTAATTAGTTTCTCGGGTGTTTCAATATTTCGAGAAAGTGGCATGTTTGATAGTCCATGTGTAATGGCTGGGTTTGTCAAGAGACAAGGAGCTCATTAGTTGGAGACTGTATTTGTGTATTTCCAAAAAGTAGACAGAGCCCCAGTCATGCGTTGGCATTCCGCTGGGCATTTGTCCCAGCCTAATATCCATAATGTAATTGTCTCCCAGGCTAAGAACCATTGTCTCATAAGATAACAAGGGAGTGGAATGGGGAGAGGAGAAATCGAAGCCATTTTCTGCCAATTGATTTCTTCCTTCTTTCAAATTTATAACCAATTCTACCTCCTCCAGAAAGTCTCAAGATTCCAGGAGTAGCTAAGATTGATATGGGTTTGCAAAGTGTTTACCATCATCTGTTATTTCACTTGACCCTCACAACGACCCTGTGAGCTAGCTCCACTAGGTTTTCCAGAGTAGCAAATTGAGGCACAGAGAGAGGTTAAATGATTTGCCCAGGAACATAAGGTTAATAATTGTCAGAGGTTGGATTCAGATCCAGTGAATCTGATCCTTGTGCACTGAATGTGACCCAGGTTATCTAGCAGCTAATACAAAAAGGAAACACTTCTGGGTCTGCAGTTTCTCTTGTATGTGCAGAAAAACAGATAGATTCATCTACAGAGACAATGTCTTTTCTGTAGCCATCGGTCTTCCAGACCCCGTTTCTCCTCCCAATAAGCTTGATATTTTAGGATCAAGTGACTTTTCTTTTCTCATTAGCATGTCAGTGTTCAGGGAGAGAGCTCTGGATTGCACAGGTAAGGCCTCCCCGGGGGGGGGGGGGGAGGGGGGCGAGAATCAGTGATGGGCCATTTGTTCCTTGTGAGGAAGGAACTTTAGGATTTCAGTAATTTGTTTAAAATGTATATTAACATTGTAAAAGCTGGTTTTTAGAAGTAATGTTGGTGAAAATTGTGAGAGAAATGCAGTTATCTTAATCTGTAAATTATCAAGTGTTAACTCTTTCCAGGTTTAATCTAAAAGGTGAAGAGCAGCAGGACAAGAAGGAAGGTGAGGATGCCTTTTGATTTGGAATTTGGAAAATGTTTCTGTCAAGGAGGCAGGCGAGCTTTTTGGAGGAGTCAGAAAGCCCTTCCTGTTCCACTTGGCAGTTTCTGTCATGGGGGAAGGTGGAATCTGCTAAGAATTTGTTTCTAAGTGTGATAGAATTTATTATAGTTAAAATCTGTTCTATACTACCACTTTGAAGATCTTTGGCAGTGAGTTAGCTGGAAATAGTCAACCCCGTAATATGAAATGCTTGGAATAAATAGTCCTTATGTAAAGTATAATACTAAATCACTGAGATTATAAATTGAGGTTCTACTATATGATAACATTTGGAAAATAGATCTGGGTGTAATTGAATTTATTCTAGTCTCATTTTAAGTGAAATTTATTTATTCATCTATTTATTTCTTTACTATTACTATACTATATCGGGAAACTTGTTAGCTGTGTGGTTTTAAGCCAGGTTACCCCAGTTATGTGACTTGTAGTGTGTAAAAAGATGATGCCTAACATTAATTTGATAATTTGTTGTACTAGAAGTATTGTTAGAAATGTGAATTCTTCTTTAATTCTTTTGGGTTATGGATTTAACTGTTAAAAGACAGGTGTAAAAAAAAATAATAATCAGTAGCAGATTAGTAACTGGGTTAAGTTTAAGTGAAAAAAACAACTTTTTGTGTGATTTTTAGAAGGCCTAATAATTTTTTGTAAGCTAATTTATTGCAAAAATCTGATGAATATTGATAACAACTGTGTCTAGACCTACTGTAATTAGTGAGACTTTACTGTTTGAGGAGAAAGCTTTCCTGGAAACCCTGAATATTCTTTCTGAGTTTCATTCTTAGATTTGTTGTATCCTTAGACTGGCTTTAAATGGGCGCTTTAAGAAGAATGTCAGCAGTTAGAAGCTCAATGGAAGTGACATCTGACATCTAAGGGTAGTGAATACCTGTCCCTAGGAATGATGTAGGGAAATTACCTTGGAAAAACTAAGGTTGGATTCTTCTTAATTCATTTTCCCACAGAGGAAATCTGTCCACCTGGTTCTATATGCTAGACTACTTAATGAAGAATAGTAATTTATGAGCTATCTTGTGTCACCTTAATGTGAAATCTGATTTGACTTATGTTTGGTATTTATGCTGGGATCAGAACATGTATAGAAATGCATGCAAACTACTTAAGAGTCACCAAAGATGTCTCCATTGTTTGAAGGGATTCTAAGAGCAGTAGTCTTATGTTTATGTCCATGTGAACATAGTTAATAACTGACCATGTTTTACTGTAGACAATTTTTCATGTAATTTGTTCTTTGTATACAATTTGGGGTTATTAGATTTACACAGCCCATCCCAAGTCTTTTGTTGTTATTAAGCATCTTAAAGTCTTTGTGTAATGTTGAACATTACACAATGTTGAGCATCCACTCAGCCTGAGTACTAGTGATATCAAGATAAATTGTGATTTTTCTCTGATGAGTCTTTTATTGTTGCCAATGTGAAATTACAGTTAATATTTGTTATCTAGGACATGTGATCCTTGAGAGCTGAATTTACCTGAAGCTCTGATTATCAGAACTTGTTATTTAAGACTTTATGGACTATAGCTGATATTATGAGTCTGACTCCAGGTATGATCATCAAGGAATGCTATTGAGCCAATGAATTCATGATGCTGGCAACTGTATGGAGTTCACATGCATAAACTGCCGGTGGAGTTCTCATAGGAGAAGATTGGGAGAATAACTTTTGGCATGGGCTGAGGTAGGATTCTTCTGATTCAATTTCCCCAATGTAACATTTCCTCTTGGAAATATCCCACTCAGCTGATTTTAAGATGTGCTCAATGCAAATTGGCCATTTATATAACTTTTGCCTGGAATTGACACCAAGGTAAGGGAAAATTTTCCCTTATGTCCTTCTTTTATGGCAGATTTCTATAATCATGTCAGATGATCCGTATGAATACAATATTAAATCTTTATTTATAGATGAGTACTGGAGCACATCTGACTTACTACAATAAGGTGCGGTAAAAGATTTGAGCTATTTGGCCTGGAAATGCAATCCTTCTTATTTTCTGAACAACTAAGTATTTAGCCTGGACATCTGTTACTAGCTATATATTTCTGTGTAAGTTAAGGTCTTTCATTTCTTACAATGGTATGAGGATAATTAGGCAAATGATGTAAAGACTTGAGACCAGGATATGATTCTGTTATTTGGTGAATATCATAATTGCCTCAGTTCTGTGTTACGGAAAGGATAATTAGTTATCTTAGAAGAAGAATGGCTTGTGGTCTAGCTTGTAAATGCTTTAGAAACATCCACTTTTGTTGGAGATTATTCATTTGAACATGGCTAGACGTTGAAAATGTTTTTATTTTAAATAACTTGATATGCACTGTTTTAAAATTGATTACATAGTATATTTATATATCCCATCCCAGAACCTTTTGTTACAATTATAGTTAATCTGGCTACTTTCAGATGAATTCATTTTTGCATTAGAGACCATCTTCTTATAAAGAGTGGTCTGTTATTAATTCCTTAGCAGAACCTCATCGTCCTAATGGGGGAAATGAGTAATGCCAAGTATAATAAAATTAGATTCCAATTTTCAGTTTGTATCTGACTTTCTTATATCATCTATCTATCTATCTATGTATCTATCTATCTATCTATCTATCTATCTATCTATCTATCTATCTATATCTATATATATCTCAACATGACAATTGTCCAACCTAAAATTGTAAAATCCCTGGTCTAAAAGATTCCAAATTTCATTTTCTAATAATAGAGACATAAGGTTTGAGCTAACTTTCATTCTCTCACCTGGTTATTGGCAAAGTAAATTTAAAATCTTGTTAAGAAAAATTTTGTAAAAAATGTTTAGCAGAGAAGAAAATTTCTACAAGTGAGCTGAGCCAGAGAACTGTGCTGACAACACACCCAGACCAGAGAGCTGCATCAGACAGAATCAGACAGCAGGATGAGATGATGCTTATGTGCCTTACACTGAGAGCCTGAAAAGACATTAGCTTAAAAGGGCCAGAGGCTCCTGCTGCATCCTGGGTCATCAGTCATCTCCAGTCGTTGTGATGGATATCTGGCCAATGGACCGAGAGGGCTCTGGAGGAGAAAGTGAGGCTGGTGACCTTGCATAGCCCTCCCTCCCTCAGATCAAAGTCAACTGCATTTCCTCTGGAAACTGACATTTATTATAGACACTGTTTCATATAATCTGTTCTCTTTATACAATTTGAGATTATTATATTTATATAGCACATCTTAAGTCTTTTGTTGTTTGTTATGAAGAGCATTAAATCAAAATCTTTGTATAATGTTGATGATGTCATCATCTCCCTGATGTCATAGTCCTCTTCAGGAACCAAGGACAAACACAATCTGTTAGTCCTCTCTTCTCCTCCCCTCTCCTGTTCTCTCTCTTCTTCTCTCCACTCTCTTCCCCTCTTTTCCTCCTCTCTTCTTGTCTCCCCTCCCCTCTCCATTCCCCTCCATTTCTCTCCTCCGCTCTCTTCTCCTCTGCTCTCCCCTACCCTTTCTTCTGCTCTCCTCTCCTCCTGTCCTTTTCACTCTCTAGCCTCCCTTCTCTTCTTCTCTCCTCTCTTTCTCCTTTCTTCTGCATTCCGCTCCACTGTCTTTTTCTCTACTCCCCTCTCCTCTCTCTTCTCTCCTCTCCACTTTTTTCCTCTCCTCCCTCCTCCTTCTTCTCTCCCTTCTGCTCTCTTCCTCTTTCCCCTCTCTCTTCCTCTCCTCTCCTCTCTCCACTCTCTTCTTTGTTCTCTTCTCCCTTCCTCTCTCTCCCCTCTCTCCCTTCTCCTCTTCTTTCAACTCTCTTCCTCTCTTCTCTCCTCTCTCTCTTCCTCTGCTCTCCTCTCATCTCCCCTTTCTCCTTTCTCCATTCTCTTCCTCTCCTCTTTTCTTCTTTCCTCTCTTCTCCCTCTTCTCTCCTCTGCTATTTCCTCCTCTTTTTCTCTCTCCTTTTCTCCACTCTTGTCCTCTCCCCTCTCTTCCTCTGCTCTCCTCTATTCCTTCTCTTCCTCTTCTCTCTCCTCCTTTACTCTCTTGTCTCGTCCTCTCCTCAGCTCTTCTCTCCACTCTACTCCCTCTTCTCCTTCTTTCCCCTCTCCTCTGTTTCCTCTCCTTTTCTCTCCCCTCTACTCTCTTCTCTCTCTTCTTTCCCCTCTCTCTTTTCTCCTCTCCACTCTTTTCCTCTCCCTCCTCTCTCTCTCTCTTCTCCTCTACTCTTCTGTCTCCTCTTCTCCTCAGCTCTTCTCTCCACTCTCTCCTGTTCTTTCCCCTTTCTCTTCTCTCCTCCCTCTCCCCTCTCTTCTCTCCTTTCCTCTCTCTTCTCTCTTCCTCTCCTCTCTCCTTCTTTCCCCTCTCTTCCTTTCCTCAGTTCTCTCTTCTCCTCTTCTCTACTCTCTTCTCTGTCTCCTCTCCTCAGCTCTTCTCTCCCCTCAGTTCTCCTCTCTCTCTTCTTCTCTCCCCTCTCCCTCTCCTCTCTTCTTTCCTGATTCCTCCTCTCCTCAGCTCTTCTCTCTTCTTTCCACTCTTCTCCTCTCCCCTCTGCTCTCTTCTCTCCCTTCTTTCCCCCCTCTCTTCTTTCTTCTCTCTCTTCTTCCCTTACCTAGGAGTAGGGGACAGGAGAAGAGACAAGGGAGAAAGAGAAGGGAGGGAGGGGAGAGGGAGTGAGGAAGGTGTGTCTCTGTCTCCAGGTGTGTCTTTCTATTGGCTGTCTTTCCCTCTTCCTCCCTCCTCTCCATACTCCTCTCTCCCCTCCAAAAGAGGAGGGGGGAGGGGGGTAAGGGAGAGGGGAGAAGAGAGAGGAGGGTAGGGTAGAAGAGGAGACAGAGGAGAGGGGAAAAGAGGGGATGGGGGAGAAGAAGAGAGAGAAGGGGAGAAAAGGGGAGATGGGGGAGGCAGAGAAGAGGGGAGGTGGAGGAGAGGTGTAGAAGAAGAGAGGGAGGAGAGGGGAGATGGGGGGAAGGGAGAAAAAGGAGGGAGGAGAGAGACCTAATCTATGGGCATATACCCTCTTGGGCATACAATTTAAAAAATACTAGGAAGAAACAAATTAAAAGCCCCAATTAAACATCAAGATGAAAATCCTGAAAATCAAAGGAAAGATTAATAAAACTGAAAGTTAAAAAAAGTATTGCACTAATAAAACTAATGAAGCTGGTTTTGTGAAAAAAGTAAATAAATAAAAAATTGGCGCCTCTGGTGAGTGGATTAGCAGCAGCTGCGAGTGGGGATTGTGAAAGGGGGAGATAAGCAGTCTGGCCAGAAGGCCTCCAGAGCAGAAAAGCGAAAGGCAGAGGTTTTGCACCTGCCTCAGCCTTGCAGCTTCCCGCCGGTGGCCTGCAGGCAGCAGGGGGACTAAGCGATTGTTCTCAGGCCAGAGCTCTCGCGTTGAGCGGCCTGGATCCAGATCGCCATCTTGGGCCTTGGTCTTGGCGTCTTTACTATCCAGTCAGCTGGAAGTAAATAGGAGGAGTTCCCAGCCTCTCCCTAAGAGCTACGGCAGCCGGGAGGACCCCAGCAATTTGGGACAGAGCTTTCCCTTCTGGAAGCAGAGCCCCACAGAGATTAAAAAAAAAAAATCACGGTCTGAAGAACCATGAGTAAGAATAAGCATAAGAAGCAAAGTAAGAACAGCTCCCAAACCCTTGATTCCTTCTTTGGGGAAAAGAGAGATCATGGGAGAGAGAGGGAGGAGGAGAGCGCAGCCAGAGCACCCCCACCAGGGGCCTCCAAT
>CM053582.1:57679433-57699321 GCA_028627135.1 Pseudochirops cupreus | reverse complement strand
AAAGACGGGGAGAAAATATGTAACTCAAAATCTTGCGGAAATGAATGATGCAAACTATAATAAAATTTTAAAAAAATAAAAAAAATAAAAATAAATAAAAAAATAAAACATTGGGTAATTTGATATCAAGAGAACCTAATAAATTACCTCTATCAAAAATGAAAAGGGTGAATGTACCACCACTAATGAAAATGAAATTAAAGCAATTTGCCAATAATTCCGGCAATCTTAAGTGAAATGGACAAATATTTACAAAAATATAAATTGCCCAGGTTAACACAAGAGGAAATAGAATATTTTTAAAAAATTAAGCTATCCTGAGCTCCTTAAGGACCCCCCCCTTCCCACCCCCAGACCAGACGAATTCACAAGGGAATTCCACCAAATATTTCAAGCACAATTAATCCCAACATTCTATAAGCTGTTTGGAAAAATAGACAAAGAAGGAGTCCTACAAAGTTCTTCTTATGACACAGATGTGGTTCTAATCCTAAACCAGGAAGAACAAAAACAAAGAAAATGACAGACCAATTTCCCTAATGAATATTGATGCAGAAATAAAAAAAAAACCACTAGCAAGGAGATTACAGCAATATATCACAAAGATCATATACTATGACTAGGTGGGATTTATAATAGGAATGCAGCTTCAATATTAGGAAAACTATCAGCAGTGAGGTAGTGCAATGCATAGAGCACTAGCCCTAGAGTTGGGAAGACATGAGTTCAAATTTGATTTCAGATACTTCCTAGCTGTGTGACCCCGGGCAAGTCACTTAATCTTGTCTGCCTCAGTTTCCTCATCTGTAAAATGAGCTGGAGAAGGAAATGGCAAACCACTTCAATATCTTTGCCGAGAAAACCCCAAATGGGGTCATGGAGAATTTGGACATGACTGAAATGACTCAGCAGCAACACCAGCATAATTGACCATAATAATAACAAAAATCATATGATTATCTTAATAGATGCAGAAAAAAAGACTTCTGAGAAAATACAATACTCATTCCTATTTAAAAAAACACTAGAAAGCATAGAAATAAATGGAACCTTCCTTAAAAAGGAAAAGTAGTATCTTTTTAAAAACCATTAACAGCCATAATCTATAACGGGGATGTTAGAAGCATTTCCAACAGCATCTGGGGTCTTGAAATAAGGATGTCCACTATTGGTTAGAGAAATGCAAATTAAAGTAACCCTGAGATACCACTTCATACCTACCAGATTGGCTAGTGTGACAGAAAAGGAAAATGGCAGATGTTGGAAAAATTGGGATACTAATGCACTGTTGGTGGAGTTGTGAACTGCTCCAACCATTCTGGAGAATAATTTGGAATTATGCCCAACAGGCTATAAAACCTTGTATATCCATTGACCAAGCAATACCTTTACTAGGTCTGCATTCCAAAGGGATCAAAGAAATAGGAAAAAGTTATTATATGTATAAAATATTGCAGCAACTATTTCTCTGGTGGCAAAGAATTAATTGGAAATTGAAGAGATGCCCATAAATTGGGGAAAGACTGAACAAGTTGTGGTATATGATTGTGATGGAACTCTATTGTTCTAGAAAAAATGATGAGGGGGATGGTTTCAGAAAAACTTGGGAAGACTTAACATGAATTGATGCAAAGTGGATTGGGTAGCGAACATGATAGCAATATTGTATATTAATAATAGCAGTAATAGCAATATTGTATGATGATCAACTGTGAATGACTTAGCTGTTCTCAGCCATATAATAATCCAAGACAATTCTGATGGACTCACAATAAAAATGCTGTCCATCTCCAGAGAGAGAACTGGTGGAATTTGACTGCAGATTGAAGCATCATTTTTTCACTTTATTTTTCTTGCCTTTTTTTTGGGTAACAATATGGAATGTTTCTGCATGTTTTCACATGTATAATTGATATCACATTTCTTTCCTTCTCAATGGGGGTGGGAGGGAGGGAGAGAGAGAATTCAGAATTCAAAATTTTTTAAAAAGAATGTTAAACAATAAATTTCTTTTTAAAAATATATCATTTCCTTTGATCCTCACAACAACCCTGGAAGCTAGATGCTATTATTATCCCCATTTTACAGATGAGGAAACTGAGGCCAACAGAGGTGAAGTGACTTGACCAGGGTCACACAGTAAATGTCTGAGAACAGATCTGAATTCAGGTTTTCCTGACTCTAAGCCTGGCGCTCCATCCACTGTACCACTTACGTGCCATATATTTGGAAATTGTACATACTTGAAAATGAAGTTGATGTGAAAACAAGATATCAATACATCTTTATAAAGGAAAAAAAGTAATTCTCCTTGGCATTTTAAACAAGGAGAATAAAAAGTCAGCAGCTTTGCCTTCTCTCTATCTTCAATTATCATCCACCTCAATCCAGGGTCCTAATACATACATACATACATATATCTGTATATATATGTATGTATTTTCTCAATGTAACTTAAATGAATTTTTTTTTGTGGACCTTGACTTCCCTTGTCTGTATCAGATCATTCTTAATATTTGTTTTACAGCACTTTGTCATGCTCCTATAGTGATCCTCTATTGCTTTCCTTTCCTTTCGTCTTTTGTATATATCTTTCTTAAATCTAAGTTGATGAGAGTTCCTTGTGTATCCACATTAGTCTCTTCGAGCAACTCTCATTTTTACTCCTCATTACAATTATTTCTCTTAGCGTCTTGAGAATTTTGTTCTCAAGAGTTTTTCCATCCCTCCAAGACTGAATTTCCCTGTAGATTTTAGTCCATGGAATCCTACTTAGCATATCTCAGAATCTTTGGAAACCAGAATTCCTCAAATCCAGGCCTGTACAACTTGTGGCCTGTTGCGCAGGCCTGCTCAAATCTATGATGCATATCAAAGTATGCCTGTCTTTCCTCTCTTCTATCATGAATTAGAAGAGAGTAATCACTTCATCCCAAGGTTTCTAATACTTGTACCCCAACAACAGGTTTCTCCCTATTAATGAAATTCAGATCTAGTATAGAATTTAACCTTATTTTGAATTCTCTCTCTCTCTCTCTCTCTCTCTCTCTCTCTCTCTCTCTCTCTCTCTCTTTCTCCTCTCTGTCTCTGTCTCTCTCCTCTCTGTCTCCCTGTCTCTCTGTCTCTGTCTGTCTCTTTCCCTCCCCTGTCCCTCTGTTTCCCTCATCTCTATATTCTCTCTCTTCTCCCATAAATTATGCATTTAAATATATTGGATAGAGTGCTGGCTTGGAATCAGAAAGCTTGGGTTCAAATCCCATCTTTGACTGACACTTACTGGCTGCGTGAGCACAGGCAAATCACATAAGATCTTGGAGCCTCAGTTAACTGACTTAGAGATGAAGTGTGATCTGTGGCCCATTCCCTCACTGGCAAGGCTGGAGGGCCACTTGTTGGGTAGGCTGTAGTAAGGATTATTTTTTCAGGTACATGTTGAACCGGATGGCCACTGAGATCCCTTCCAACTCTGGAAATCTGGGTTTCATGGAGAAGCAGAAGGGACCTTATTGAGTCCAACCCCCTAATTTTACAGATGAAGAATCTGAAGGCCAAGGAAGGGAGGTGACTTGCCCAAGGTCACATAACTTAAGTGGCAGAGCTGGGACTTGACTTCAGGTGACACTTCTGATGCCAGAGGCAAGACCTTCCACTAGACCATGGTCTCGAAGGTCCCTTGTAGCTCTGAATCTCATGCTCCTCTGAGACAGATGCAGTCCTTGCTGACCTCCTTGTCCCCTGGTCCCTATCACCATTTCATTATCCCAGTCCCTTCCACAATTTCCAACAGCCAAAAGAAAGCCAGAGGAATACCAGGCCAGAGAACAAGGCAAAGAACTAGAAGGGTAGAGATAGCAAGAATAGGAAAAGAGTCTTTTGGTTCACTGATTGCTCTCTTGGATTTTCTTCTGTCATCCAAAGTAGAATGAAGTGAGATAATGGAATCTGGCCATGAAAGCTCCCCATGAAAGGACAGACTCAGGCAGTGGGCCATGACCTCTGCAACTCCCCTGGGCTCTGAGACCTCAGTGGCCAGTGTGCTCTGGGCACAGTCTCCTGCCATGCCAGCAGCAGGAAATGAGGAAGCCTAACTCTGAAATTCTCTTCCCTAAACCTAGTGGGTTGTTGGCTTGCTTGCTAATCAGTCAATCAAAACGTATTTATGAAGGGCTTACTACGTGCCAGGCACTATGCTAGGTGCTGGTTCTACAGAGAAAGACAAAAACAAGGCCCCTGCCCTCATAGAGGCTACATTCGAGTGGGGGAGACAGTATGTCAATAGCCAGGCACATCCAAGGTGTAGCCAGAGCAGATGGAAAGTCATCTCACAGATGGGGAGAACAGGAAATGGGAGACTTGGAGGAAACCAAGGGAACCAAGACAGAGACTGGTAGTGGAGCATTGTCTATGAGGAATAGCCGTTGGAGGGGTGGTCAAGTGTGGGGAGAATGAGAGGGGAGGATGAAGTCAGCTTATGAAAACCTTTCAGTGTCAAAAAGAAGAGCTAATATTTGATCCTGGAGGATACTGAGTGTGTGTGTATGTGTGTGCGCACACGCACATGCATGTGTATTTAGGGTGCATGTGTGTGTGCAGGTGAGACATGGTCAGGTCTATGCTTCAGGAAAGTCATTTTGGTAACTGAGTGGTGGATAGATTGGAGTGAGGAGAGACTTGAGGCAAGGAGATGAACCAGGTGGTGTGGTGCTGATGGGGTGTACGAGAAAATAGAGAGATGACGGATTTCACTCTTGATTGGATATGTAGTGTAGTGAGGTGTGGAGGATGATGCCAAGGTTGGGAACCTGGGGGAATGTAGTGGTGGTGGTGGTGCCTTCAATAGTAATGGGCTGTTGGGAAGAGAGGAGAGTTTGGGGGAAAGATAATGAGTTCTGGTTTGGACAGATTCAGTTGGAGATGCCTCCAGGACATACAGCTTAGGATTTCCAAGAGGCAGTCAGTGATCCTGGATGGATATTTAGTGAGAAAGCAGGACTAGCTATAGAGGTCTAGGAGGCAGCTGCAGACAGAAGATGGCAGACTCTATGACAGCTGATGGCATCTTCAAAGCAAAAAGAGAAGAGAACATAGGACAAAGTCTTGGGGGAGACCCACAGTGAGTGGGCATTACCTGGATGAAGAATCAACAAAGAAGACAGAGAGAGAGCAGTCAGAGAATCAGGAGAGGGCCAGGTCTTAAAGGGCAGCTGGGTGGAACAGCAGACAGAGTGCTGGCCCTGGAGTCAGGAGGCTCTAACGTGGCCAAATGCCCGCAGTCTCTCCTCAGAGAGCCAGCTGCTCTCCCTCCTAGAAGTCAAGGTTGAAAAAGAAGGGTTTCAAGGTGAAAACAAAGGAGCAAAGGGACATGAGGTGGCAGATGGGATTCTTGGTGTGGATCAGAAGGCTGGGGAGTCAGACTGCTGTGGAAGAGAAAAGGAGAGACTGAGAAGGAGCACTGAACACTGGAAGCTGAACAGTGGATGGGAGGCTCCTTCCTAAGAGGAGGGAGCTGGTCCTCCTAGGCCAAGGAGGGGTCATGCTGATTCTGGTGTGTGCAGGGCCAGAGGAAGAAGCGGACATCCATGGCGGCTGCTGAGGCAGCAAAGAACCTGCTGTAGGCCTTGGACAGGGATCCAAGATGGCACAGAGTACCTCCCCAGACTTGGCTACCTAACTCCATATAGCTTACTTGGATTTTAGCAAAGTAATAGATTCTGTCATCATTATTGGGGAAAAGGTGGTGAAATCATGTAGTTGGTGAGTGGCCAACCCTGAAATAATCTGTGGAGGGGTCCACGCCAGGTGCTGAGCGGGAGTAGCCCACTCCATGAGCATGTTAACTAGCTATGAGCCTCGGCAGAGACAGCTGTATGAGCTCAGGACAGAAGAGCCACCCCAGCCCTACCAAGAAAAGCCTATACCAGCCTTGGGCTTGAAGCTTCCCACAAGGCTGGATTCAAGGCAGTTGCTTCTGAGTCTAGGGAGAGAGGAGGCAGAGACCCCCCCAGGCCACTTCCCAGTTAAGAGACTGGCTTTGTCCAACTGTCATAGGTTTAGAGGTAGAAGGGCCCAGAAAGATATCTAGTCCAACCCTGTCATGTTGCAGACAAGGAGACTGAGGCTAAGAAGGCCTGGACTTGGCTGAGGTCACCTAGGTAAGAAGGGACTGAGCCAAGCTGTCATTCCAAGTCCTCTATTGCCAAATCCAGCCCCAGTCTCACTGTACCATACCTCCTGTCTTGGTGATCAAAGGGCTGGTGCTAGCAATTTCTTCAGAGCTGTTACCTTTCTTGGCAGTCAGGCAGACCGAGAAGCCTCACCCTCAGTAAAGCCCTCAGCACCAGTAGGGCTGGGCCACTGGACGTAGACATCCTAGACACTGACCATGGAGATGAGGCATTTAGTGGGACACAGTGTGACTTGGGCAGCATACTCACGGCAATGAGTTGGTAGGAATTGTTCATCATGGCGATAAGCATGTTCAGGAGCACCACCAGGGAGATGACATTGTACGTCCCGAACATAGTCGCACCCACAAACTCCGTGAACTCGTGCCTAGCTTTGACATTGGTGACATAGAGATTCAGAAGTCCAAACACTGACCAGAAAAGTGACTGGAGGGTTTCGAAAAGCCTGAAGAAGATAAGGAGCATTGTTGTCTTCAGTCTTAGGCCTCCCCGGGGAAGAAAGAGGGTACAGTCTAATGCTGCTCCTCCTAGGAAGGAGCTGGCCCATTCCCTTTGAGCTGCTCATCTTCCCTCCCTCTGCCTCTAAAGTGCAGCTCAAGCCTGACCTTCTACATGAAGCCTTTCCTGATGCCATCTGGGACAAGAAAGACCTTGGAATCAAAATCTACCCCCCCAACTTAAAAAGCTCTAAACGTCTCTCCAATTAGGAATCAGATTCCCCGGATTCAGGCTGGTCTTGGGACTATTTGGGGAGTCCATGGACTCATTTATTTTGCCTGTTCTGCTAATAAATCATATAGCTCGGTATCCAGAGCACCTCCCCCCAGACTACCTTGTATGGCTTTGTATTAATCACCTTCTGTTCTGCTGTATGTGCTTGGATACGTCCTGGTTGACTCCCCAATTAGAACACAAGTTCCTTGAGAGCAGGGATTGTTTCATTCTTTGGGCTTGTATCTGTTGGCACACAGTAGGTGCTTAATAAATGCTTGGTGACTTTGGCTTCTCAGGATGTTTGCTTTTTGTGTCCCTCTGCCCCGGCCGCACACAGTTGGGCACCCCTTCCTCATTGCATGGTGTCTCCCCTCACCTCAAACCCACAGTTCCCACAGGGTGCATCTCTTCATTGTTCCTGCCATGCCTCTACTCCCACTCTTTCTGGTTGGCATGCCCTCTCCTCCTCCCCTCTTTGGCTCTGGCATAAGACAGTAACAGTAACGCAAGCTAGATGCTACTCCGTATGGGAGAGAGGAGAGAAGGGAAGAACTGACTGTGTGCTGGCCCAAGATGAGAAGCAGATCTAGGGAGAGTCATTCCAGGGGCAGGGATAGGGAAAGCCAAGGTGCCAAGGGAGGTGGGAAAGCCTTGCCCCAGAAATGAGGAGGTAACCTGATTCGGGGTCTGGCTTAAGGGGTAGACAAAGGCCTTTGGAGCTGGGCTCCTGGTATGTTTGTGATAATTGGAGAGATATCATGACTCTTGCCTGGCCTCTGCCAAATCTTAGCTCCTCCGTTCCTTCCTCTCAGTTAGGGACCGTCCTATCTAGGGCACAGCACTGGAGGAGGGTGTAAAGCTGCAGCTGAGCCAGTGGGGACAAAGCAGTGGCACCAGCGCTGTCATTGCTCACTCAGTGGGGGTTTTCAGCACTGCTGCCAGCTCCCACACTGCACTTCCCCAGCTCCAGGGCTAGAACTAGGGACAAACTGCCCAAAGCTCCCTCTCACTCCGTGTGCTGCCTCAGTAGCCCATTTCTCTTTTGGAATGCTCTCTGGGATAAGACCTGACATGGGGCCTAAATCACCCATGCCATTGTTGCTGGTTCTCTCTCTGGCCAAGCAGTCCTCCATGCAGGACTCCCAGCATGGGCCGGCTCGGGTCCCAGTCACACTTTCAGGGAAGGATCTGTTAAAACTCCTTCCTACATGCCTGGCTTAAGGGGCTCTTCCTATGGTCATTGCATTGGAACCAAAGGAATGAAGCCCATTTGGGGAAATTTTAGGCATCACACAGCAAGGGTAGAGGAGGAGGCGTAGAAGGCAGGTATGTTAGTCTCTGGAGCATCTCTTCAATTGTACCAACTCAGTGGCCATTTGCTCCACAGGGTTTGCAACAACGATGGCTAGATTAGCTAACATTCGGTAGTGCCTACTATGTGGCAGGCAAGCTATGCTAAGGACTTTACAAATGTCATCGCACTTGATCCTCACAATAACCCTGAGAGTTAGGTGCTATTGTTTTTCCCATTTTACAGATGGGGAAACTGAGGCAGAAGTGAAGTGACTTGCCCAGGGTCACAGGTATGAAGTGCCTGCGGCTGGATTTAAACTCAGGTCTTCCTGACTCCTGGCATAGCACTCTGTACCCTGTGGGGCACCCTAGTTGCCCTCAATTCCCCAGCTGTGAAAGAGGGATTAAACCTGTTTTTCTTGACCCCAAAGGCAGTACCTAAAGTAATAAGTAGAAATTGCAAAAAGACCAATTGAAGCCACATGTCAGGAAAGTCTTCCTAGCAATTAGAATCACCCCAAAGTGGGATGGGCTGCCTTGGGAGATGGTGGGCTATTGTCCACTAGAGGTCTTCACAGGGAGACTAGCTAAGCACTTCTTGGATGTTATTGTGGGGTTTTCTTTCTGGTACAGATTCAACTAAATTATCTCCCAGGATAAACCTGGCACATGGGGAAAAAACCTGGGCTGTATCAGATACCTAGTGACTGATGGGAAAAGTACCAAAAGCAAAGACAGAAAATGGTCCATTCTGGTCTCCAGACCTCAGGGCCATGGTGGCTCTCCACAAGGCTGACAGGCCTCCATAGAAAGATATCAGACCTTGAGGGGGCCTTAGAGGTCACTGAGCCCAAGCCCTTTGCTTCTGAGATGACATCGAAGGACTGAAGTCTGATCTTGATGATCAGGTAGAGGACAGCTAAGAAGAGAGAATATTAGGCAGCTAGAATTCAAGAGGCCCTAGAGGTCATTTGGTCAAACCCCCTCATTCTGCAAATGAGTAAGCTGATGCCTAGGGAGGTGAAGTGTCTTCCCTAAGGTCACAGAGACATTGAGTGACAGGTAGGATTTGAATCCAGGTTCCCTGACTCCAAACAACAGTGCTCTTTTCACCATACCACATCACAAAATGTTCACTGCCCTTGATACTTTCAGAAAGAACTGAGAGAGCTCATCACTGCCAGTGAGATCCAAGAGATCATGGAAAATAAGAGAGACTTAAGATGGAGAGAGGCCAGATGGGGACAACCAGATGCTGAAGGGCCTTGAGTGCAAGCTTAGGAAGATCTCACATTTAGAACTAGAAGGGTCCTTGGAGGAAACTGAGACCCAGAAGATCACATAGGGACTAAGTGGCAGAGGCCAGATTTGAACCCGGCTCTCCATGCCAGGTCACCAGCTGCATGTGAGCCATAGCAGCAGCCTCCAGAGTTCTCCTACATCCCTTCCTAGTCAGGTAATATGGGCCCAAGCTTCCCAACAATGGGAGCTGTCCAAAAGTGGAATGGCAGCCTTGGGAAATAATGACGTTGGTCCCTTGTTGGAGATGCTGGAGAGGTGGGAGGGCAGTGAAAACAGGCAGCCCTAAGGGTTAGCATTAAGACAACTCAAAAGCACTATAGGGATGTTAGAATACAAGAGCAAGGCTAAATGTGGTGAGGTTGAGTCAGAGACCTGGATTGGAATCCCATCTCTGGGACTCAGACTCCTCCTTTGGAAAAAGGAAGGGCTCAGACTAGCTCTCTATCCTTGGAGGATCAGGAGGCCTCTACCTGCCACCAAACCAAGGCCTTTTCTGCAGCCACTGCTTAGTAACAGTCAGGAGATGCATTAAAAATGATGAGAGGGGGAAGGCAATCACATTCCAACTTTTGTGCCCTCCAAATAATTAATTTAATTAATTGAGGGCAAGCCAAGGAAAGGGGCCTCTCTCTTGGCTGGGTAGTGGTGCTGGGAGGCAGCAGCTCCTGCTCTCAGGCCCCTAGCTATAATTTCCTGTGTGACAGGTACCCATTGTTGGCAGCCATCCTGCTGGGCATGTGATGGGCACACAATGCCGGCCAGCGTCAGAGCTATTACAAATCACTGAGCCAAGCTCCTCATGGATGCTGAATAAACGTCCTAAGTGTGGGCACTTAGGTAGGGGGGCTGGCCTCCTGGAGGAGCCGCCCATTTACGCGCTCCTTGCCAGCTAAAGCCTTGATGGGAACAAATGGCACTTCCTGAGGTCTGGACCCCCACCTCAGTACTTTGGGGGAGCCCAAGCTGATGGGGGAGATGTGACCCCATAGCCACTGTGGGGAGGAATGGAGGCAGCTCCCATCCCATGGCAGCACCTAGCACCAACTTACTTGCTTGAGGCAGCTGTTTGGAGGCCAGGGGATTAACACAAGCTTGCTCTTTTTCTTGTAATTGCCTTTGGTCTGTACCTTTGCCTCCCAGAGCCAAGGCTGTCCTGTGGCTCGAAAGGGCTGCGCTAGGGGCAAGATGGTACCAGGGTTGGAACAACCCCAAGAGGAACTTCCCCAGATGACCACTGGGCCCAACTCAGGTGGGGAAGAGAAGATGGCAGATGAAGACAGTGCAACCCTATCTAAAGAGGAGTAACTCAATGGTTCTCTCCTGCAAGAGGCCAGGCCTGCTTCCCCCAGCTGCCTCCCACTCAATTATTTTGCTTATATTTTGTACTTCCTTATCTGTGATTCCTTTATCCCCCCCATCCCCAGGCTGTAAGTGCCTTGAGGGCAGGGACTTTGTTTTTCCTGTGCCTGGCACCTAATTGAATTCAAAGAGCTTGGTGTACTGCTTAGAGTCACAAGACCTGGTTTTGTCCAACCTTTGTACATAGATATTCATGTCACCAAGTCACCTTACGCACTGTGTGACCTTGGGTGAGTAATTTACCCTCTCTGATGATGGGGTTGAGCTACATCATAGACTTATAACTGGAAGGGGCCTCCAAGGCCATGCAGTCCAATTCCTTTATCAGTTAGTCAAAAAGCATGTGGCATATACATGTGCTGTGCATCAGTCACTGCAAAAGAGGGACTCAGCAGAACCCTGTGTCCATTGTATGCAGATACAGAAAGTGTAACAATCCCAGATTTCAAGGAATTTACCTCACACATGAGGAAACTGAGGCCCAGGGACCGGCACACACTGAGTGTGGAACAGATTGAGGTCTCTGCTTCCAAAGCCATCTCTGCTGCACTCTTCTACCTGCTAAGGATCTCTCCAAGGTCCTTAAATGTCAGCAGCCCTGAGCCCTAGGGATACTCTATACAAAAGATTGGCTTGTCTTGGCTAAAGAGCTGAGTGGTAACCCAAGACCCTTTAAGTTTTACCGCCCGGCTCCTCCTCCCCTGGGGTGCCTCATGAAGATTCCTAGGCCTCAGGATGGACTTGACTTTCTGTCTACACCACTGACTTGACTTGGGATTCTTGTTGCCTACCTGAAAGAGCATATAATAAGTACAGAAACACAGCAACTGTCCTGGAAGCTGGAGGAGCCCAAGAAAACAGGGCTTACCATGAGCAGAGGCTGGCTAGCAAAGTACAGCAGAACGTCTGGGTGTGCTCTGAATGCAGGAGAGGGGCTGGGTGGTCCTTGGATGCCAAGCCTGGAGAGTCAGATATAGTAAGGAGCCTGGGTGACAGAGATTCTGCCTCTCCCTTTCCCTAGCAGGGTTGCGAGGCTCAGGAAGGGAGCACTCTCAGCTACCACTCTTCCTCTGTGGCTTTCCCTCTGACTTGTACAACTAACTCCCAAAGGAGACCAGTGGCCGGCCCCTTCTAAAGGCTCTGGGTGTACTAATTCCTGGCCCATATCCTCCCTTGGCTATGGGATAAAGGCACTTGGCTTGGGTCACCCCACTCCATCTATTGGTTAAGCTCTGAATGGGGAAGTTGGCTCTGCTAGAAACCTGTTCAAAGAAACAGGATGGCCTTGGCTGCAATTTCAATCAGTGGGCAGCCTTTTTGAGTCATAGAAATAATCTAGCCCCCAGCAGTTCATTCATTGCCTTCAAAGACAAAGGAAATGACCAATACAGTCTAGATCCAGATCTCCAGGATAGAGGGGAGGTGAGGGGGGCGAAGGAGGAGGAGGCGGAGAGAGAGAAGGAGGGAGAAGGGACCAAAGACACACACACACAGAGATGGAGCAGAGAGGGAAAGACAGAGGAGGAGGGGCAATTGAGAAAGACAGAGAGGGAGAAAGAGAAGAGGGAGAGAGACAGAGAGATAGAGAGACAGACGTACACACAGACTCCTTGTAGTCTGAAATTTTTTCTTTTTTTTTTCTAGACCTCTGAGAGCTAGGATTTTCTATTCTAGGCTGGAAATACTCAATTTCCTAACTGATTGTTATATCCTATCTGTGACTTTAGGCATGGGAAACCAAACAGACCCCTGCAAGAGGGTCCCTGTCCTCCCTATCAGGTGCCTGAGCTGTTTGCATCCCTGGCCATGACTCCCTGGTCCTGGGCAACCCTGAGCACTCCTCAAGTCCTAGGCCACTGAGGACTCTCTTTTGCTGATGTCCTGGCCAAGGCTCCCTGGTGGCAGCCCTGTATCTCTCTGTCTGTATGTCTCCCTCCCCCCCCCCCCCAGTATGTCTCTCTCTCTGTGTCTCTCTTTGTCTCTCTCCATCTCTTTCTGTCTCTCTGTCTCTCTCTCTCCCTCTCTCTCTCTGTCCCTGTCTGTCTCTGTCTCTGTCTTCCTCTCTGTCTATCTCTCTTCCCCCTCCCTCTCCCTCTGTCCTTCTCTCTGTCTCTCCCCCTTTTCCTTTGTCTCTTGGTCTCTGTCTCTCTCTGTATCTCTCTCCCCTCCCCCCACTTCCCTCTGTCTCCCTCTTCCTCTCCTTCCCCCTCTCTCCACGTCTCTGTCTTCCTCCTCTTTTTCTCCCCTCTGTTTCTCTCCATCTCTCTCTCTGTGTCTCCTTCCTCCCTCTCTCTCTCTCTCTCTCTCTCCCCTCCATTTCTCTCTGTATCTGTCTTCCCCCTCCTCAGATCCCTCTCTTTCTTTCCATATCTCCATCTCTCTGTCTCTTTTCAGTCTCTCTCTGTGTCTCCACCCCTCCATCTCTCTCTTTCCCCCTCACTCTCCATCTCTCTCTCTTCTCTCCATCTCTCCCCGTCTCTCTCCTCCCTCTCCATCTCTCCCCATCTCTCTCCTCCCTCTCCCTCTCTCCATCTGTCTCCATCTCCCTCCCTCTCTCCCCCTCTCTCTGTATCTCTGTCTCTCTCGCTCTTTCTCTCTGCCCCATCTCCTTCTACCTCCCTTTCTCTCTCCATCTCCTTCGCTGTCTCCCTCCTCCATCTGTCTCTGTCCCTCTGTCTCTCTCTCTGTGTCTCCCCCTCCCTCTCCATCTTTTTATCTTTCTGTCTCTCTCCCTCCCTCATCTCCCCCCTCTCCCTCTGTATCTCTCTCTTCTCTCTCTGCCTGCCTGTCTCTCTGTCTCCCTTTTCCCCACCTCCCTCTGTCTCCCTCCTCCCTCTGTGTCTCTCTGTCTCTCTCCCTCTGTCTGTCTCTCTCCCCTTTCCTTCTGTCTCTGTCCCTCTCTGTCTCTCTCTCCATGTCTGTCTGTCTCTGTTGGAATCTCTCTCTGTATATCTGTATCTCTCTCTCTCTTCCCGTCTCTGTCTCCCTCTCTCCCTTTGTCTCTTTCTGTATCTCCCCCTCCCTCTACCTCTGTATCTCTCTCTTTCTCCCCATCTCCTTCTTCCTCCCTCTTTCTGTCTCCCTCTTCCCTGTCTCCCTCTTCCCTGTCTCCCTCTTCCCTCTGTCTCTCTCCCTCTGTCTTTCTCTGTGTCTCCCCCCTCTCTCCCATCTTCTGTATCTGTCTCTCTCTGTCTCCTACTGTCTCTATCCCTCTCTTTCTTTCCATCTCTCTCTGTCTCTTTCCTCTGTTTTCTTCTCTCTGTCTCTCCCCTCTCTATTTCTCTCCCTTTGCCTCTGTTTCTTTCCATTTCTTTCCCTCTATGTCTCTCTCTCCCCCCTTCATCTTCACCCTCTGTCTCTCTCTGTTGCTATGTCTGTCTCTCTCCCTTTCTCTGTTTCTCTCTCTCTCTGTCTCTCTATATCTGTCTCTTCTCCCTCTCTCTCTCCTCCCTCTTTCCTCTGTCTCTCTGTCTCTTCCCCCTCCTGTCTCCCTGTCTCCCCCCTCCTGTCTCTCTCTCCCCTCTGTCTCCCCAATCTCTATCCCTCTCTCTGTCTCTCACCATCTGTCTCTGTCTCTCTGTCTCCCCCCCGTGTCTCTCTGTCACTATGTCTATCTCTCTCCCTCTGTTTCTCTCCATTTCTTTCCCTCTCTATCTGTATCTCTCTCTGTCTTGTTCTCCCTGTCTCTCTCTGTCTCTCCCCCCTCTCCCTCTCTCTATCTGTCTCTGTCTCCCTCTCTGTCTCTGTCTCCCCCTTCTATCTCTCTCTGTTGCTATAACTGTCACCCTCTCTCTCCTTCTGTCTCTCTCTGTTTCTCTCCTCTCTCTCCATCTCCCCTGTCTCTATCCCCCCCTCTGTCTGTCTTCCTCTCTCTGTCTCTGTCTCCCTCTTTCTCTCTCTCTCTCTCTCCCCCGTCTTTCTCTTCTCTGTTGCTATGTCTGTCTCTTTCCCTCTCTCTGTCTCTCTCCATTTCTTTCCCTCTCTCTCTGTATCTCTCTCCATCTTGTTCTCCCTGTCTGTCTCTGTCTCTCCCCCCTCTCCCTCTGTCTCTCTGTTTCTCTCCCTCTCTATCTCTCTGTCTCTCTCTCTCCCTGTCTCTCCCCTCTCCTCTCTGTCTCTGTGTCTCTTTCTCCCCTCTCCATCTGTGTCTCTGTCTCTGTCTCTGTCTCTGTCTCTCTCTCTCTCTCTCTCTTTCTGTCTCTCTCTCTCTCTCTCTCCCCTTCCCTCCAGGTAGCAGCTTTAGCCCCACTGGGAGTGGGTTAATGGGCTGCCCTAATTCAGAGGTGCCAGGAGCTTATCAGCTACCCTTGTGCCCTTCTCTTCCTTACCCTTCTAAGCCATGTGTCCTTCCTCCCCTGGGCTAAATAGAAGGGCCACTTGCTCCCAGTATTGACTGGCTTGTCCATCAAGCCCTTTAACCCCAGCCACAGACTCTGGCACTCTACCTCCAGCCATTCCTGCCTCTAGCTTCCCTAGAGCTCTGGCCCTGACCTTTATGACTCAGTTTCCTCAAAGCAGAATGGTTGGCCAGGAGTCATTTGAGGCTCTCACCAGGGCCATGAGGAAAAGGACAGAGGAGAGGACAGGGAGAAGGGCAGGGCTGGGGGCTTGGAGCTCTTACGTGGAGAAGGCGTTGTTCTGTTTCTCACAGCGGATCCCCTTGCAGTTATCAGGTTCATCGGAGGCTCTGGTCTCATAATAAAAGTAAAGCTGGTTCAGTCCATTGGCAAAAGCCAGCAGGACCAGGCAATAGATAAAGAGGAATTTGAGGATGTCAAGCAACATGCGCCCCAAGGAGATCTGCAAAGGCCCCAGGTGGGAGTTGGCCGTGAACAGGGATATGAGACGCAAGGAACTTAAAATATTGGAGATTGCAAAGAGGGCTTCTGCGATCAGGGTCGGGTGCCACATTTCCCATTCCTCCCTGGGACGAGAACCATTGTACTGAAAGAAATAATAAAAGCAAACAGTGAGCATTTGCATGGCCAACCCACTGCCCTTTCTGATGCTGATGCCCATGCATCAGTCAGGCAGCCACATCAGCATCAGGTAGGGCAGCCCTGCCCAGGTTCCGCCTCAGTATCCCAGACATACTCAACCTCGACTACCTTATCTCAAAAATGGATGGAACAATACTTATGCCACCTCCCTAATGAGAATTTGGTAGGAAAGCTCTTGAGCAACCTCAAAGTGCCATAGAGGCAGCTTAGAAAGAATGCTGGACTTGGAAGTGAGGAGACAAGTTCGAATCCTCCTTCTGCTATTTATTTCCTGGGTGCCATTGGGTAAATCACTTCTCTTTGAGCCTCAGTTTCTTCATCTGTAAAGTGTGTGTGTGTGTTAGAATGATATGATCTCTAAAATTCCTTCTAGCTTGAAACAAGCCAGTTCCAGTGCTCACTACCTACATGACCTTAGCCAAGTCCTTTCTCCCTGGCCCTCAGTTTCCTCATCTGTAAAATGGGGGAAACAGTATTTGTAGTTCTTAACTTCCAATGGTATGGTAAGGAAAATACTTTATAGAGCTCAAAGTGCCTTAGAAATGGCTGTCTTGATTACTCTGGGATAGAAGGGTGGAGTGCCACCCTGAGTCCAGGGGTTAGGTTTGAATTCTATCCCTGCTGCTTCCTGTAGGGGGGTGACTGTGGGTAAGTTACTTTGCTTTACTTTTCAGGGAAGCAATATGGCCCAATGGAAGGAACTCTGCTAGAGCTCAAAGGGCTATATGGGGAGGGAAGGGGAGGCTGCATCAGGAGGCATAAGAGAAGAGGGGCCGTGGTGCCTTGGGGGATGCCTGAATACTTAGGATACTTTCAGAGATATGGGAGAGGTATTTACTCATACATATATATGTAGAGGAGAGACTTAGGGGATGGAGATGGCTCTGGGGGGAGGAAGGGGACTTAAGCGATAGGGATGGCTCTGGCGGGATGAGGAAGATTCTTGGTAACTACCCCAGAAGCCAGCAGAGTGATGGGCTGTTGCTCTGGGGGGATGGAGCGGCAGGATGGAAAGCAGCAGCTTCCCAGGGATTTGCTAAGGGGGGGGGGGGGTTCTCCAAGTCTAGTTCTCCTGCACCCCCCTATAAGATCACAGTTCTGGCTGTGAGGTCACTTGATCCCCTGCATCAGTTCACCCTGGGGCTTCTGGGAAAGTCCCTCTGAAAGCAGAAGTACTTGGCAGCTGGAGGCCACTTTACTTCCTTTGAGAAATGTCTTTGTCCTTGAGTGGGTATACTCTCCTGCTGCCTACCACTGGCTTGGGACAATAAGGACTGGCATTTACCCAGGACTTTGCTGTTTGCCCAGAGCCTCAAGCTTCTTGGTTTGGGTGGGATCTCAGGGAAGCCTCCTACTAAGCCACAGAAGGTGGTGATTATTGGACTGGATTAGAGACCCAAGAGGTGAAATGATGTGTTCAGAGTCACCCAGTGTTAGAGGCAGGATTTGAACCCAGGTCCCTCTGCCTCCAAGTCCAGCCTCTGTGACTGATGCCATCTATGTTACGTAACAATCAAATGCTGGCTACGATTCCCCCTACAGAAGGTGATGGTAGTACCACCACCATCATCCCCTGGCACATAGCTATGAGAAGTTTACAAAGGCCTCTAAATACAAGACCTTATTGTTAAGCCCAACTTACAAATCCCATATGGCCCACCAGGCCTGGTTTGCCCACCCAAAGGGAAGGAGACAACTGAGGGTATGTCCTGTAGAATCCGGCTCCCAGAATGTGTCATTAGAGACACTGAGGTGGCTATAGCAGAGGAGGGGTGGGGGTAGGGTTAGGGGGGCTGTCCTGCTGACCTCACACCTGGCTACTCAAATATGGGAATTCCTGGCAGGCTTTCTTAGCCCCTTCACTGTGGCCTGGGGAAGCCCTGCCCCAGTGGCTGGCTGCAGCCCAGCAGAATGTACATTCCAGGAGGGCACATAGTAGGCCAACCAAAAATGGAACTGAATTGCCCTGACGGGGAGCTGACGGCTAGGGCCAATGAGGCTGTTCATACATTTTCCCAGACCTAGATCCTGCCTCTCCCCTCCTCAACTCACACTATTCCCCAAATGCTAAGACTTAAGGGGAGAATCCCAAGTCACCTTGTTCAGAGACAGAGACGCCAAAATACCTTGACATAGGCAACAATTTTCAATGAGATTGTTGCCAGATAGAGTGAGTTCATGGCAAAATCCATCAGGTTCCACCAGTCATGGATATACTCATTGAAGCCACCATCCCACATCTCCTTAATTTCTCCCCAAATGAAACCTGAGAGAAAGGCAGAAAAAAGGTATTATTTCTAAAGCAGAGATCCAAGCAAAATCTTCACAAGAGGAAGACAAATCAACGATTTGTGAAAAGTTTGAGATTTCCCTTGGGGCTGTAGAACCAGGCTCACAAACTCCATTCAGTTGATGGTGGGCAGGACATGGACTTCATATGACCTCCTGGGGCAACAAACCCATTGATGATTACCCTTGGAGCCCCACTAGAGATGGTGGGATTCTCTTAGGGTGCCTAGGGGAAGAGAAAGTAGCAGGGGATGGGCCAGGCCAGCCTAGGAAGAGGAATTGGTGGAATTTATGAGGTGGCAAAGAGACCAGCGGCCCTCCTCTCCCCACTGACTGATGCCAGAAATTCCACCATTAGCGCTTATGCCCATTTATAGGGGTGCATACTCTCTGGTGGGCTCCTAAGTAAGTCCTGGTCACTCGTTTCCAAATGTGAATGAAGCTGTTAAAAGGCAGCCAGGTTCCCAGTGCCAGGATTCCAGCATAACTGCCCACAGTCATATATCAAAGTGATGATGGCTCACCTTCCTTTTCAGCAGGGGTGGGGTGGCAGGCCCTTTGCTGAGCTTCACACACAGAACCTGAGCTGAAAGGGATCTTGGCAGCCATCTACTCTAACCCATCCTTGAACAGAATCCCTATCCATCATGTCCCTGAAAAGGTGTTCGAGCCCACTGAGCCAGCTCAGATTGCTGTCTCTGTAGCCATGCCTCCACCCCCCCCCCCATGCTCCTACTTCAATCCCTCTTCCACATGATAAGCTTTCTGATCCTCAAAGACAGCCAGCACGTCCATCCCTTGCTCACCACTCCTAGACCTCGATCTTCTCTTCTTAAGGATAAATGATTCCTTCACCTTCCTGCTCAGCTTGGCCAGTAGGAGCCTATCAGCTCCCTCCTGGCATGGCTGTGCCCAAAGGCAGGAATGTGGAAGCCGGGCCAATGAAAGTCTTGGCCGGGATTCTGGGAGGTAGTTTGATTTCAGGAACTTACCTAGAACCCAAGGCAGGATCATCCACTCCACCACAGTGGGTGGTGGCCCTTGTACATGCAGGTCTGTCCTGACTATGTGCTGGGATGCCAGGAGCAGCATGAAGAGGAAGGTCAGGTAGGAGGCTGTGTGGCAGATGAACTTAATGAATGGCTTTTTGATGAAGAGCCCGAGGTTGCTCCTGGGGGCGACCAAGTAGGCTATAGACAACATGGGGAACAGGAGGCCAATGGTGATGCAGGTCAACATCTTGACTCCCCAGTGTCTCCGCCGCCAGCCTGGGAAGCCGTCATACCACAGTGTGGCCAGCAGCTGCTGACAGTTTGGCTGAGCGACAAACTGAAAAGAAAAGAGGCAGTTAGGTGTCAAAGACACCATGGGAGTCTCCCCAGTGTTTCCAGACTGGGATGTTTGTGTGTCCGGGCCTTTTCAGTCTGGTTTGCACCAAGAATGGCTTTATAGGCTGGGCTGGAGGATTGGATTTTCTCCACAAGTAATTTTATTTCTATTAACCAGCACCACCACAATAAAAAAGCACCGGGGGCGGAGCCAAGATGGCGGTGTAGCAGCAGCAACACATCGCAGCTCTCACATAGCCACCCCAAAATACCCATAAAATAGGACTCTAAACCAATCCTGGAACTCCAAAACGCACACAAAGATACTTCCCACTAAAGTCAGCTCGGCTACAAGGAACCATATCAGCACTGCGAACCGAAACTGAAGCCTCAGCTGTGCCCCGGGGGCGGCTGGACG
>CM053582.1:57620063-57678933 GCA_028627135.1 Pseudochirops cupreus | reverse complement strand
GGAACTTGAAATACACAGGCACTGCAGTTGGGAGATCCATCCTGCCCTACCAAAAAGTGACATAGGAGAGAATAGACTGGGGGAGGGGGGAAACACTGGGATGGCTGTCTTGGGGTGGTGGGCGGGGGAAAGACGGGGAGAAAATATGTAACTCAAAAAAAATTTAATAAAATAAATTTATTATTAATAAAATAAAAAAAAGATATCATAATAAAAAAATAAAAAATAAATAAAAAAAAATAAAATAAAAAAGCACCATGTTCAAACATCTACCTTGGCATTTTTCCTGACTTCACTATAGCATGAAACTGTTGGAGTGGAATGGAGACTGGTTCTGGAGGGCCTGGGCCTGACTCTGCCTTCATTTGGGGGTGGGTGCCCATAACGTGGAAGGCAGGGTGAGTGAACTGTGGGACAGTACAGTGACAAGCACCCTAGCATGCACAGACTGGCCTGCTAACACAGGTTCTTTGATCTGCTTTTCTAAAGGAAAAACAACTTTAAAGGGGTCAACAATCTTACTTAGTTATAGATAAGTAGAAAGAAGTGCATATCCAAGAAAGAATACAACAGACAGGGTTCTGTGTAAACAAAGTAGTACAACCATCTACATACACCATCAGACCAAGAGGGCACTAACATCTCAGTGGGGGAGGGGGCTCTTAACAAACAGCTACAGAGTCCTGTCCAGGGAATGAAAATGTCCTTCTCATGACGGAGTCCCCAAAGTAAAATACCAACCTTCCAGTATATAATAGTTTCCAAGTAATAGGCTCAGAGCCAGAAGGCATCACAACCCTCCTGACTCAGTGCCTAATTAGCTTAGTACCAAAAGGTGTGAAGGCCTTCCTACAAGCAAGCCTCCCGGAATGGGCTCTAAGTGACTCAGAATGTATCACAGCTGTGAGAGTAGCAAGACATCTGTGATTGAACTACCTGTGTACCCTTAGAATTGAGAACGCAGCTCCTGTTCCAAGGCAAAGGGGAACACATGTGATCACATAGGCCTATTAATGTACAGGTGTAATAGTAATGAAATTTGAAGATCCCTTTGTATTGCTAAGCTGACAGGTACTTAGCACCTAGTTTCAAATTAAGCCTCTGTTAAAGAAACAGAAGGTATGAACCCCTGTTGCTGACATGACAGGAAGGGGCTGAATAGGGAGGAGCAATACTGTATATAAGGAGAAACACTAGCTGGGAAAGTCAGAATTTCCTGGGAACTTTTGGTGGTTGAGCTTCTTCTGAGGGGCACCTGGAGCTGGTGAAGAGCTGGTGAAGATCTGGTGAGGAGCTGCAGAAGCTGATTTGAGGGCCAGCCAGAGCTGCCAGAGGAAGCATGACTGTGGTGTCAGTACTTTGTGGCTTTGTTAAGCCTTGACTTCCCAGGAATAGAGATTGTGAAGCATTTAAGGTGGACTAGACACCGCGAGCTTCAGCATGGAACAGGAACTGCACAGAGAGCTGGACAAGGAACTGGGAGCTGTCTGCCTTTGAACCCAGGTGACAGTTTGGTGAATCCAGGTAGGAGATGGAACCATGACAAGGAATCCAGGGAGTCTGAGAGCCTACCCTGAGTCAAGCTGAAAGAAGACTTTACTTGGATACTGTGTACTGACTGAGAAGATAGTGATTTACTTGTGACTGAGGGGTGGATAGCCTGTGTATTTTCTGATGACTGAATAGCGACTGATTTGTAACTTAGTGCACCCCATGGATGGAGAACTTTGACTATTGTATTTTGTGATCCTTAAAGCCTCCTTAAGAATGATTGAATGATTGAGTTGATTGAATGATTGAGTTACTAAGTGATTGATTGACTAAATGATTGTACTTTGTTCAGAACTATGTGACCACTGTGGTGGAAACTATGTGGCCATTTTAGTAATAAATTGTTGTGAATGCTGCATTTTCATTTTCTGTGATAAGTTGTAACATTGTGAATGTTGTATCTTGATTTCCTGTGAATGTTTTGCTCTGATTTGTTATTGAATAAATAGAGAGTTCACTATACTATATAATCAGAACTTTGAAAGCTGTTCACAGCAGTATTCTTCTGGAAAGCTGCTCATTCATGGTGTTACAACAGGGAAGGTCTTCCTATTCCATTAACATTATAGTCAGTGACCCCAAGGAGGACCCTGCTCCCTATTCTCACTCTGCCATTGCATGCAGTAAGGTTGACCAAAAGCCAGGCTACCTGAATCTTCCCTACACTAATCCTCATCCTGCCAGTCTGATTACTGTAGTGACAGGAGGAAGAGCCATTTTGGTAATCCTTGTCTAGCAGAGGAGACTGATTAGCTCAATGACCTCTACCATGGGCTTTCCCCCTTGTCCCTTGGCAGAGTCTTGCTGATTGAGCTTTATTAGAAGCTGTTGTTGGACTCAAGTCTGTGTCCAAAAAAGGCCTGGGCCATGGCCACCATTGCTGAGTCAGTGAAGACTCCAATCCTTGCCCTCACTTTCAGAATGCTTCTCAATTTTCTTGGGTGGGATTCTGGTAGTCAGAGGCTGTAGAAGCCTGATAAACAAGGATGCAGCCCATACAAGAGACTGACTGGGAGGGGAAAGTGAGAGGTTCCCATCTTCTCCTTTGCATGCATTCATTCTAAGTCATTCCCCAGACATTCCTTGTGGGCACCAACCAGCTACTGCCCTCCAAAAGGCATACACCAAGAAAAAGCACTCCAGGGCAGGAACAAGCCAGTGCTGGTGGCTCAACTTCTAGCCAATTCCTCCCCCTTGTTTCCAGTGGGATTTGGAAAGTCTCTTTGGGCGGAAGTTGCTGAATTCAGCTCCCTTGCAGTCTGCCTTCTATTCCACATCCTCCCTAGTCTAGACAAATGACAAAGAGGGGTGGAAAATGTTTGGGGCCAAAATTATAATAGCCTATAGGACACTCAGTGAGATTTTATTTAAAGGCAGTCTACAAAATGTCAGTGATTAATAATTAAAGACTCATTGACTTCATGGGAGATGCTCCAGCTGCTACTCCTAGCAAGCGGCTCCACTGGAAACTGCAGTGTCTACCACTGAACTGCAATAGTGCCTATATCCTACTTCCCACGCACATTAGCTTCTGGTTAGCCACCAAGCAGTTGAAACAAGCCCGCACAATGACTCTTCTTCTTAGTTTTAAGCCCAGGAAACTGTCCCACTCTTTGCCCAATAACTAAACTGAATGGAACCAACCCTTTCTCTCAGTTAATTTCAAGAAAATGGCTCTAGGAGGGCAAGGGGATTTCAGTGCTGCTGTCCATGGTACTCCAATATCTGCATCTTGTTCTCCTCACTCCACACCCATGGCTTTCTCTGTGCTCCCTCCATCTCCTCACATCATTCCAGCACAGTCAACCCCTATTTCCCCCTCCTCTCATCTTGGTAAAGAAGAGAATCTTAAAAGAATCTAGCTACATACCCATCCAAGCCTCACTAAGATGGAAGAAACAGGGAATGCACCCAACGTGCTGGCAAGGCCACTGGATTTGGCAACAGAAGGCCTAGGTTTTAGTCCCTGCTTTGGCATTGACCTTCTCTCTGACCTTGGGCAAGTCTTTCCTAGTCTCTGGGTCTCTGTTTCTGCATCTTTTAGATAAATTGTTTCTTCAGGCCCTTTCCATCTCTCAGCCCTCTGGTTCTGAAGTGAAGAGAGTTCCAAGTGTGAAGGCAGCCATTTTGGTTCAGAACATCAAAATGAGAGTTGGCAGAAGGCCTGATTTTTAAGCCCAGCTTTGGCACCAACTTGCTCTGTGGCCCTGGCCAAATCCTTTCCAATCTCTGGGCTTCAGTTTCCCCCTATGTAAAATGAGAGGATTGAATAAATTATCCTGCAGTTTCTTTCAACTTTAAAACCCTGACCTCAGGCTAAGAAACACAGGTGTATTATATTCCTACTACCCTCTGAGATAAGTGACCATTCCAATCCTCTAGCACAGCAGTTCTCAACCTGTGGGTTGTGACCCCTTTGGGGGTCAAACAACCCTTTCACAAAAAACACATATTTCCGATGGTCTTAGGAACCGAGACACCATTCCTGTATCCATCTCCAGGTGGGTCCACCCACATGCATATACACTCACATATGAGTATTAAAGGGTTGCAGCATTAGGAAAGTTGAGAACCACTGCATGACTACTAACATCCCCCACCAGACTGAGACTTGAAAACCACTAACTCTTGAAGTGGTTTGGTGGTCCAGTGGATATAGGAGTGGGCCTGGGGTCAGAAAGATCTGAGTTCAAATTCAGCCTCAGACACATGCTAGCTGTGGGAAAGTCACTTAACCTCTCTCAGCCTCAGTTTTCTCAACTGTAAAGTGGGATAATAACAGGATCAATCTCACAGGGCTGTTGTGAGGGTCAAATGAGATAATAAATGTAAAGCACTTAGCACAGTGCCTGGCACATAGTAGATTATTGATCATTATCCCTCTCCCTCTCCCTCTCCTTCCATCTGAAAGTGGGAGACATTTTGGGAACTATCTGCCCCTCCTGGGTTTCTATTCCTTTTACTGTCCATTATCTTGGTCCCAGCCAAGTCCTTGGGGCCAATATTTAAACTGGCAGCATCCATGTTTTCTTGCCTTGGTCCTGGTTTGGGAGTCGATGGGGATTCTGACAGGGCTGGGGGAAGGTGGAAGAAGGTTGATATCTTTGCTGTTCCTCCTGCCAGGAGCAGGGCTAGACTGGGAGCATTCTGCTGTAATGACGTTGCCTTGAGATTATGAAGAAAGGTCATTTGGTTCGCTGCCTGGTAGCTAAGATAACAAGGTCTGTGAGCTCAGAAGTGACGTTACAGAACCACGGCATCTCCATGCTGGAAGGGAGCCCAGAAGCTACCTAGTCTAACATCAATCTGACCAGACTCCCTTTGCCAACTTTCCCAACAAAGAGGCATCCCCACTCTCCTGCCAGGGCAGCCCGGGTCACTTGGGGACAATGGAATTGTTGGGTTTTCCCTACAACAAACTGAATATGGCCCCCCTCACTGCTCCAGGTTCCATTCTCTAGGGCCCAATAGAATCAGGCTAATCCCTCTTCCACCTGATCGTTCATCAAAAGCTAAGAAAAAACAAACAAAAACCAAACCTTCTCCAGGATAAACACTCCCAGTTCCTTCAAAAGCTCCTCATATGGTATGAACACAAGGTCCTTCAATATTCTGGTCACCTTCCTCTGGTCACCCTCCAACTTGTCAATGTCCTTAAATCATGGCACCCAGAACTGAACACAGTCCTCCAGATGTGGTCCAACCAATGCATGCACCCACAGTACAGTGGGGTTATCACCTCCTTAAGATTGTGGTCCACCAATACCCTCAGAACTTTTTCCCATCAACTGCTGCCTGACCATGCCTTCCCCATCCATATTCCTGCTTGTTTATTTAAGTCAGGTTCTGTTATCAGTCCACAGCTGATATGCCTCAGAAACAGAATTTACAGCAACAAGATGAGATGATCACCCACCTCCCGGCAGGCATAGGTCAGGGTTCTTCAAAAATAGGGGACATAGTAATATGGTTCTTTCAGAGTCTCTCCCATGAAGTGAGCATCAACAAACTGGGGGCTGCCTCTTGCCTCCCAATGGCCATGTTCATATAGTTAGGAGTGTGTGCATGTGCATGCGTGTACACATGTACACACACACTCATGCTCTAGCACATGTAAGCAGAGCTATTTACTGGAGGAAAGAGCCTCATGGTGAGGAAGCCCCCTAAGTTCTAGCCTAACAATTCCAGAGTATCTAAAGGCCTCCCAGAGCAGTTGCCACATGGGACATGCTCAGACTGCAGCATGAGCCCTTCTTAAGTCGAAACAGCCGGGTAGGGGGTGGGGAGAGGGAGGAAGCCACACCCAGGTCCCCCTCATCCCGTTCCTGTGCTTCCCTGATGGATGACTGAACTGTCAATCAACATAGGCCAGCCAATGATATTGATGGGAAAGAAAAGGGTGTGGTCTCTTCCCATTTCATTTGTATGTATGCCATGACTATTTCTGGGGCACCCTGGGCACAAACATCTTGCATTCATGGGAGTGCATGAGATCATGTGGGAGAGTGACTAGGGTGTATGTATGTGTATAGGGGTGAGGACAGGGTGGGAAAAGGGCCTCTGAAAATGGGAAACCAAGACTAGAGACACGCTAACAGGACCATATTTCAAACCTTCCTTGAGTCAGTGCAGCTGTGGCCTTGAAGGAAAGGGAATGTAGGAAGGCATATGAAGATGAACAGCTGGTCTCATGGCTCCCAAGCAACTAGGCCACTTCTATTGGGAGTACAAAGCATGGCCCCACCTTCAAAAGAGGCAGGCAGAGTATTCTGGAGAATAGATGATATAAAATGAGGTGCACAGATCTGGGCAGGAGAAGACTGGGGAAGCTACCCAACCTGAGGCAACTCATCCGACCTGTTCTTGATCCCATGTCCATTCTACAGCACCCCTAAACACTCTTGGCTCGATGACCTTGAGTGAAGGGGAGCCTACCACTTCCCAGGGCAGCCTGCTCCACTTGGGCACTTCTCGTCAGGAGCCAAAGCCTGCCTCCATGCCACTCCCACCTTGGTAGGGGGTGACTCTACTACCCCTTAGTGGTTGCTCAGAAGCTCAAAGTTCTGCTTGTCAGGGGCTAAACTGAAACAGCCAAATCTTGTTTCTTCTTCCATAACATTTCTCACCTCCATCCACCCTTCTCTACCATCCTGACATAGGCTCTTATCACCTCCTACATGGACTATTGCAATGGCCTCCTAACTGGTCTCCCTGAATCTAGTCTCTTCCCATTGTGGTCATCTAGTCAGTTGCCAAAGTGATTTTTATAAAGCACAGGTGTGACCATGTCATTTACGCAACTTCAGTGATTCCTACTGCCATTTAAACATCTTTTGAACCTGTTCCTCCTTACCTTTCCACTCTTTTTACGTGTCACACCTCCCCCCAATCCAGGCCACCTTAACAAAGTCTCCCATCCAGCCGTATTGACCTATACTCGATGTTCCTTTCACATCTCCTGTCTCTGTGTCTTCAAACTGTCCCCCCATCCCCAGAATGCTCCACTTCCTTATTTTTTGCCTATCAGAACCTCTAGCTTCCTTCAAGATTCCCCTTGAGGACCATTTCCTGCAGTGTCTTTTGGGGGCCCCTACCTGCCTCCAGCTGCTTGTGCTGACCCTACTAAGATTCTCTCGGATCCACACTGAATGTGGCTATGGTATGCCCCAGTAGAATGTAAGCTCCTTGAGGGCAGCCACTGGTTTTGCTTTGCCTCTGTATCCCCAGTGCCCAGCACAGTGCCTGGCACATGGCAAGCATGTTTATGCTTATGCTTGCTATCAAGGTAGATGGCCTCTGAAGTCCCTTCCAGCTTCTGGCTTGGAGTCTCTGCTCCTAAGTACTTCAAGGACCGTCACCTGAAAGAGGAATTGGGGTTTTTCAGCCTGGCCCCTAAAAAAGACACATTAGGAACAATGGCAGGAGTTGATTTCGTCATGATGGCAGGTGTCCCCAAGCACAACGAGCTATCTCAGGAGCTGCTGGGTCTTCCCTCCTGGAAGGGGACCAGGCAGTACAGGCTAGGGAATGTCTTGGGGAATCTGTGGGGATTTGTGGCCAGGCAACACCTGCCTCAGACCTCCCTTCCAGCTCAGAGAGTCTGGGATTGGCCCAAAGGCATATGGGCCCCCAATTTCCCCCTAGCTGGCCTTGCTATGGGCCTGGATTTTTCCTCATTCTTCGGGTTAAGTTAGTGTTGAAGAATGAATGATGTTACCTCAGGGATGGGGGTGGGAGGAAATGGCATATTTATTCTTCAGTAGGCCTTCAACTGCTTGGATTAATCAGGGAACTAATTAGTCTACCAAGTGAGAACAGGGAGGGCAGGCCAGTGGGGAAGGGCCACAGGATGGGAGCTGGGATGGGGGAATAGAAGGGGCTTCCCTGAGGGGCTCAGCCCAGGCTTCAGTCAGTCCCCACCACCTATGGTTAGCCAAGGCTTGCTCTGGACAGACGCCTGCCAAGGACCTGCCTGCAGCTGCTCTCTTCTCTTTGCCCTCTGCAATGCCTCAGTTTTCCATGGGACCCTGCATAGGCCTTTGGCATAAGTGCTAACGTTTTGTGGTACCCCCTGCTGGGGCCTAGGAATGCTGCTTGCTAATGGACAGCCCCCACAGAAAAGAACCACCCTCTACTCCAGTGGTTCTCAACCTTCCTAATGCTGTGACCCTTTAATACTCATATGTAGGTGTGTCTGCATGTGGGCGGGCCCGCCTGGAGACAGATAGAGGAGTGGTGTCTCGGTTCCTAAGACCATCGGAAATATGTGCTTTCCGATGGTCTTAGGCGACCCCTGTGACCCTTGTGACCTCTGTGAAAGAGTTGTTCGACCCCCAAAGGGGTTGTGACCCACAGGTTGAGAACTGCTGCTCTACACCCACCCAGGCATCCAACAAAAACAACTTTCCCTTTTCTCAGCAGCTAGGACATCAATGCTATGACTTCACTCTGCATCAGCAAGGGTGTCTATCTCCTGAGCCCCTTACTGACTTATGGGAGGACACTTCTGTTCCTGCAGATGTTTGCCTCTGATGTGAGATTCTGTGCCCAATGAGCTCAGGAGCAAAGGCTGGCTGCACTTACTGCCAACAAAAGGCATCCTTTTTGTCTCCTATATCAGGGTGTCCAGGCCATTTGAATCAACAGGTGTTTTCTGAGACCCTGCTGGGGACCCGGGCCCAGCAAGCCGGCTCCCCCACCCAGGGAGGGTGCTCCCCGTCCACCTGGCTGGCACCACCCAGCCCTGCTATAAGTGAAGGCCTTAACTGACCACCTCAGGCAGTAGACATGCCAGAGGAGGGAGAAAATGGTGAACAGGCTGTTTCCTGAAGGGAGCATTCAGGGCATGCTAGAGCTGCCATGGAGGGCTTCCTTGAAGGATGGGGTACCCAAGGAACATGGATCTTCCTCAGAGACTTGCAGAGGGACCCTTGGGTTCAAGGGTATCCCTGCTGTGATGAAGCAGGCCGAGGGTCTGGGCTCCCAGCACATCCTTGAGCCCCTGACTGAGAAGTGAGAAAGAGTGCGCTGGATCCTGAAAGTGGCTCAAGGAAGGGGCTGATTCAGGGAGGGAAATACTGCAGGACCACCCCCCAGTGGTGAGCCAGCCAGGCTGCCCATGGTGAAGAAGCCTGAGTTACTGGGCATGGACAGAAAGAGCGACTGACAGGCGGGAACGTTCAGGGCTCATGTGTTCCTTAAGCTGTTGGTGCCAAGAGTCTGGGTACCAAGGCTGATGAGGCTTGTGATCCTGGGCAAGTCAGTTCTCCTCTGTATACCTCAGTCTCCTCATTTGTAAAATGTATAATAGGCAAAGCCACAAACCTCTGCTGTCAAATCAATGATGGGAAAAGTGTTGGGGTCACATAGGGGAGGGAATGACGGGGGGTATGGCAGGTGCATGAACTTCTCAAGAAAAGGGGAGAGGAAAACAATGATGGGGATGATCAGAGGAGGGCACCCTAGGCAGGATCAGTCTTGTGGAGGTCTCTCCAAGGGGGCAGACTGTCACCATCACTAGGCTTAATGGAGTGTAAGATAGGAGAGATGACTTCCCCACTTTCCTACGCACACACACTCCTTGTACTAACTGGCATTAGAGTGGTGACCAACCTGTCTCCTTGGCTGCTTAATGCAAGTGTTTGGGAGGTTTGAATCTGAGCATCTGAACTGTGTTTGATTTTGGCCAAAACGTTTTGGGCAGAAAAGTCTTGACAAGCTTCCAATCTGTGCCGATTTTTAATTTCTTTATTCATTCCTTTTACAAGGTCATGATTTAAGTATATCAAGCTTTAAGAACAGCTTCTGCCATTTTCCAGTCATGGCTGACTCAGTGACCCCATTAGGGGTTTTTCTGGCAGGGAGACTGGAATGGTCTGCCATTTCCTGCTCCTGCTCATTTGACAGATGGAGAAACTGAGGCAGACAGGGTGAAATGACTTGTCCAGGGTCTCACTTGCTACTCTGTGTATTGTGCTACCCCAGCATGAATAAATTCCCCTGAGAAGCAGTGTTTCTAGTAGGGGGGGACTGAGCTGATCTCAGTCTGAGAGGTCTGAGTGGATAAATTCACTTTGATTTCTTAGGCTAGTGCCATCAGTGGGACCTTATGGGCCAGGAGGGAGAGGTAGCCATCCCCAGGTGCACCCCAGGACCGTCAGTTCTGGGGATAAGCAGGTACTAAACTGCCCTTGTGCCTTACTGTTGGACAGGGCCAGCTGCTTGCTCAGCACTGCTCCTGGTGGTCAAACTTGTATCTCACAGGATACTTGAGGGGAAAACTTGGAAAACTTAAAGCAATATAGAGATGGGAGCTTTTTTTGACAGGAGGAGAGGTAATTGAAAACTAACCTCTAGTTTTGCTCATTTGAAGGGAAAGGGGAAAGGTGTTACCTGTTCTTTCCATGCTGTTTACAAACATGTTCTAGTATCCCCCATACTTAAACCCCTCGCCAGACCCTACCAGGCCTGCTAGCAATAATTTTAGATCCCTCTTCTTCTCAACTAAATTCCATGAAAAAAAAAAGACACTCAATACCTCATCTTATTCTCTCACTTTCACAAAAGACAAACATTGGAAGAGCAAGGAAGATAAAGCCTCTAGAAAACAGCTGAATGGGAAAGAAAAAGAGAGTAATTTTTTTTTAATCCCTGGACTTCCTGAAAGCCATTCCTGAACAAAAGAATCTACATACCATATCTGAAGAAATCCTAAAAGAAACAAAACTGTCCAGAACTGGGAGAGCTTGAGGGCCAGGAGAAAATAGACCAATCACTGGTCACTTCAAATTGAATTCACCTCAAATATCATAGCCCAAACCAGAGTTTTTAAATCAAAGTAAAAACATTGCAAACAGTCCACAAAAAAGGAAACCAAATACCAAGGAAGCACAATCAGGATGATGTAGTGCTTAAAAGCAAATGGTACTTCTCCAAAAGATAAAGACTCTCACTCAATCAAGGAGAGCTTACCTTATGAAAAGGAATATAATTCTACAGGGGGAAACATGGACCTTTCCTAAAAATAGAGCGTTTGCAAGCATTTCTGCTGAGAAAACCAGAGTTGGGTATAGAATTTTTGAAATGCAAATTCAGGAGACAAGAGTAACCTAGAAATCTAATGATGAGAGCAATTTGAAGACCTTACATGAGGATCAAGGGCATACATCCTAATGGGGGAAAGAAACCTTTGTCCCTCCCAAACCCCAATATCTCCCAGAACAAGAGAGAGTGCAGAGAAGGACAGACTGAGGGACTGGGGAGAGTTTTTCACTGTCTTGTTTAATTGAAGAGAGCAAAGTAAAGGAAGAGGAAAAGAAACACATTAGGGAAGAGAGAAGAAAGAGGAGGAACTGAACTTCCCATTCCTCATAATCGGGCCACTGGGGAAAAGACCATGTAAACACCAACCAAGCACAGTACTGGTGTTAAAAATCAGCATCGGAATCAATAGACCTTTTTCCAATGTGTGAAAAGCACGGTAAATACTAAATGGCATTGTAGATAGCATCTATCCCACACCAAGAATTAGCACTATCTGGAACAGAAAAACACAGCAACACCACCAGCATCAGCCAACATTGATACAGCACCTCCTATGTGCTGGGCCTTGTGCTGACCTCTCTACAATGATTGTCTCCTTGGAACCTCACAACAGCCCTGGGGGTGGGTGCTACATTTATCCCCATTTTACATTGAGGACACCGAGGCAGACAGGACAGAAATGACTTGGCCACTGTCACACAGCTGGTAAGTGTCCGAGTTCACATGAGAATGCAGGGCTTCCTGACTGCAGGCTCAGGACACCTGTAGCTGCTTCAATAGATGCCCTTCCAATGAGATTATCAAGCAAGGTCTCTCATTATCAGTGTTATGTGAAAAAGTCCTACAGATGCTAGTCACAGCCCTTCAGCGTGTGGCTTGGCTTCCTCTGGCTTACTGATGTCCTTCTGGAACCAGGGAGCTGAGAACCGGTCCCCAGATGGGGTCCGATGAGGACAGCATCCAGTGGGCCCCTTACCTCCCTGTTCCTGGAAGCTCTGGCCCTCGGAGGCAGCTTGCTGGTGAAGGTCTGAGTCAGGAAGAACAGAGCTCAGAGAAGCTCATACGTTTACTGGTCGTGGGAGCCTGGCCAAGTCACTTAACTGCTCTCTGCCTCAGTTTCCCCAAGTGGAAAATGGGGATAACTGTAGAATCCCCTCCAAGGGTTGCTGAGAGGATCAAATGAGACAGTGTTTGTAAAGTGCTTAGCACGTGCTCGGCACATAGTAGGTGCTTAAGAAATATTGGTTTCTTTCCTTCCTTCTTAATGGAGCCCAAGTTGGTGTTAGCCTTTTTAGCTGTCACAACATACTTTTCATTCATACCCATCTTGTCATCTAGTCAAACTCCCAAATCCCTTTCAATAAATTTCTCTCCATCCAAGCCTTCCTCACTTTAGATTTTTTGAATTGATTTTTTGTTCAAAAGTGCAAGAATTTACATTAATTGCAATGTTGAAGCCTGCCAAGATCTCTGTGAATCCTGACTTGGTCACCCCCTCATCAATATTAGCTGTTTTTCCTCATATTACTGTCATCTCCAAATGTGAGGAGCACACTGAGTGAGCAAACTCACTAATAAAAAGTGTGGCCTCGCACTGGGCCAAGTATACATCCCTGGGACATTCCAGAGGGGCCTTCTGCCCCATTGACATTGAACCATTAACTAACACTCTTTGCTTCTGGCCATCCAATCTCACCAACTTTGAGCTTCTGGTTGATAGAGATAGACTGGACAGAAGGCTCTCTGAAAGGTGAAGACAATAGCATCTGGGAGATGGAGAAAGGTCCCCTGCAGTAGGTTCGAGCTGAGTTTTGAAGGAAGCCTGGGAAGCTAAGAGATAGAAGGAAGGGAGCAGCACATTCCAGCACTGCGGGACAGCCAGTACAAAGGCAAGGAGCCTGGAGATAGAGATGGTTCCCCAAAATTGCTCATCATCTGATCAATCATCCTCGAGTTAGGGGCCTAAGTCTCAGATCTGGGATCTCCTCGATGAGGATGACTACTGGGGAGTAACTCAGACCTGCCACCTGAGCAACTGAACAGGACTCAACCCTTGTGACAAGGGCCCTCTTGGACAGTGACTCAACAAGCGTTTCCTAAAAACCTATGTGCCAAATGCTATGCTAGTGTGGGGAGCCCTGAGACAATAATGAAATGGTCATTGACCTTGAGGAGCTTACATTTAACTAGGTTAGGGAACAATAATACAATACAAAAATATACCAAATACACAAAGGGTCACTGCTGAGAGCTGTACCTGAGCTAGGGATTACTGGAGGTGAAGGTTAGAAAGGAACACAGTCCACATGCGGCAGACCCTGTGTTCAAAGGTACTGAGGTAGGAGATAGAAGAAGAGGAAGCAAATGGCACTGGGACAGAATGAGGCTAGGATGGGCAGCTGTTTCACAGGGTGGCTAGATTCAAGAGCAAACACTTAACTGCTTTTCTCTCCCTCCAAGTTGCCCCTTTCCCTATGGGCTGGCCAGTTCTGACCCTGACCACAACAGAAGTTTCCCTTTGAAGACCCAAGGACCCACGTGGATGAGCACCAGACACCACACAGAGTTAATGAGGTGGCCTGGGAGTTCAGCACTTGGGGCTTCCATGTGCCACCCAGGCATCAGTAACCTTGATTCTTCTGCTCAACTCATCACCAGCGTTTATTCCCCTATAACAACCAAGATAAAGAATTTTGCCAAGACTTAAGATTCACTAGCTAATATTTGAAGAGGAAAAGCATTATTAACTACTAGTTGCATTTTATGAACAAATGAATACACACTTTCATTACCATAGCTGAGCAATTACAAATCATTCTGGTAATTAGCCTCCTCTCTGCCCTGGCTGGTGAACATCTGCCCTGATCTTCAGGGTCAGGAGATCTGGGATAGCAGATGCTCAGATGGGAACATCAAGCTGTTTGCTCACTCTGGGAGAAGACGAGATGAGGTAGGAAAGGCTGTGGAGGTGAGAAGACATTGGAACCAGCCTTCTGGCATGTGCAGATTCCCTTGGAGCAGCCCTGGAGGGGCCTGATGATGCTCAGAGGGCCACAGTTGTCCTATTCCCAGTCATGGAGCTTATTTGTGGTCAAGTTGGGGAGATGCAAGTCCCGTAATGAAAGAAAAGACTGGAGTGAGAAGCCAGAGTAAATTGTGGACATGGCTAAAGCTATTGCAAGCTCAGCAACAAGGGAGTGAAATGATGGGCCTTCCAGAAGAGGAATCTGTTTTCTGTGCGCAGATGGGCTGGTGGAGTCTGGGAAAGGGCTGGCAGCAGGGAAAATAGCCAGGAGGCTGGTACAGCAGGCAGAGGGGAAGAGCAAAGGGCCTGTGGGCAGGCAGGGGTGATGGGGGGTGCCAGGGGCCATCTGGGAGGGAGGACTGTCCTCAAGTGGAATGGGATCTTTGTGCCAAGGCTAGCTGCTGACTTGCTAGTGGGGATGCTGACCAGCAGTTGCTAGTCTGGCATCCCACCCCAGTCCCTGTGATCCTTCCCCTCTTTGGGTCTTAGTTCTCAGCCTCTGCTTCATACTGCGGAGTGCTTCATGCAGGCAGGAGCTGGGGCTCACTTGTTTTGGAATTACCCAGTTGGAAATTTGATGTCGGAAAACCTGGACCAACTCCCCAGCTTTGCCTCTTAATTCCTGTGTGCCCTTGAAGAAGTCAATACCCTCTCTGTGCCTTAGTTTCTTTCACTATAAAGTGAGAGGATGAGACCAGGTGGTTCCTTGAGCCTCTTCCAGCTCTAACACCATGATCCCTTGCTCTCTCCTGTGAAACAAAAGTGCCCAGAAAACGCCATGCTTTTTGCCTTAGCTTCTCTTACCAGCTCCAGGCCAGGCTCCCCAGATTCCTCAAGACTGGTTCTTAGTAGGGTGAGAAGGCCTAGGCATCAGCTGCCTCAGGAGCAAGGCCTCACTTTCCTTTGGGAGCTGGGACTAGATATTCCTTGTTGCTCTGCCCCTCTCCTTGGGTCCCTGAACCTCCTGGGTTCAGCTGCCTGCCTCTGTGCTCTGGGATCTCCATGTCTTTCCCTTGCCTGTGCTTCCCCTTGTGGCTGGTGTCTGTTTGGCATCTCAGGCCCAGCTGCCACTAGTGGCTGCCTTCATGCAACAGGAGGGGATCAAAGGACAGATTTTGCCTCCTTTACAATTGAGCCACTTCCTCACTCTCAGCCTCAGTAAAATGGGGATTCTAATAATCGCGCCTGTCTCCCTACCTCCCAGGGCTGTAGCAAAGTGCCCTGTAAACCTTAAAGCACAATAGGGATGCTGGTGCCCATTGTCATCGTTCTGACTGGGCATGTTCCAACTCGGGGCACGTGTGGAAACAGCTAACGTCCGTGGACCAAATCATGTCTGGCGGCTCTCGCCCAATGACTGGTTTTGTTCTTCTCAGTCTAATTGTCGGCCAGAGACTGGTGGCTGCTGTTTCCCTAAGGAATTGTAATATCAGGAAGTAGAGGCCTCATCAGGCCAAATGGGAAAGGCGAGACAGCTGTGGCTGAGGCTTTGGGGGCTGCAGCTGTTGCAATTTCTGGCCCTATTCAAGCGGATGCAGAATGCGGCTTGTCCAGAACATGAACTGCACACGGTTCATCATCATCCACCTCTGTAAAGGGACAATGAATCAAACAGGTGGAGGCCAGCAGGCTCTGTGAATGAGCACGAGCTGTTTACTGAGATGACCTGTTCTTCCAAGGCTCTGATGATTGAGCTCATAGAGGATCATCCAAAGGGTAATGGAGACATCCCAAGTGGCTTTGTGCAGGGTGCTGCACAGAACAAACAGGGAATTATGGAGACTCATTGAGAAGGATGCCACCAAAGAAATGCATGAGCAAAAGAAATGGGCTGCTCAGAAGGTGATGACAAGGGATGACTGTCTGTCAGCCCATGGGCTCTGATTGTTTCCTGGAGATGACTTGAGGAAGACCTCTGGCATGCGAAGTGAACCTAATGGGAAGATGTGGACAAGAAACACATAAGATGGGCAGGCATTTCCCTGTAGTATGTAGGGATGGGTAGTATTAGAGGGTAAACCCATGTTGAGTCATTGGAGTATTGAAGAGCATTAGGATGTAGGCACAAGGCTAATGTTGGTTTTTGAGGCTAAGGAAGGCTGGGAACTGGTATTGGAAGAAGTCATTCCCCCAAGAAATCCAGGAAAGGCTCATTCTAGATTTCACTGTCTCATCAAGCCCTTTTCATCCTTGGGTGCTGCCTTTCCAGTTCTGGGCTTTGATGCTCCCTCAGTCCTAATGGGGAGAAGGACTGCTGGTGGGGACTTGGAGTGAAAGTAGGTCCAGGTCTACTTAGCCATCAGGGTTTTGAGGCTATGCCTGGTACTTGACCCTAGGGTTAACAAAATCCTCTGTAGTGGTAAATTGCATATGGGCCTAGCTGAGTTCAAGCTGAGTCCCCTCTATGTGGGATCTTTTGCCTGGAGAGTTGATTTAAGCCACAACCCTCCCCCCACCAAGAGACAGATATCTTAGCTCTAATAGCCCTCTTCATCCATGTAGACTAGACCTCTAGTGGTGGCCATCACATGTCTAGGTTTTGGACCTGATGAGGGAGTGGGGTGGGCTGGGGAATGACTATGTAAGAGTGGCCAGGACTGCTTAGGGTCATTTAGAGACTGCTCCTTGGTCTCTGTCTTTATGTATCCTTCAAGCAAACCAGATACAACTGTGGCCCATCATGTCAAGCCATCAGAATTCTCTGCATCCTGAGCCAAGATCAGCTTTAATTTGAAACCAACTCCATCCTGAGCTGCACCCTTCCTCCTGTGCTATGATGCTCTGTTGCTGTGGGGAGGCAACAAGCACAGGAGATTTTTCTCTGAGCAGCTGGTGTATTCAAATGTGGCTTTTTCACTTGGCGAGAGCATCTCTTTGGAAACAGCATCCTTCTCCGTGACATTCAGAGCATGGAGGCCTCCTTGGACCTTGGGGAGCAGGTGACCTCAGTCATGTGGACACATGAATGAGTTTCTAATGTGATGGGGATGTTGCTGGGATCTTCAGAAGGTGTCTTTCCTTTAGACACTTTGAGCCGGCAGGGACTTATGGGGGCCCTTACCTAAATAGGAAGTTGCCTTCCAACACTGCCAGGGATGTTTCAGCTTTTGTCTAAAGCCCTTCAGGGAGGAGGGGCTTGCCACCATCTCAAGGTGGCCCATGCCACTTATAGATACATCTGATTGGCAGGAAGGTTTGGGGCACATTGAAAATGGCACTTGGATGGTAAACTCTATATATCCAGCCTTTATCTCTCTCCTGAACTCTGGACCCATATTACCAACTGGCCACTGGACATCTTCACTTACATGTCTGGTGGGCCTCTCAAATCCAACAAATCAAATAGAACTCACTATATCTAGCCCTCTCTCCTTCCCTCTAGCCCTGCTCTAGCCAGTAATGATGGATGAGCAGAAGTTATGGAGAGGCACAGTCAAACTCAATAGAAGAAAACATTTCTCAGTAACACGAGCTCTCCACAGGTCCAATGGGCTGCCATGGGAGGTTGTAATCGTCCCTTTGCTGGTCTTATTAAGCTAGGGTTTACACTAAATGACCTCTGCATTCCTTTCTAGCTCAGAGATGCTGGGAGCTGAAATCTGCCTCTGTAGCTTCCAGCCCTTTGGCCCGGGGCCCAACAGAACAAGCTCAATCCCTCTTTTGCTCTTTGCTAGTGTTTGGCAAGCCCCAGCATGACACCAAGTTGGGGATGTTCTCTTAGCCAGGCAGCTGAGCTCGGTGGTGATTAGGGCCTAGGGGCTACTGGAGCTGTGGATAGCATATGTAGCATCTCACAGATGTGACTGCAGCCCTGTGAGGGCACAGCAAGCCAGCCTCCAGGGAGTTCTGCAGACGTAACTGGAGGAAGGGCCGAGGGAGGGGACTGTGGCCATTGCCAGGGGAAATGATCTGACAGGGGTTTCCCATCCTTGAGCTCTCACTGAAGTTCCATTGGCAGCTGGACCCTCTGGAGAGTATCTCAGCACACCTCTCCCCCCTTTGGGCCTCTGCTGCTCCACAGCCTACTGGCCCCTAAAGCTTCAGGCTCTCAGTACCTTCCTAGCCCCAGTCCAAGACTCTCCACAAGCCAACTGTCTGTCTTCCTAGTTCTGCTTTCTGTCTCCCCGGCTCCATGGCCCATGGTCTCTGGGCCAGGGAAATGTCTCATGACATAGACAGAGTGGCTTAGTCATTGTTCATCTCCTGGTTGAGCTCAAGAGCCCTCAGTCCAGACTCTTCAGGGGGCCCAGGGAATGGGGATGGGGGCCCCTTGGGAGTCCTTACTCTAGAGCCCTCTGTCTGCCTACCCTGAAAAGAGCCACAAGATGACTTCTCACAAGCAGCTTGGCTTTTCCCCATCTTCAGGCTACAACATGTTTCTTCAGAAGTCTTTGGGAGAGCTTCCCATTGAGTCAGCACGATAAGGAAAGTGAGGTTCAGGCTGGGTGGTTTGGAAGGATGTTCCCTAGCCCACTGGCTCTTTCTTCCCTAGGAATCATGGGAAGCAGCTCAACAATACAACTCCCCCTTCTCTCAATCACTTAAACACTGGTCATGAAAATTTAAATGTCACATCCTATAACAGGCAAATGTCACATCACACACTTTTCTCAAGGCAAAGGTTTGTTTGCTGCCTTGTGGGGTGGGTGTTGAGAGGGGAATAGAAGCTTCAAGGAAATTCTCAGCTTGCTCCTGAGCTCCCCCCTCACCCCCACCCCAATCAGGCCTAAATGGCTTTAGGGAAGACCAGACCCCTGACAGCTTTCTGCTGGGGCAGGACTGGGGATGGACCTACCAAGCCAGGGGGTGGCAGAGCAATGGGGCCAAAGCCCATAGAGTGTTGGGGGGCAGGGAGAAGGCTGGGGAAGGAGCCTGGCAGGCTCCCCTGCTGGTGGAAGGGAACTAGCAGCCAGGCTCAGCTAAGGCACATTTTGATGTCCACTGCATAAAGTCCTCAGCTGCTTTGAGAGGAATTCACTTACATTGTCTGAATTAGAGCTTAGCAAAAAACTCTGCAAAGCCCCAGGAATCAGATTCCTCTGCTCCACTTCTCACCTGCCCTCCTTTAGTGGCATGGCAGTGCCCCAAGTAGCGGTGGATGTGCTGGGCCAAGGGTGGGCACAGTGGAGGTGTGAGGCGGCTGCCACTGCCCTCGGGGCCACCCACGCATGGAGCCGAGGCAGGAGCCCTGAAAGGCTGGCAGCTGCTGGTGGCCTGGCCTACAGCCCCAGATACCTTGGAGAGTTCCCATGGCCCCTTTGAATCAGATGGGGATGAGTTCTCAGAGTGGAGATCATGTCCCCATCCGGTTTAGGCACTGAACCATGGAATGAGCACTGGAAGGCACCTCGGAGGCCAGCTAGGCTAAACTCTGCATTGGGTTTGACCTGTTCACTGGCCTTCTGCCCTTGGGTATTATTGGAGGCTGGGCAGGGAGAAGGGGAAAACAGGGAAGATTTTGTAGAGGAGGGGTCATGGAACATGGCAAAAATTTCAACAAGCACATTCCAGGTTCAGGGGATGATGTGAGCAAAGGCAAGTTAGCAGCCAATCAGAAAAAAGCCAAGCATTTCCATTGGGCCAGATGCCAAGTGCTTTTTACAAATCTGATCTCAATGGCTCTTCACAATAACCCCTTGAGGGAGGTGCTATTATCATTCCCATTTTACCATTGAGGAAACTGAGGCAGACAGAAGTTAAGTGACCTGAAGTGTCTGAGGCCAGATTTGAACTTGGGTCTTCCTCATAGAGCCTGGCATTCTATCTACTGTGTCACCAACTGCCTCTATTGATTTTATTATTGTTCCCAGGTGGTGACAGGCCATTTGGGACGGAGACAGCTAAGGTGGGCAGCTGTGTGGGTTTGCAATGGCTGATTCTGCGAACAGGGCAGACCAGCCCCAGGATGTTATCCTATCGGCCAAAGGGAACTCCTGAAGGGCCTCCCCAGAGCACACTACGGTTAGACATAAGGTCAGGGGGCCCTAATCTGGGCAGCCTCCAAGAGGTCAGCAAACACAAGCTTGATTTAGTGTTAGCTAGACAGCAGAGTGTTGACTCAGGAGTTGGAGGATCCTGAGTTCAAATTCCACTTCTTACATTGACTCCTCATGTGACCCTACCTTATAAAATGAGGAAGCTGGACCACATGGCCTTGGAGGACCCTTCCAGCTCAGCTCTAGACTCTAGGGTTTCTCGTGTGTGTGTGTGTGTGTGTGTGTGTGTGCGTGTGTGCACACATGTGCGTGCACGTGCCTGAGGGCTACAGGCACTCATGTGGATTTCCCAGGTTGCCATACCCTCTCTCTGGCAATGCAAGGGAGGTCCTGAAGCTTTCAGTTACTTTGCTTCCTTTGTTCTGAAGATTTCAAAGAAGGAACAGCCTGAATTCTTGGTCCATATTAAGAGTTTCATTGAAACGAACGGGCCCATTAGGAAAACAATATGGAAAAAGAGCTCTCAACCACTGAGTGACTTAAAAAATCTTGATTGCTCCCAAGCTGTGACTTTGTGAGCCAGGCTTCACCCACAAGAGAGCAAAGGCTGCTCAAGAACTGCCAGACAAGAAACCTGGTGAAGGCTGGGGGAGGAATAGCATTCGCTGATTTGTTGATTCTCTGAGTTGATCCTCTTTCAAAGCTACTCCCCAAAATACCTGCATTTTCCCCCAGCTTTTCTCCCCTGACTTCTAGCAGCAGCCCTAGGTGAGGAGCCTCAGAATATTGCCAAGGGTGTCTCTGAGCAGGGATGGAAATAAAGGGATCCTATTTCTGACCCACTGAGAGAAGACCTGGGCAGAAGTAAGCAACCAAGGGCTTGGGTCCCTTCATCAAAGCGCACGGCCGTGGCGGCACCAAAGGGCCATTGGGGAATCCTAAACCAGGTGAAATGAACCATCACTTGAGCAACAGAGCATCTCTTCTCAGCAATTTTCAATTTCATTTGGCCCCCGGGGGCAAGTACCTATAATTGAAAACATGCAACATGTGCTTAAAAACCGTTAGTGGAAATAGTACAAAAGCCATGACCTGCATATGTGCATGGGGAGGGTTACTGCATAAGAGTGAATCTCTTATCTTCTTTGAAATTTTCAGCACAGTCCAGGAAAAGAAGCATCTTCCTCCTTTGATCCAGTCATTTCACCCAGTAAGAGGGTGTTAGTTTCTTGGCCAGAGGGATTGTCTCTGGGACCAGAGAGGAAACAGTCCCAAGGATTGTGAAGCTTCATGAGGAGTAACTGTTGTTTGTGCATGGCACATAGTAGGCATTTAATAAATGTATTAGCTGGTATAGTACAGGGGGAAATATGGAGCTCAGGACCAGCTTGGGAGGCTGTGAAAACTGAATTCCTATGAGTAAGGAAGGAAGAAAGGAAGGCAAGGTTCTGGAACTGTTCCAGACATGGATGATGAGTGTTGGAATTCAGATTAAGAAGCATTCAGATATGAGAGAGACCAATGAGGGAAAGAGAAATGACAAATAGAAGGTTGCTGAGAGTTGGAAGGAAAGAAATATAGGCTAGATTAATTAGCCCACAGTCACATGGTGGCACATGGAAGCCAGGAAACAAGCAAGAAGTCCCAGTAAGTGGGGAGTCTGAGGTCAAGAGAGGCTGAGAGGTCCTGTGACTAACAAGCAATCAGCTGGAAAACAGACTGAATGCTGCCTGGTGGGACTGGTTAGATGTCAAATGCTTTAGCTCTGCAAAGAATATATATAGTTATGGGGGTCTCCTTACACCAATGTAAGGAGAATCGGTAATCTACAAAATTCCCATTTGGTGCAATCTCTCAGACTCTAGTTCCCGTCAACTTCTGTCACACAGGGCTGTCCCCAGGGCATTGGAATGAATGATGGTCACTGATCCTTTAAGGATACTAATATTGCTAAAGCCGATCACTATCTTAGTGAAGTCATGGGCAGCAAGTTTGGGCAGAAATGATGAATAAATACCTCTATTGGTCTGGGATTAAGAAAATGATCTGAAATCCCATACTCAGCAAATTGGCAAAGATGATTAAAAAATGAGAACTGTAACTGTTGGTGAGGCTGGGGGAAGATAGGCACACTGATACATTGTTGGTGCAGCTGTGAATTAACCCAATTATTCTGTATATGAACTTGGAATGATGGATGAAAAGTGAGTCAACTGTCTCTAATCTTTGACTCAGAGATCCCACTACTGGGCAAATACACCAAGGGAATCAAATATAGAAACAAAACACTGGTAGTAAAGGAGTGGAAACAGAGTGAGCCCCTATCAGTTGGAGAATGGATAAGCAAAACCAGGGTATGTCAACATACCAGAATCTTGTTGTACAATTAGAAATGACAAATTATGAGGACTTTAGAGAGATGTAGGAAGATTGATATGAAAAGATGAAGAGTGAATTAAGTAGCTTGGAAAGAACTATTTCAATGTCTACACTGAAAAATGGGTCCACCCAACTAATGAAATCTATCTCCCTCCCTAGAGTAGAGAAGTGCGGGAACAGTGAGGGAGGAATGCTGTGTATACTGTCAGATGGAGTCAGCTCACAAATGTTTGTACTTAATCATTTCCTTTGTCAATATGGAAGGGAAGGAGAGAGTCCCAGAAATGCCAGAGAGTCACTAAAGCAGATACTTTTAAAAAGACTTAGTCTTCTCTCTACAAGTAGCCTTTAAGCCACAAACAAATCCACGTATCACCTAAGAAACTATTGGCCCTGATGTCCTTCCCAGTGCCCAGTTCCCACCTCTGTGGAGATGGCTTTCCCCCTTGATGCCTACTGCAAATGATCATTTTGAATGTGGCTTCACCTGGACACAAACATTCAGGGAGTGGGGGAAGCATGACTACTTTGAGGTGATTTGCCCTGAGCTGTAGAAGGGGGACAGGCAACAGGACAGGTTGATGCCTGTCCCCCTTCTGCAGCTCAGGGCAAATCACCCCAAGTGAATGTGGCACCAAGTAGCAAGAACCAAGTCGCACCCGACCAGGGTCTGGGAAATGCTCAAAGCCAAAGCCAGCCCAAGTGGAGCCCATGGTTGGTCTCGAGAGCCTCCTGGGTGAACTGTGGGTGACCCTGCTTATAGAACAAATGGGATAATCTGTTGTGATTATTGTCATTGGGAGGGTGGTGGCAGTGATGGCAGTGAGTGGGCAGCTGAGGGCAGGGCCTGAGAAATGAGTCAACTTGGCATCTCAGACCTCAATCTACACTGCGAACACTTTGGGAAGACCTTGACAAGATATGCCTGGGCATTGTGACCTTCTGGGCACGGAGCACCGAGGCCCACCAGGAGCCAGTGGGGGAGGGAATTCCTTACCTCCTTCTGGTGATACTTGATTGCCACCTTGAGCTTGGCCAGGTCATGGCACTTCTGGGGGTCGAGGTCCTCAGTATGGTCATCACGGTGGTTCAGGATGATCTCCAGCTCCCGGGAGCTGCGAGCCTGGTCCAGGAGGTCTTTGGCAAAACGCTTGCACTGCTGGGAGAGCTCCTCATACTCAGCCTTAAACTCATTCTCCACCTTGCTGAGCTCCTTGAGCTCCCATCCAAGGCGGAAGGCAGTGAGGATAGGGTCCTCACTGGATAGGGCGATGAGAGAGGGGCTGGCCAGGGCCTTGTAGATGTTGAGGCGTGAGCGGGAGTGCCGTAGGCTGTCCACCTCTGAACTGGACACGCACTCCACACAATTGCAGCGAATCTGGTGGGGTCGGGGGATGGTGACCCGGCGTTGGACAAGCAATTTGATGATCTCGTAGTTGTTGGTGTGGGCGGCCAGCATGATAGGAGTGATATCTGGGGTGAACTCTGAGAACTGGGTGTCCATCATCAGAGTGGGGACCTAGGAAGACAATGGAGAAGCAGCAAAAGTTGTTAAGATCAAGACTTGATGAGGGAGGCATGTATTCAATGAGGGCCCAGAGTATGGTGGTGAAGTGTGTATACCATCAAGAAAATGGACACAAAACACTCTGACCTCTTACTATGAGTGAAGCATCATGTCAGTTGCTAAAGTGTCCAGCATGGGGCCTAGCACATAGCAGATGTTTGGTGTTAAATAAGTGATTATTACAAGAGCAAACCCAGGACAGGAATTTTGGTCCCTGTAGGAGAAAGAGAACACAGAAACACCATACCATGACTTGGTTTCTCTACTGTCCTTCCAGGCCAAACTTTTAGCTCTCCTCTCCTGTCTCTCAGATGCTGCCATGGAGATGACTGTCTGCTCCTTCAATAGCCAGGGCCAGCTCTATGGCTGCTAGCACCCATTTGGGGGTTAGATTGGGGTCAGGTGGGGAATTGGATTGGATTATTTTCTAATGCAGTTTGCTTTCTCTCAAGACTCCAAGGCACACCATGTGCTTCTGGCCTCCCATCAGAAATTGAGTTCTGAGAAGAAACAAAATGATTGTGTGGAGGGGAGAGGGAGGAATTTCCAGGCTCAGCCATTCAATTGTGTTAACATTGCTTGTGGTCAATGTGGGGGGCCATTCAGTTTGGGAGCTCAGAGCAGGCTGAGCAGTGGAGATGAAGGTGAGGCCTTTCCTTTTCAGCCTCGCTCTGGGGCTCTGGGCCTTTGGCAGTTTGGAATGGGACTTCCCCATCCAAAGGCCATCCTGGTGCCCCAATCCTACCAAATACAAGGTGTTACCATGTCATCTCCCTATTCTATAAAGCTCCAGCATCTCCTTGGGGACTCCAGGATCAACTGCACCTCACCTCTACCTCCACCTCCCAGTTTCCCTCCCTGGATTCCACAGGTCTTTCCCCATCCCCCTTAATTAGTGCCTCCTTTCTGGGCACGTCTTCCACCTTACCCTGCCTATGGCTGTTTGCAGGCTGTCTCTCCCCTGTCAGCTTGGGGGCTCCTGGACAGCAGGGACTGTCTTTTGCTCTTTTGTGTTTCCCTAGGCTTGGCACAGTTCCTGGCACATAGTAGGCACTTAATGCTTGTTGACTGACTGGTGTATGGCAGTCACTTAACAGATGCTCAGTGTTATTGTGGGCAGCTGTCCCTTTAGCACTCCCTCCCTATCAGAACAGATCAGTGACATCAGACAGAATAAGCTTGGGCTTGAGGTGGCTTCCCTTAGATCTCAGCTCAAGTGCTGTGACAGATGGGAACGGAGGAAGATATCATCTCACCCACTGCCACAGACTGGCCAGAATTCTCCCAAGGTCACTTTTCTCAAGTAGTCCTAACAATAGCCAGCTGGACCTTGAGTGACTCAAGGTTCACTTCTGCTACTTCTTATCTGCATGGTCCTGGGTAAGGTGCTTCACCTGTCTCAGTTTCCTCGTTTGTTAAATGGGCTGTGATGAGGTTCACATAGGATGCTAACATGTAAATCCCTTTGCACATTATATAAAGGCTAGAAATCAGCTATTATTGTGGTTTAGTGACACATGTTTCTAATTGGAATTCTCAAGTACCCTATTGTTCCCAGACCCTTTGTGGAATGGGTTTATTGCCATGACAGCTTCTTCCCAAAAGAATGGGAAAGGTAGAATCCTGTCAGAGGCCAGTTAGGCCCACTCATCCCTGAAAGGGGAGCTCCCCAACAATGCACCTGACACACAACCTTCGTTTATCAAGATCCTCTTCCTAGCCTGCTTCTGGGGACGCCCAGCCTGGTGGGCAGCTGGCCAGAGCAGCGGGGCTGACATCACCCTCTCCAACCACAAGGCTGCCCAATAAAACCAAAGGTCAGTGTTCTCTAGCACCACAAAGAAAAGCTGCAGTCATTTACACTCTCTTCCTTGGGAATGAAGACTGATGATGCAGCTGTGCTTTGTTTGGTCCGGATCTGCTCTCCCTGACGGTTTAAGGAACTGGCAGTGTGGAAACTCTCCACCAGTGCAGATCAGCCACTCCTCTGTGACTGACAGTCCTAGTGAGTTGCCTGGTCATAGTCGCTAAGGAAGAAAGACCCATAGGGTTTAGCAGTTTGATTCAAATTCAATAAAGATATATTAAACACTCCCTACTTGCCAGGCACTGTACTAACTGCAAGGAATACAAATAAGGAAAAGAAATACAGTCTCTGCCCTCAAGGACCTTATAATCGAATTGGCGTCTGACTCTCCATGACCCCATTTAGGGTTTTCTTGGCAGAGATACTGGCGAGGTTTGCCATTTCCTTCTCCAGCTCATTCTACAGATGAGGAAACTGAGGCAAAAAGGGTGAAGTGACTTGCCCAGAGTCACACAGCTAGCAAGTGTCTGAGGCTGGATTTGAACTCAGGAAGATGAGTCTTTTTGACTCCAGGCCTAGCGCTCTGGGCACTATGGCACCACCAAGCTGTCCCTAACAACCTTATAGGAAAGACTACAGGAGGAAGCTGGGTGTGTGTGTGGGGGCTGGGGTGGGGAGTAGTATGGAAGGTGCAAAGATTCTACCCTTTATAATGGAAGGCTCTGGACAGAGCTGAGTGTTCCACCCTGTAGTCAGGGAGAGGAGACTGAGGGAGGGGGAAGGTCCTGAGTACATCCAAGGCTGAGTTAAGGATTTTTGGTGATCTGCTTATCCCAGGAGGGGCGGCTCGTTCTGTGGAGTTGAGACCAAGCTTCATCATGTGCTGGGGTTCAAAGCCAGCTTGCAAGGGATGAGGAGAGAGTAGGGAGTGGGGGATGAGTGTGTGGGAGAAGGTGGAGACATAGCAGGGAGATGACTTTTCTAGAATCTCTGCTGTGACAAGGAGACAGCTTGAGAAGATGGCAGGATCGAGGGAGGGGTTTTATGGATCAGGAGGTTGCTCTGTTTGTAGGGAAGGAGCCAGCAGAAGGGAAGAGACTGGAGATGAGAGAGGGTGATGACCAAGGGCATGAGCTCCCAGAGGCTAAGCATTCTTCGGTACCTGCAATGGGCCAGGCACGGTGCTGTCTATTGGCAATGGGCCCCAGGCCACCCAATGGAGGCAGCTATTTCACTGGCTTAGCCATGTCACTCTGCCTGCCCCATCTGTTGGCCCCTTCCCTTCAAAGAGACCTGGCTGGCATCTGCTTTGGAGGTGGCTTGCCTACCCCTAACCCTAGGTGTACATGTATGTGCAAATGTGTATGCCATCTCTTCAATCGGATCAGGAGCTCCTTGAGGTCAGGCCTCAGAGAAATGCTTGCAGTCCAGTGAGAACCCCAGATCTTCTTTTCAGAATACTGCCTGTCTAGCCAGGCTGCCCCCAGCCTGTACTGGTCATGTTGAGTTTTGGATACCAAGTTTCATACTTTACACTTAGCCTTTTTGCCTTTCATCCTATTAGACTTAGCTCTGTATTCTAGAGAGGTTTTTGGGGTTCAGCCTCTATCTTTTCTCCTGGAGTCACTAGGAGGCCACTGATGCTTTGTGGGCAGGGGTGGGGTGACAGGAACAGAGTCATGTTTTAGGAACCCCGGTTGGGCAGCCATATGGAGGATGGAGCTGATGAGAAGGAAAGGCAAGAGCTTTGTGGAGACCTGCACCAATTTTTCCTTGTGGAGGAGTAAGCAAATATTATGAGGGGAGAGAAAATATGGAAGAAGAAAATTTGATCTGGCCAGTGCTCACAATAAATAGATCACGGTTATCTCTTACTGATGATCACCAATCCAAGCTGGCTGTAATGGCAGGGCTAGAAGGGGCCTTCAATCATGTCCAGCCCAATACCTTGGTTCTGGGCCCCCCGCCCCAGAGCCCTGCTCCTGAAGCTCAGTGTGGCTGCTAGACCACCCTGACATTGGCTACTGTCTGCCTGCTCTCCTGGCTCCACAGGGCTGCCTGACTTTCTGGGCACCCACCCCACTCACCTGCTGGTGTGTGTGTGTGTGGCCACCACCCAGCAAAGATGCACCCTGTGAATGCTCCTGCCTGCTGGAGGCCCCTGAAGCCTACCATTGTTCACCCACAGTCACCTTTTTAGCATGCTAATTAGAAGAGAGACAGCCTTCTGTGCTGGGCCATGCCCTAGGGGTGGATGGGGGGGGGGGGGAGGAGACATTGTTGGAGGCTTCCTTAGGATACAGTTCTGGCTCCCTGGGTATTCCTAAGGGGTTGGGGTGGGATTGCCACTCACCAGGCCTTCCCCTTGCCCCACATGTGGTCATATCTGCTCAACCCTAGCTTTGAGCCTCACCACTGGCTCCTTTAAAACCCTTCTGAAAAGTCAGTGTGGTTTGCTGGAAAAAGTACAGGATTTCAATTCTGAAAGCTTGGGTTCAAATTTAGATTCCCCTACCCACTTGTGTGACTCTGGGAAAGGCATTTACCTTTTTTATCCCAGATAGGCCCTCTAGGTCTATAACTTGGGTCCTGACATGAGGTTGGACCAGATGACCTTTAAGGGGCCTGCGAGCTCAATGGTGACAGGAAGCTACCTTTCACTTGTTCCAAGTAGCGACAGTCATAGGTTTCTCACTGGGGACTCCATTGCTGAACTCTGCCTCAGAGCCTCCCAAGATTGACCTTTGGGAGAGGTGGCACCCGCCTGTGCCTTAGTCCTCCCTGAGCACAGCTCTGCCATGGTTGGGCCCCTGAGGTGAACAAAGAGCATGGCTGCCTTCTCAGGAGACCTCAGGCCAACAGGTCTGTGCTCAGCTCCTTGAGTGACCAAGAGGACATTTCGGGGTTGGCTTAAATTGTATGTATGCACCATCATTCAGCCCTGCAGTCCAGGGGCTAAGTCCCAGCAAAGGCTCGCGAAGGTTTGGTGATCTCCTTGATTTAATCATATGTTTTCCCTCCACCACCTCATGAAAAGAAAATTAGAAGAAAATGTTTTCTCCACATAAGTTCCTTTTCTCTGATACCACTTATTATTTCTTGGCTTTGAAATAGCAGCTGCATTTCCAACAAACCGAGGATAGTTTGCCTGAGCACATGCTCTTCCTCCTCCTCCTCCTCCTCCATGCCTACCCGTGCATTGTTCTCCTGCTCCTCTGACACTCTTTGCCCCCTACTTCCTGCCACCATGGCCAGGAGCCTTTTGGCCTCCCAGGGCACTTCCCAGAGGGATGAGCAGTGCCATAGGATGGTGGCAGCTTCCTGGCCCTTCTTTGTAGGGCAAGTGCTTATTATATGCCATGCACTGAGGTAAGTGAAGTCCCATAGGGGATATGGAAGGATACCCATGAGCCCCGTATTCAAGGAACTCCAAACAATCCTCCACTGATGCCAACTTGGTCATCCTGCCACACACACCCATCTGACAACATCAGTCCCCCTCCAAAAGCATCAAAAGTTCCTTGTACTGCCTCGAGGTTACACCGATACAAAGTCTGGAGGCCATATTCCTCCTCATCGGATACTTCATGTTCTAGAGACAAGCCCATCTACTTGTCCTTAATGTGATATTTCAGCCTCCACCACCATGCTTTTGCAAAGGTGGGCCTCCTCCCACCCCTGCCTGGATGCTCTCCCTTCTCCCCTCTGTCTTAGCTCCCCTGGCTCCTTTCAAGGCTCAGCCATCTCTTACACAAGGTTTTTGATGACCCCCATGCCCCAACCCCTCGAACTATTTACTATTATAAAAATATCTCTGTGTGTGCTGTCTCCCCACTGCTCCATTGTCTTTGAATCCCTGCAGCCTAGCATGGTGCAGGCAAACAGTAGGAACTCATTTGGATTTGTGAGAAAAATAGATGACTTTAAAGGATGGTTTTAAACAAGAAGGTCTTAAGCTGAGATGTGCTTAGAAATTGCTTCATGGAAGCCCTCCCAGAATCATGGTTTAAATAGTGTTCCTGGTTCAGATGAAGGAACCAGAAAGGTTCAATGACTCAGCTGAGGCCACAGAGATCACAGCTGGCGGAACTGGGATTCAAAGCAGGTTGTCTGATTCCCAAGTCAGTGCTCTGACTGGAACTGTGAGCAGAGTCTTGGCCATGAAGACTCAGGTTCAATCTGGCCTCAGACACTGCCTAGCTGTGTGACCCTGGGCAAGTCATTTCACTTCTGTCTGTCATTATATGATGAAGTGCTGGTATCTGATGCTCTCTAAGGCACCAGGCCTAAATCTGTGATCCAATTATCAGTTTTGTGATACAGACAGATGAGGAGCTCAGGAAGAACACCAAAAGAGAGAACTCATCTGCAAGGGCTGGAGCAACCAGGGAGAACTTTCTAGAGGAGGCAACACTTGGTCTGTACTTTGAAAGGTGGCCTGAATTCATAGAGGTAGAGGAGAAAAGAGAGAGCTTGGGCAACAATGCTAAGGACAGAGAGAGGCCAATGCTATGACTTCATTTGAGTCATTCCTAGATACCTCCCACTGCTGGGCTTATGATAAAATGGCTCTGTGCATGAACATACCCAGACACACTGGAAAGAGTATTAGTCTTGAAGTCTGAGGCCTGCTTCAAACACTTGCTAGCTGTGTGACCTTGGGGGGAGCCCCCGTTTCCTCATTATTAGAAGGGAATGAGCGATGTTGCTTCCCTCAATCCAACACACAGTTTGTGTTAAGCACCTGCTCAGGCCTACATTCTGGGCCCTTAGGAGCTCACATTAAATGCCACTGACTCAGTCCTCACAGGGTTGGCAGCTGGTGTGAAGAACAAATGGGAAAAGGGTTGGGAAAAGGTTATGGTGAACACAGAGGCCATCAGCAGGTGAAGAGAATCAGTTTTCAATTAACTGGGCCCCTCCTGAGAGGAACCAGTCAAGTGCCGTTGGTAAGTGTGACTCTCTAGCTCTACTCAATGATCCTGGAGAGCCAAATTGGCAGTTAGCTACATAGCGGCTTGATTTGCTTGGCAGGCCAGGCAAGTGGGGACCACCATGTTTTCAATGAGGCAGAGCCCGCTGCCAGCCTCCTCTGTGGCACCTCTGGTATGTGGTGACATCTGGACTCTTGGCTGGCTATCATTGTCCCAGCCCCAGGCTGGCTTTGGGGATAGGAGAAGCTCCATTTTCAAGTCTGCCTTTGGCAATGATGTGGGTCACTGGTCCAGTGGAGCAGAACTGGCCTTGGAATTAGGATCCTGCCTCCAAGAGCCATCCTTTGTCTACAGTTCCTTAGATGGGGCCCTTTGTCCATTCTCAGACACACCAGATGGCGTGTCACTAACTTCTGGGAGTCTCAGTTTCTTCATCTATAAAGTGGGAAGAATTATACCTAAATGACCTACTTCACAGGTTTGTTAAAAGGAAATTAATATGTATTTACTAATTTATTTCTCCCCATAGATAATTCAAACTTGCTTGTGGTCAAGGACTTTTGGGACTTTTGTGCTCCTATAACTTAGCCCTTGGGCATTTTTTGGTGAGGGAAGGGGAACGGGGTTGGAGAGTCCAGGTCCATGTGAATTCATGTCCTGGTGTGGAAATTCCCTCCACTGATGCATACCAGCCACAAATCTGTAACTTCAAGTTGCCTGGGACCCCTTGAGGTCAGACAATTGGTCCATGTGATCATACACTTTGTATGTGTCTGTCAGAGGCAAGATTCAAAGCCAGAGTTTCCTGATTCCAAGGCTGGTCCCTTGATAAGTTGGTAAGTGCTCACTAGACTGCCCAGGTCCAAAGTACAACAGAAGTGGGGCTCACTGTCATCAGAGCAAGAGCTGTTCATGGTTCCCCATCCCCAGCAGGTGTTGTACCCCTCCCACCCCATGGGAGGCTCTTCTCAGAGCCAGCCTGGCCCTCTGCAGTTTGCTCTTTTGGTCTAGACCTAGGCTGCCATAGTCAAATCAAATCAGAGAATTGAAGTCACTCTCCTGATCAGTCTGGAATCAAGACCAGCTCTTGGCTTTGGGGTTTTGGGCAATGGTCTGAGAATTTCCTCTACAATATATATATATAGGGAACTTCTTCCATTCTAGGCTTTAGAGCCACCTTTCTACCAGGTGTGAATCCTATGAATCAGGAGAAGAAAAAGACATTTGTCTCTTGGATGCAGACAGCGGGGAGTGGTCTCTAGAAGGCCTCTCTCCCCAAAGCTGCCATGTCAGCTCCCTACCATGGGCTCAGGATTACACCAGGAGCAGTTACTCAGTGCCTGCTGTTCTTTGGCAAACTCTCCACCATTCCTAAACAGAATAAAGCCTCACTCAGTGGAGGTGTTGAGACAGCTTTGTTAGCACATCAGGGAAGTCAGTGTGGATTCAGAGCCATCTGTCATGGACAAATGACTAAGGATAGCACACTCCAGAGAACCGGGGTGGGAGGGGGCAGAGGGGGGCAATGCTGGCATCTTTGGACAAGTCTGTGAAGGCAAATTCAAAAGAGTGTAAGCCTCTTGAGGGTAGGGCCCACTGGGCTTTTTGGTTTGGGGATCTCCAGTGTCCACCACAGTCTCCCACATGATAGATACTTAACAAAGGCTTATTGAATGTTGAATTGAATACTGAATGTTGACCCCAAAGACTAAGGTCTCTAGTCAAATAAGGGAGCCATCTATGGTGGGGCAGGGATGAGGGGTGGCACTCAGCTTCCCCTGCGCAAGGAAAAGCAAGGCAAGTGAGCAGTGTGCATAAGATTTCCTCTCTCTCTGGCTGTCTCATTTATCCTTACGCCTTTGCTCAGAGAAGAGTTCCACAGTAGGAAACCAAAACTACTAAGAAATGCTGAGAAAACCAGCTCACTGTGTGCCTTTGAGCAGTCCCTTCTCCTCTCTGGGCTCTAGTTTCCTCATCTGTAAGATGAAGAGGTCAGCCTAGTGGTCACTAAATTTCTTTCTAGCTTTAAAGGCCCTTGTTACTGAATTTCAAGCGGGAATCAGTCCATAAAGGGAGCTCAGTGGGCATCTAGTTCAAGCCATACCAAAACATTCCGGCCGAGCAGCCACCTAGCCTTTGCTTGAAAGCCTGGATGAAGGGGAGTCCAGCCCACTTTGGGATAACTCTCACTGTGTCAAAGGTTTTCTTTGACACAGGCCCAAATCTGCTTCTCGGCAATGTCCCCTTCTTCTTCATGGTTCTGCTCTCCGGGGCCCAGCAGAATCCCTTTTCCCTGTGCCAGCTCTTCAAATATTTGAAACCAGCTCTCAGGTTCCCCCCCCCCCCTACTTCTTTTCCTGAATCTTCACATGGCATGGCTTCAAGGTTTTCTACCAGCCTGGGTGCCATTTACTGGACACTTTACAATTTGTTATTGTCTTTCCCAAACTGCAGGGCCTAGAAAGTCACCAAATCCTCCATGGGGATTTATGAGGGCACCTCTAGGGGCAATAGCCTCCTGATTTCTGGAAGCTGGGCCTCTCTTCCTGTAGCCCAGGTTCTCTCTACTTTCCTCATCCTTACAACTTCTCTGTGAGGCCTGTGGGGCCAAGGATGATCACTTCACTTTTGCAGATGCACAAAATGGGGTTCCGAGAAATTCCCCACTAGCTAATAACCATTTAGCAACTTCTTTCCGGCTTTTGAAATCTTTGTGTATCTCACAGTTCATCTGATCCTTTCAGTCACCCTGTAAGTAATGCAGGGCAGGAATTATCCCCATTTGATAGACAAGGAAACTGAGGCTGAGTGGGGAAGTGACTTGCTTAAGGTCATACAGGTAGTTAGTGACAGTGTCAGGACTTGAACCCAGAATTTTGTCTAGGCTTACCAAGAAGGAAGCTACAGAAAGATTGAGAACTTTACCAAGTGATAAATGAATTCCACCAGGCTCCACTCCCAGCAGGGGACTAGGAAGGGGATGTCCCCACCCTCATCCTCTTGCAGCCTCTGGCCTTGTCCCTAGACCAGCATTTCTTATTTCTTTTCTTTTTGTTCTCTTTCTTTCTTTCTTTCTTTCTTTCTTTCTTTCTTTCTTTCTTTCTTTCTTTCTTTCTTTTTGCAGGGGGGGAGGTAGGGCAATTGGGGTTAAGTAACTTGCCCAAGGTCACACGGCTAGCTTTGTGTTAAGTGTCTGAGGCCGGATTTCAACTCAGGTCCTCCTGGCTCCGGGGCCAGTGCTCTATTCACTGTGTTACCTAGCCACCCCTAAACCAACATTTCTTTAGTTGCAGGTTGTGCCAAGCTTCCTGGGAAGGAAGCTAAGCCAGTCTCAGTGGCAACCAGGGCAACATGGCTGGGCCTGAACGTTCACCTGTCCCAAGGTGCCCCCTCCTCCCCCAAGGCGGTCCTCACCTGTTTTTCACCACTGGGCTTTCGGTAGCTGAGCAGCAGCTCCACAGCCCCAACCACCTCCTTGCGGATGGCGTAGAGCAAGGCATCGCCCACGTAGACGCTGTGGCTGAGCAGCAGCTCCATGATCTCCAGGTTCTCATTTTCTATGGCGATGAGCAGGGCGCTGCGACCCAGAGGGTCCATGCAATTGACATTGACATTGTAGTAGATTTCGGCCTCATGCAGAACCTGCTTCACACTGGCATAGTCACCCTTCTCCACGGCAGTGAGGAAGGCCTTCTCCTCTGCAGAGAGCTCAGCTTCAGCTCGCACGATCTGTAGCGGGATTCGGTCCCGGTAGGGTGAGTAGTTTACCTTTTTGTAGTAAAGTTGGGCCATGGTTCATAATGGCATAGAAACCTGGGTGGGGAGAGAAAGGGAGAACAGGTATGTGTCAAAGAGCCTCAAGGCCTCAAATGGGTACAAAGAGGAGGGAATGTCTGGAGGCCAGCTGGGCACTGAGGTCAGGCAAGATCACAGAGTAAGAGGTGAAAAGGACCTAGGAGGCCACCTGGACCACTCCCCTCATTTTACAGAGAAGAAAACTGCCCAGGGTCCAATAAAGAGTAAGTGGCAGAGGCAGGATCTGGGCCCATGGCCTCTGATTCCAGGATCTTTTGACTGTAGCCAAGAGTCTCTTGATTGAAAAATCTCAAACACGTTTTCAGTACAGAGTCTCTATCTAACCTTTCCATGCATGAAAAAGAGGGAGGTGAGAAAGACAGGTAGCATCTTGTCATTCCTTTCCCCCAAATGAGGGCATCAGGAAAGCAAGGAGCTCTGGCTTGGGGCCTCTGCTTGACGCAGACCTGGTAAATGAACATGAGCACACAAGGGAAAACCATTGGGCAGATCCTGGCCAAAGCCACAGCTGCAGTAACACAGGAAAGCTTTCCTAAATGTCTTCTGTGTTCATCCTTGTTCTGATCCCTGGGGATCCAAGGACACTTTGGACCTAGCACCTCCCACTTCCTTGGAAGGTTGTCCTTATCTCCTCCCACACCCCCCAGATCCAATCAGTTTCTCCCTCCACACTATGGTATTGCTCACATTTGACTCCTTCTCTCTACTCACACAGCCCAGATCACCCTAGATCAAACCCTCAACACCTTTCATTAAAATGAATCATGGCCCAACTTTACTACAAAAGTCAGGGTTCAAACCAGAATCCCAGGAAGCCTTGAGTATTCAGCCAGCTTGAGGAGGGGGGGAACACGAATTGTGTTGTTGTGCTAACATCAAACAAGTGCAGTGCTAAAGAACGAGCAGCTCCCCTTGAAGCCCTGGGATGGCAGCCACCCTCCAAGAACCAGCCAAAGAGCTTGGAGTTAGCCAGCTTCGACAGGTGTTTATCAGGCACTGACTTATTTTTGTCTTTGCTCCCCCACCTCGTGCCTAGGATAAAGCCTGGCACACAGTAGAGGCTTCAGTGCTTGTCGAATTGAATGGTCATTTTCCCAAAACATGGTACCCAGAACTAAACACACCACCACACACAGTCTGACCCGGACAGAGGACTCCTGGTTCATCTGTCTGACTGCTCCTTCTTAGTTCTCTTTGGCTTCCTCTCTGTCTCTCAGTGTCTCCTACACAGATAGACACTCCCACTTACCTACTACTGTAGTTTAATTATCATCTCTTTGCATGTCATTTCCAGACCTATATATCTAGCCTCAGTCTCTCCTCTGAGCTTTGGTCACCAATTGGCTATTGGTTATTTCAAACTGAATGTCCCAGAGATCTCTTAAACTCAACATGTCAAAAACTAGACTCATTTTCTTTTCCCCTAAGCTTCCCCTTCTTCTGTGCTTCCCTCTTTCTGTCTTCCCAATATCCAAGGTTCATTATGAATACTCTTCCTCACACACAATTGGTGGCCAAACTGACCTTCACAATGCCTCTTGCATCTGACCCCTTCTCTCTATTCCCACAACTATCACCTTAGGTCAGGCCCTCACCTCCCCTCTTGTCTGACTTATTGCAGCAGCCTAATTGGCTTCCCTGCCTCAAGTCTCTCCTTACTCCAGCCTATCCTACCTACAATCACAAAAGTAATTTTCCTTAAGCATGGATCTGACCATGTATCTCCTCTACAAAGACAACTCCTGTAGCCTAGTGTTGGCTTTATAATCCAAACTGCTGGATTTATATTTTAAAACTCGACACATCCTGACCCCAGCCCCAGCCTCTTCCTTTCCACTTTCCATGGCTCTGTGTTGGCCACACTCCCTCCCAAAGTACCTTGGATTTCACCATTTTGTATGTGTTCATATTTACTAGCTTCTTTTTATGCTGCATAGAATTTCAATATCTACTGGTCTTCCTCGGAATGAAAACCCTTTGGAAATGGAAATAATTTCATTCTTTGTACTCGTTTCCCCAGTGTCCAACACAGTGCTCAGAACATTGTATGTGCTGAATAAATACTTGTTGATAGACTGAGGGACAAGCCCTACCTTTATTCTTGATGCTTTTGTTCCATTAAGGAAGCCCGGTGACTTTCAGAGGCTTTGTTATCTTTACGCAAAGGAAAAGTACTCATGGAAAAGTCAAGATTATTGTTAAGTTTCCAGCCCACTCAAAGTCCCAGAGCTTCTTTATAGGTATGGTTCAGGACTTTACATTCTCTCCTCAGGCTATACTTTAATACCTGAAATCCTACCATTAATAAGTAAGTTATTCCTTTGAGGAAAGATATTGCGACTTCAATGAGAAATGGAGTCATTGTGAGCCATCATGGACTTCCCTGCCTTGAGGTCCCAGGAGCCTAGGAAGCAGTGAGTCCTGAGGATCCAGGGCAGGGAAGTTTGGATGGCCAAGTCCTAGCAAGGACTAGAAGAGGTGCCATTGTCTGGGAAGGGAGCTCAATGTAGTCAGGCAAGCCTGGGAGAGGAGGAGGGTGTGTGGTAAGGATCAGTGGAGGAGAGAGAGAGCTGGGGCCACTGAAGATGAGCTTTGCCAAGGGTCAATTGTAATCTTTGGGGAGTTACATCCTCAGCAGTAGAGGATGCTTAGGCCTCTTCAGGACCCTGAGGCAGACTTGGCCTCCACTCCCCAACCTGAGTGGCCTGGGGAAGAAGGCCATATCTCTGGAGCTGTGGGCTTCTTTCCAGTTTGCAACCAAGGCCGATGGTGCCATCTTGGCAAGCCAGCTGGCCTTCTCATGGCCTAGGGTCCTGGTGAGAGTAGAGCAGCTGCTGCCCCTCAGACCAGTCAGCTTTGTCCGGCAGCCAGAGAGGCACCGGGAACCGTCTAATTAGGTGATTAAGATAATTGTTCTGCACTAGGCCTGTTGTACCAGATGGCCTCCCTTCTCTCAGTAACTCTGCTGCCAGAGCCCCCTGGCCTCTCACTGGCAGGAGCAGAAATTTCTCCATTTCTCTTTGTATGTGTGTCTAGGTGTGTGACTATGTCTACAAGGCAGACATAACCAACGGGAGTTCTGGTGAGGCCACAGAATCTGGTTGGGAAGGAGGGAGGGTTGGCAGTTTTGGTAAAGTGGTATGCCAAGATTCACTCACTTGCTCATTTCTACTCTTTCTTGTGCTGAGGGGCTGGGTGGGGATAGTGGGAGGTCACCTGTAGGCTCTTCATAAGCTCATTAGCCAGTCAGGTGTCTGAGGGGCATGGGCCCCTCCCTGCCAGCTTCCTTACCTCGGTCTCTGCTATTGTGACTGTGGCCTGGTGTCTGGGACCTCCCTAGGAAGCCAGAATATCCAAGCCCTTACTATGGGTATAGTACCCTGCTGTAGCTGTTACTATTATCCTTATCTTATGGTTGGGGAAACTGAGGCAAACAAAGGTTAAATGGCTTGCCCAAGGTCCCACAGCTAGGAAGTGAATGAGGTGGCATTTGAACTCAGATCTTCCTGACTCCAGGTACTGTAGTGCCTTAGAGTCCAAAGGGGCATCTGCCCAACACCCTCCAACCAAGTAAATGCAAAGTCATGCCAAGAGGGAAACAGTGCCAGGCATTGGTAGAGGGGGTAAGGAGAATCTGAAAAGGCCTCCTGGAGGAGGTGCACCTGAGTTGCCCTTTGAAGGGAGATGGAGAGACTTTGTTAAGGAGATACAACTGAGATCATCTGAGGAGGAGGTTGGGTCAGTGAGGCTTCCTGTGGGCCAAGCCCATCATTTTTCCAATAGGGAGAGTGAGTTTAGAGAAGGTGAGATTATACAGCGCCCCTGGGCCCACGCCAGGAGCAGAACCTGGGCCTTGTTCCACCATAAGGCTTTCTATCTCTCCCTAGGCCGCTCTGTCTCTGGAAAATCTTGTGAGGCGATGCCAGAGGAAGCTTCCTCATGGACCCCTAGGGTACTTTGCGCCCCTATGCCAAGGCCTATGCCTGTGGAGTGGCTCCCCCTGCCTCTACTTGCCCTGGAGCACCAGGTGCTCCAGACAAAATAGACTCATTGTGCTGTCACCCATCTCTGGGCCACTTCAAAGGCCAGCTCAGGTGCAACCTCCTGACATATAGAAGCAAACTCTCTGGCCTTGGGTTTCTCCCCTTTGGCTTCCAAGGTTCTTAGTGTCCTTGGCATAGAGCTGGATGGGCTCCCATGTTTTACAGGGCAGGAAACTGAGGGTTAGGTCTCCATTGTGATAGGATTCTTTCCTCAGAATAATCCTGTGAAGCAGGTATTTTTTATTTCCCTAATTATACAGGTGGGGAAACTAAGGCTCACAGAAATAAGACAATCTGCTTGTGGTCACCCAGTTAGGAAGCATCATGTGAAACACTGGTCCAGCTGGGCAGCGGGCACTGGCCACACTAGCGAGTGCTGGCCAAACAAGGCCGTGTCGCTCCCAGCGGTACACAATTGGCTTTTCGGAAAGCTGGCATCATCCAGGTTCCTGTGCGCCTTCAGCATCTGAAGCTGCAGGTGAGAGAGGAGTGGCCCAGAAGATAGTTTAATGGGCACAGACTGGGAAAGGCAGATCCAGAAGAGTGGGAAGTAAAAGTGCATTCTCCTAGAGGCAAGGCCCCCATCAACATGGAGGAAAGTAGCTGGCTCCACTCCTTTCTTGCCAAGCCCCAGCCCTTGGAGATGATTAAAAATGCTTCACCAGGCTGGCCCAGAGGGTTTGACTTACTCTCTCCCCTCCTTGTTGCTGGCCAGAGGAGTTTGTCAAACTTGGTCTGTGACATTTGCGGGTTGAAATGATGTGATTCAAACAGACAGATCGATGGGCTGGGAAGATTGCCAGAGAGTGAGGCGGCTCAGCCAACTCTCAGCCTTGGTACTTTCCAGAGGGCCATCTTCACAGCTCAGAAAAGCAGGGAATTGCCAGGAGTATGCACTAATGGTCAAGCCTGATTCTGGGCACAGTTGAGAGAGAAATGAGATTGGCCTTCAAGGCCTCTCTGGTCTCCTTCTCTGTGCCCTTCTCTCGTTCAGGTGCCCAGAGACAGCCTATTGTGGCCTCCCCCACAGAGCCCACTCAAGCCTCGCCCTTCAGCCAGTGTCCAATCTTTTCTTTCCACAACATTTAGAAAAAGAGATTCAGATAGGTGAATAGTTAAAAAAAAACAGCCCTATGGCATACAAATATAATACAATATTATCATATAGAACAAAATGACAAATATGAATACATCAGGGAAACATAGGAAAAGTTATATGAACTGATATAGCATGAAATAAGCAGGACCACTATAAATGAAAAGGTCACTACAAGGAAAAAAAGAAAAATGGATGAGAACAAACAAATGCAGCCTAGTCCCTCCCAATCCTGCCTTCCTCCATTCCCCCTTCCCCAATTTAGGATCATGGGATTTCAAGCTGGAAAGGATCTTAGAGATAATCTAGCTCAGCTCCCAGATCTTCTAGAATTGGAGGTACCCTGTCAAAATCCATGCAGTTAGTAAGTGGGAAGGAGAGCCATGATGAGAACCCAGGCCCTCTGACCCAACCCCACTCTAGCCTTGACCTCTCTAGACTGTGAACTCCCTGGGGGATGGCCTGTGGCTTCCCTCTGTCATTGTTGAGAAGCATTCCAAGTGAGAAGGCCAATATACCACCTCTGGGGGGCAACTTGGTCACAGTAGCCCAGCTCTCACCCCTGAACAAGTTTTTCCAGACATGGAGCCTCAGTTTGCCTCTCTGTAGCTTCTACTCATTGCTCTGGCGCTTGGGGCCCAGAAGAATGAGCCTGAGATCCTGCCTCCAAGTGACTGTCTCTTCAAATATCTGGAGACCACCATCATTTCCCCTCCTCGGCCACCCCACTTCTGCCCTACTCTAACCTGACCAGTTCAAACTCCTTCAGTCAGTGTATTGGGAGTCAGGAGGCCTAAACTTCAAATCTATCATTCAGCAGCTGTCATGATGGGGAAATCATTTAACTTACTTGGGCCTCAGTTTACTCATCTGTGAAATGGTCTAGACTCTAGAGGAACTTGAATATCCCTCTTCATGCTCTAAAGCAATAATCCTCTGTTCTTTCTCAGGAGTGGGCATACTGGCTAAAGTGACTTGGTGACTTGAACCAAATGGAATTTTTCTCATGGAAACCAAGTGATCTACCTATCTTTCCTGGTGGAGGGAGTTTTGGGCCTGGGCTGCTGAGAGCTAGAGGGAAGGAGTGGGGGAGGGGTGAAGAGAATGAGAAATGCCAAATGATCAGTTTTGTCCCAAGTGCTGCAATCAATAGGACCAAGGACCAACTTGTCTGCCTGATGACTGACAGATAGACAAGGCCTCAGGGGACACACAAGATCAGTCAGACTGTGAGCTAAGGAATGGTTAACTAGCGGCAGGGAGGCCCACATGGCCATGTGCACAGGTATAGGGAGGGCAATCCAAGACTCAAAGCATCAGGGCACACAAGTGGCAGAGAGCCCCCCAGAAGCCACTGCTCCTACCTTATGGGCTAACTCGGCAGTGGCCAGCCAACTTTGCCCTTGTTTGCTGAGTTGTTGGGCCCACTGGGGGCATATCACACAATCTTATGCTATAGAACTGGAAGATCTTAGTGATCATCTAGGCCAATCCCCTCACTTTACAAAGGAAGAAACTGAGGCAGGGGTGTGGTATGTGTGTTTAAACAGCTTGTCTAGGCTCACCAAGTGGCACAGCAGGAATTCCAACCCAGGTCTTCTGATTCCAAATCCATTGCTCTTCCCATTGAACCAAAAAGTCTGGGAGTTGATGGGGCTGCTAGCCTCTGAACTTGGCAGAGCACATCTGGAGGCTGGCGGTCAGCTCTCTGGCTATCATAGATTTGCTCAAGTGAATCCAGGAGGCAGGTTAGGATGACAAAAAGGAAATAGGATGACCCGTTTCAGGGACTGGCTTTGTATGCTTAGAGAAGAGAAGGTTTAGGTTTCGCTATCTATCTTCTAGTGTAGAAAGGAGTTGTGTGGTCAGGAGGGATCAGACTTGATGTTGCTCTCAGAGGACAGAACTTGGACCAGTGATGGTGGTGAGAATTCTACTCACACAGAGGGAGAAGAAACCTGATAACTGGAGGTTCTCCCAAAGTAGAAAGTGCGGTAGGAGGAGTTTGGGGTTTTCTACTCGCCAGGCACACAATCTCTTTGAGAAAGATATTTCACAAGATGCCCTCTGAAGCCCCTTCCAATTTGGAGATTCAGGGATTCTCTCCAATGCAGAAGGCATCCCATTCTTAGGGTCAGAGTCTACACTCCAATCCTAATCTCCTACTGTTGTGCACTGGCTCTGGCCTGTTAGTTCTCAGTCTCCAACTCTCTGGTTTGTAAGTGGAGGCTCTGGTGGTGGCAGTTCAGACATGGCAAAGCCTTTGAGAATGAGGACACTAGGTTAAGTGAAGCAAGGGCCTATCTGGGAAGGAATATGGTAGGTAGGTAAAGAAATTTAGCCAAGGGAAAGCCAGCCCTTTGCTGTCCCTTGTACCATTTTCTAAGAACTTGGAGCAAATCCATCCCTTTCAGGTCTCATTCATCAAATAAATAGGTTGGGTTTGTTTTTACGAAGAAAACTGAGCATCAGTGCTGCTGGCTTGCACCAGTTTTTTCAGACTTGATGGGCCCTCCATGGGCTAATGGAGAGATTTTTATCCCAAGGCCCAGTATGCTGGAGTCCAGAGGTATTGCTTGGTTCCCATCCATAAGAGAAAGAACTGCCTCCTTTATGGTTTAGAAGTTAAGCAGACTAGCCAAGTGCTCCAACATTCTCTGTCCTGGTTCACTCCCCTCTTGGTCCTTCAATCAATCAATAAACATTAATTAAGAGCCTACTGTGTGCCAGGAACTGTGCTAAGCACTGAGTATACATAAAGAAGCCAAAGACTGTCCCTGCCCTCAAGGAACTTACAATCAAATAGGGGAGACAACATACAAATGAATGAGTACAACGTAAACTCTAGACAGGATAAACAGGAAATAATAAAATGAAGAGTGGTTGGGAAGGCTTCCTGGAGGAAGGGGGATTTCAGGTGGGGCTTAAAGGAAGCCAGGGGGGTCAGGATTCAGGGCTGAAGGGGGGGGGGCGCATTCCAGACCTGGGGGACAGCCAGAGAGAATGCCTGGAGCCCAGAGATGGAGGGGCTTGTCCTAGGGACAGGCAAGAGGCTGGGGGCCCTGGATCAAAGCCCATATGTCAGCGAGTAAGGTGTAAAAAGATTCCTTGTTCTTCAATTCTTCCAATGTTAAGTCCCTACTAAGTGCCAGGAGGTAGAAAAACCAAAACCAAATCCAGTCACTACCCTTGAGGAGCTTATTATATTCGACATATAGGGTATATAGCATGTGAATCAATGGATGGGACAAAATGAAATACTTTAAGAATGGAGGCATAACATCTAGGGAGATTGGGGAAGGCTTCCTGGAACAGGTGGTGCCTGAGCTGAACTTGGAAGAAAGCTTAGAGTTCTAAGAGTTGGAGAAGAGGAGGGAGCATATTCCGGACACGGGGGACAGCCTATGCAAAGGCATGGAGGCTGGAGATGGAATGACAAATTTGGAAAACAGCTGATTGGGCAATTTGACTGGAACATAGAGGAAATGAACAGAAGTAATGTGAAAAAAATGGAGAGAGGGCAGTGCGACGATGGACAATGACTAATAGTGTAACCCTGGGCAAATCACTTCATCTCTGTCTGCCTTCATTTTCTCTTCTGCAAAATGGGGTTAACAATAGCACTTCCTTCCCAGCGTTGTTATGAGGATCACATAAGATATTTGGAAAGCGCTTAGTACAGTGCCTGACACATGATCAGCTTATTGGCAACCAAAAGGCCTGCCTTTGATATTTACTAACCATGTGACTATGGGCAAGTCACTTCATTTTTGGAAACCAGAAGTTTTTTTTTTCACTTTTTTTATGTCCCAGCTCCCTGTAACAGGCAGCCCCTCTCTTCTCAGAATGTTTTTAAATGCATGACATAAACTACATAGGATTCCAAAGGAAACCAATTATAGTGAAATATCCTTATGGGAAACAGTTTTGAAAACGCCATGTTTCCAGCCCCCTAATTAAGCAGCCCAGCTCTAAATCTAATCCCTGGTTTGCTCTGAAGCCTGGAAAGGCAGACTGAATGCAGGCTGTGGAGGGCTTTAAATGCCAGCCTGGCTTTGTATTTTCTCCTGACAATAAGAGGAAGCTGCCACTGATGTTTACCAGGAAGAGGAAGGGCATAGCGAGACCCGTGCTTTAGGAAAACCATTTTGGCAGCTGAGTGGAGGATGGATTGAAGAGGGGAAAACCAATAAGAATGCTATTGCTATGGTCAAGGTGAAAAGTGATGAAGGTTTGAAGTTGGCTTGTGGAAATATGACTGAATAGTGAATACAAGTGATGGTTTGGAGGTAAAATTGACAAGCCTTGTCAACTGATTGCATGTGGGGGGTTGAGGAGGACCAGAGAGTCAAGGATGGCCCTAAGGATGCAAAAATGGGTACCCGGAACGATGGCAGGGATGTCAGAAGGAGGGGCAGGGTTAGTCAGTCCATTTGGACATACTGAATTTGAGATGCTGGTGAGACATGCTGGTGGGGATGCAGTTGGTGATAAAGGGCTAATGCTCAGGAAGGGTGAGGAGGGTTGGATAATAGATCTAGGAGGCTTTTACAAAGAGGTGAGAATTGTACCAATGGGAGTTGATAAGATCACCAAGGGAAGGGGGATTGAGAGTGATGAGGATCTAGGAAAGATCCTTGGAGAATACACATGGTTTGAAGGTGGAAGATTAATGATGCTCAGTAAATGAGATTGAGGAGGATGGAAGAGATAGACTGAGGAAAAAGCAGTGTCATAGAAGCCTAAGGAAGGGAGAAGAACTGGGAAGATGGGTTCTTGGGGGCAGTTAGTTATATATCAAAGACAATTAAGATATCATCGGTGACTCTGGAGTCTGGGATTGGAGTTCAGTATCTTGGCTCCCAATTCACAAAAAAGACATAGATATGGGGACCCAAATAAAGGCAGTAGAGCAAAAACACCCTGCTGTTTGTTTCTTAGGGAAAATAGTGCATCTACCCATAGGGATTTATACTGGACTTTATTCATTCAATTAAAATATTTGTTAAGCACCTACTAAATGTAAAGCATTGTTCTAAGCCAGGAGATACAAGATCAACCTTTTCCTCAAGAAGTTTACATTGCCATGGAGTCTGGCTAGAACAAAGGAGGTTAAAGGGAGATGAGACAAAAGAATACTGGAAAGGTACCTGAGAGACTGAGGAGGGAGGTCCTTAAGTGAGTGCTAGGCCCAGGTGGCAAACATCCTCAATGATATCACCGAGTCATTGTGGGATGGGACTCATTGCTAAATTATGTCTATGTCGATCCCTTACTCAGAAGGATGTTGTTGTTTGTCCTTCGTACTCAAAAAGGGCCAAAATGCCATTAAAACGTCAGGGTCAATGTACCATGGGTCCAGCTGTGGCTGATCAGACCAATATGAGCTCAGAAGACTCTATCACAGGTCGGGCACAAATAGTTCGTATGTCCATTTGATTTGGGAGGGAGATGTCTCTAATTTTGCAGAGTTCACTCAGAAGGAAGAGACAAGATAAAAGAGGGGGGACAATTGCATATATTTTATTTTTTATTACTAAATTTATTTATTTTTAGTTTACAACATTCAGTTCTACAATCCCTTGAGTTCCCAATTTTCTCCCTCTTCCTCTCCTCCCCACTCCCCGCCATGGTGGCATGCAATCTGATAGAGTCTCTTTCACATGAATACTTTCACATTAAATATTAGTCAAGTTGTGAAGAAGAATTATAACCAAGGGAGTGAACAACGAGAAAGAAGGAACAAAACAACAGAAAACACAAAAGAGAGAGCAAGTAGGTGATTGCATATATTTTAAAAGATCTGCTCATGGGAGGAAACTTAGGAACCAGCTAAGCAACACAAGTTGGAAAACATTGGGGTGAAAGTAGAGAGGGAAGAAGAGAAATAATCAGTCCATGCTACAGACCGCCTGGAGGGAAGGAGGAAACAGAGAAACACTTCAGAACCTTGCCATGAACATATGCCATAGTGTTGATGGCGAACTCCAATTAGCTGGACATCTGCCAGTACCTATTACATTCTTGGCTTGCCTTAATAATATTTTTGTTATTTAAAACATGGAAAAATTAACAACATCATGGGTCTAATGCTCACTAACAATTCTGAACTGTATGCCAAGAATTCATTATGAAGATGAGAACATCTAGGCATGGTCTAGAGGACCCCCTAGATTTGGGGGGAGTAGATTTCAAAGGATTCAAAGAAAAAAAAAACAGATAACAACCCATGACCTAAAATTCTCCAGAAGAAAGCCCAGGACAGATGGAAAGCTCTCAACAATGCACTTCTGAAAGCACAAAGCAAAAGAATTGTGAAGACTAGGCATTGGATTGGATATGTGGGGTGAGTGTGAGTGAGAAGTTGAGGTTATGATTGTGGGTGACTGGGGGGATGTTAGTGCCCTAAATACTTAGAAGCTGGGAAAAATAATGAGGTCTGTTTTGGACATGGTTTGAGATGTCTATGGGACATCTAACCGGAGATGTCTAAAAGGTAGCTGGCTATGGGGGACTGGAGCTCAGGAGAGAGATGGATTGGATGCATAGATCTGGGAATCAACTGCATAGAGAAGATTATTGAACCCATGGGAGCCGGTGTCACTAAGGGAAATGCTGTAGAAGAAGAGGAGGCCCAGGACAGAGCCTTAGTAGACACCTCCAGTTGGAGGAGTTAGTGATATGCATGATGATTTGGCAAAAGAGACAGATGATCTGGGAGAAGAGGGTGGTCACCGGTGTCATACACTGCAGAGAGGGTGACGAGGATGAAGACAGAGAAAATGGTAGTAACTCTGGAGAGGGCAATTTCAATGGAGTGATGGGCTTGGAAGCTAGATTGCAGAAGGCTGAAAGGAGAGTGAGAGGACAGGAAGAGAAGGCATTGTGCACATGGGGCTTTCTCAGAGAGATGAGAATGAGAGCTAGCAGGGATGACAGGGTCAAGGGAAGCATCTTTCAGAAGACTTGGGCGTGTTTACAGGCAGCCAGAAAGGATGCAGTAGACAAGGACAGACTGAAGATGGGGGGATGATGGTGAGAAAACAGAAAAGAAAGGGATGGATCAAGCACCCAGGCAGAGGGAGGCCTTGGCAAAGAAAAGGGTCACTTCTTTGGCAGAGACTGAAGAGAAAGCAGATGAGCAGGAGCTCTCATCAAATGGGCTCAGTGTTCCCTGTAATCATCAGGCAGGCTCCTCAGCTGAGCTGGTAGGACAAGGGGCTACTGTAGGAGGTTTGAAGAAAAGAGAGAAGAGAGGGTTCAGAGCAGCCTCTGTGGTGGATACAACAGACAAAGAGTTAGGGAGGGGGAAAGGGCTGCCTACTAGCAGTGAGGGCCCAATTTGACACCAGATAGCATAAATGTGTAGTGGACCTGGTCAGCATGGTTACACAACTTCCTCTGGCTCTGTTCAGCAACCAGTAAGTAGAGTGGCGGAATAAGCTTTGATTAAGTACCTACTATGTGCTAGGCACTGTGCTAAGTAAGAGCTTTACTATTATTATCTTGTTTGATCCTCACAATATCCCTGGGAGGTAGATGCTGTTATTATCCCTATTTTACAGATAAGGAAACTGAGGCAAACAGAGGTTAAAAGGACTTTCCCAGAATCACACAGCTAGTAAGTGGGCAAGGCTGGATTTGAACTTGGGCCTTTTCTGCCTCCAGGCTCAGAGCTCTGTGTATTGTGGTACTCCCTAGCTAGGAATAGTCCAAGCTTGGGGTTTGGCAAGGCCTATAGGACAAGGGGGCAGGGGATTGGAGCATGTACTCGAGTACAGGTGAAATAGTTTACTTGGGGATCAAGATTCCTGACTCTTTGGAAAGAAAGTCATTATGAAGAAAGGAGTGAAGCTTGCATGTGGTTTCTAACTCATTGGCCTCTCTGGTTTCTTATTCCTGAACCATACTTCCCAACAGATACCTCATTGCTTTCCCCTCTGCTCACCTTTACCTGGAAGTCAAAGAGTAGTAAAGAACCTATTGACTTAATTGAGATGTTTAGAAATTTAAGAAAATTAAGTCCCAAGGATGGAAATGCTGGGATATAAAGCAGAAAAAGCAGGAACTCATGGCCTGGTTCCCTCAACATGGTGTCAGGAATATCCAAGATTCAAAGGTGCTAAGGCTGTCATGAGGACAGTTAAGAATGGCTTCATGGGAATCTTTCCAAGCTATCTTGTGAGAAAGTCTTCTAAAGGGGGTCATGAGGCAGGGTCATGACGCTGGTTTCTCCAAGGCCATGCCAGCCAAACATAAGTCCTGGCGATTCCTCGAGAAAGACTTCCACTTCAATCTTGGCATTTTCCAAGAACCTGCCTAGTGAGGCTCACTAGCCTCCAATAAAGAATCCTCTGGCTATGAAAACCCACAAAACAAAGAAAAAATACAAAATGGCCTCCAGGCATTGGCAGCCCCCTTACACTTCTATAGTGATGGTGGCAGAGTGGAGAAAAGGGAAGATGGGTTCATAGACCTAGAGCTAGAAAGGACTTTAGAGGATCTTGAGTCCCCATTTGACAGTGGAGGAAACTGAGACCCAGAGAGGTTGAGTGACTTGCCCAGGGTCACACAACTGGTTAAATAACCGAGGTCAGAAATTGTCTGACTCCAAGCCATCGCTCTTTCCCCTGTACCATTCTGCCTTGCACCATGGCAGAGGGAACTCATAATTATACAGTTTTCAGACCATATATAAACACTAGTTTAGCCATTGGTACTATGAATGTTGGATCCTTGTCCAGTGGTCAACAAGAAGCTAGCTCTGGAGGAGCTGAGTCATATCAATCTTGATATTTTCATTATTAAAGAAGCAAGAAGAGAAAAGGAGGGGGCAGACAGAAGGGAGGACACAGGTTGTTTATGCAGAGGCAAAGCCAAGAGTGGGCAGAGTTATTTTTCTTGTGCATCTAAAGGCAACAAGGAACACAGGCACCCCACGTGGGCCACTTGGTCCCCTTGTCTGGCATTGCTCATGATAAGTATTTGCAAAACGAGTGCCAAGAATCTAAGTGCTGTTTGTGGAACATCTGCTGCAGGAGATGAGGAACAGAAATGCTACAAAGTACTTGCTTGAAACATCTTAATTAAGTCAACATGTTACTCTTTGATTCCAGGCAAAGGTGAGCAGAGGGGAAAGCAATGAAGCATCTGTTGGGAAGGCTGGTTCAGAAGCCAGAGAGGCCAATGACTTGTAGACCATGAGTAAGCTTCCCTCCTTTTTTCATAATGACTCTTTCCGAAGAAAGGTAGGAGGCACTGGACATGAGTGCCAAATAATATTTTTAAATGGTTGTATTCTATTAATAAATAGTTGGTTGCTAATGTGGAAGTAATTTTCTAAGCAACTGTCTGGGTTGTCAGACCATCAACTTGTTAGATCAAAGATCAAAATCAGTGATAATTTAGAAGAAAGAATTCAAATGAGATCTGGCATATAACTGAAGCAACTCCATGAACCCAACTTATTTAAGCAACCTGCTGATGCCAAAAAGTTTGGGGAAAATGAATACACATGTAGATATTGACAGTCTAACAGTATTCACTAAAGAAGTGTTGGTGATGTGAAGTAAATCACCACCATGTGTATGTAAGAGTTTAGAAAGCACTCCAATCAGTAAATAAGTGATCCTCTTGCCAGAGACATCAACAGTCAAGGGCAACCCAGGATTAGAATACAAACTCTTGTCAAATCTTACAAAAGGAGGATGATAGAAGATTGTGAGCAGTATCACCTCATAAATGGTGAGAAGCAGAGGGAAAAACACATTTATGTGAGATCCAAGGGCAGAAAATCTTTCTGAGGGAATTTAAGGGTAAAACTGGAAGGAAGGCAACAAAGAGACAAGAAATGGAAAAGATGTATCACAACCTTTATAGAAACTCTTTCCCCATCACTGGCAATGGTGCCACAATACTGGTATTCTTCCCATCACAGCCATATATGGGTACACAGGCCAGTGACTGCTTCCATTACCCCAGAAAGCTTAATGTCATGCCCACTAAGTAAAAATTGATTTAATATTTTATTTGGATTTTACAGGTGGGAAAAAGAGGCTCCAAAAGTCAGCTTGGTGGTACAGTGGACCTAGAGTCAGGAGGACCTGAGTACAAATCCTACCTCACATTTACTAGCTTGTGATCCTGGGTAAGTCACTTAACCTTTGGCTGCTTCAATTTCTTTGTCTGAAAAAAAATAGAGATAATAATAGCACCAACCTCCCAGGGTCGTTGGAAGGATCCAGTGAAGTAATATCTTGAAAGTGTTTCACAAATCTTCAAATGCTAGTTTGATGATAATGATGATGGTGATGATGAAGAGGGCAAGTGGTTCAGCGAGAGAAGCTTGATAAGAACTCATAGAATTTTGTTTTAAAATGTCAGTCACCAAAAAAATTAAGTTGAAGGTCACATAAAGGGCAATGGATTGATTCCATGATGGTGATGAGAGGCTATAGCAGGTTACCAATGAAGATCTAGGCAACAGAAACTGGAGGAAGGATGTCATTAGAGACCTGGATGCCTGGAAAAGGATGGGGAGAGAGGGAATAGTAGTGAGAATAGTAGTGAGAGCAAGGAAGGACCAGTGGATTGTCTGCCTGCACTATTGGTGTCCAGACCTTGGCAAGAGATCTGGGGGAAAGTCTCCCTCACCTTGGGTGAATCCCCTGTGCAGGAGTCATGGGAAAACATGGATGAGAGTTGCATGGGATGGAAAGACAAAGGGTAGGCAAAGAGATGCAGTGGTGGAGAGAATACCCACAGTGAGGAGGAAAAGCATCAGAGACCACTTCCTGGAGGGGATTATAGGTAAAGGGAAGAGCTGGCTGTCAACTCTTAGTTTTGCTACTATTTTCTCTGCTAAGGAGAATGACCTTTGAACTATAAAGGACAGAACTGAAACAGTTCAAAGAGAGTTGAAATGTAGGACAAGTGAGGAGGCCTTGATGAACTAGATCTGTGAGTACCAAAAGAACTGGCAGATGTGGTTGCCGAGTCACTGTCAGCCATCTTTGAAAGATCAGGGTCAACCGAAGGACAAGAGCTGCTGTCCTGATTTTCAAAAAAGGGAAGAGGATGGAATCTGTAAACTCTAGGCCAGGAAGCAGGCAGAGAACCTCCCAAGGAGACTGTGGGGAAGTGATACAAGATTGTTAGAGTGTTTACAAGGTATTTATCAGATGTTGCAGAAACTCAGAATAAACCTTGCCAAGTCCAATGGAACTACACACTTTTAAAGGACTCCCTTGTTTGTTTCCCTCTAAGTAGAGTTGGGGCCAAGCCATCAATCTGAATGTCTCTCTGTACCACAGCTCATTATTTAATAGGTCTGAGTTCTGAATCAAAGAATAACTGGAGGCCTCCCATGGGGAATCCCAGAGGGAGAATCAATGCCTCCTCCTGCCCCCAACACCCCACAAAGGATGTTGCCTCTGCATGCCACTGTCCTAGCTCCTGGCCATCCATCCCAGTACTTAAAATGCTGACTCTCTCTTTGAATAAGGTCCCATTGGGTTTGGAGGCCCTGGCTAAAGTACAAAGGCATATCTGGAAGCAAGGGGGTATACATTTAGCCAATATTTGCCATTGACACCTTAGCTTGATCAGTCCACGGACGGAGTGAAGCTTGCAGGACTCACACATGCTAGGAAGGAGCCAAATCTAGAGTCAAAAGACCCAGGCTCCAATACCACCTAAGACACACACTAGGTATATGACCTAAGACAAGTCACTTAACTTCTATGGTTTCCTCCTCTGTAAGATGGGGCTAGAAATAGCACCCACCTCACAGGACTGGTCAGAACCAAATGACATCATGAATATGAAATATTTTATAAACCTTAAGACACTGGAAAAAAGTGAACTATTATTATATAGCTTGAGGGTACTAGAAATTTGGGAGGGGAGGGGAAGAAGAGTTGCTGAATCCAACTGTGATTTATTTTTCACACTTTGGCCCCAAATTCCTCTAGGCCCTTGGTATAGGGGAGAGAATGCTGAATTTGGAATTAGAGGACCCTGGGGCAAATCTTGGCTACAGCCATTTGCTAGCCATGTGACCAACAGATAAGTGACTTCCCTCTATGGAGCATAGCTCCTTACTTACAACATATGGCTAGTTGGCCAGATGACTTCTGAGGTCCATTCCTGCTCTAGAGCCATGATGCTGTGGTCTTATTAAGGCTAGGTCCTACTGGCTCTAAAGGCCACAGCCCTTTGGAATGGAAGCATCTCCCCAGGGATGCCAGTGAGACTGATGCTAAGCCAGAGATGCAGTTTATTGAGTGGGAGGAAGGGTGTGTGTGTGTGTGTGTGTGTGTGTGTGTGTGTGTGTGTGTGTACGTGTGAGACATGGTCATACCTGTGCTTTAGGAAAACTACTTTGGAAATTGAGTGGAGAATGGTTGGGAGTTGGTAGAGATGTGAGGGGCTTGGTCTTTAAGGCTAAAAAATGGGAAGCCACTGGAAACTTGGGCATGGGCACAGTGCAGTCCCATATGTGGACTCCACGACCTCCTCAACTCCACCTTTCTGAATCCTTCTCTCCCTTTCAAGGCTCAGCTTTGGAGGCTTGGCCTGATCCTCAAGTTGTCCTTGAGCCTTTTGCTTGTGAGCTCACATTATATCTGGCCACACTAGGTTCCATTGTTACCACTTGGCAGAATATCCACTCCCAAAGGGCAGGGACTTTTTCTTGTATCTTCAGTGCTGGGCACAGGTCTTGGATGGATCTGATACTTACTAAAGGTTGGTTGCACTGAAGCGCGCACAGGATGGACATGTTCTGGGTAGACAAGACAGGCCAGAGGGAAGGAAGAGCCCTCAGGACATCACTCCTATGCCTGGTGAGACAGTGCAGACAGTCATGGAGGAAGTGGTAGTGAAAAGGAGAGCAGGAAAAAAAATTCACAGGACTTTGTGACTCACTGGCTGTGGCTATGGAGGGAAAAGGGAGAGGTAGGGCTCAGACGGAAACAAGAAAAATGGGAAGGAAGTATAGAGAAACCAGGGAGCTGGATCTGGGAATATATAGAGAGTCAGTCAACGGCCTGTGATATGCCAGGATATGAAAAGAGGCAACCCTTACCCTGCCCTCAAGGAGCCCCCAATCTAATGAGGGAGACAATGGGCAAAGAAGTATGGATGAGCAAGATGGTTAAAGAATAAATGGGAGGGCACTAAGAATGAGGAGGACTGCAGGGAGTCGCAAAGGCATGTTAGCCTGAGGGGGAGTGTTGATGCTCTCTCCCTAAATTACCAAGGCCACCTCCCCTCAGAGTACCTGCTCCCTTCCAGAGATGCCTGCTTTCTGTGGCTCTCTCTGAGTTAGGGAGGGATTCCTAGCAGATGCCCTCTCTGCTCCCTCCACCCATACCCCCTCCCCTTCACCCTGGCCATTGCCAAGCTCAAAACTATGGGAGGAGCTCAAGGGTGTGATGGGGATCTCTGACTTCGGCTTTTTGAGCTGGAGGCCCCAGGCCTCCTTGATATAGTCTCCTGTCTGGGCTCTTAGTCCATAGAACCTTTCAAAGCAAAGGCTCCAAATGAGGTCAGCTTCTGTTCCAGCTAGACTGCACATGCAGATCAGAGACTGGGAGAGACTGCATGGATACTCTTAGGAACTATTCCTTTAACAAGATTCAAGAGTGAGAGCGGGCTGAGGAAGCATGGGGCCACAGCCGGACAAACAGGCCTCACAGTGGGGCTCAGTTAAGCCACTTGCCCTGAGAAGAGCTTGCCTCCATCCTCTCTGGCTGAATAGGGGCAATCCTATTCACTGGTCTCATTCTGCTGGTCCCAATATTCAGGACCCTCAGGGGACCCCACTGCTGCTGCCCTAAGGTAGATGCCAAGGAAGACAAATAGCTTTCTAATGAACAGATCACAAGGGGCCTCATTCAATGCTTCCTGGAAACAGTTCGATTTTCCTTGCCTCTTAGCAAAGCTTGGAGCTCTCAAAGAGCCTGCCCCAGCACTGCAGAATCTTGGCGCAGAAAGGTAACAATAGATCTGCTCTACCACCATCAGCACAGGGCAAGGCAGTGTTTGCATTCCCCTGGCCCAGGTAAGTTCCCAGGGACCTGTGCTTTGAGGAGAGTGCTCAGCAGAGGCTGGGGTAGGGACAGGCCTGGGATGGTCTGTAAAACAGCTTGGCCACCACCTGGGAGGAGAGGGGAAACAGTGGGGCAGAGGTGGGAAGAAATGCTGGAAAAAGGAGGCTGGCTAGAGTCCCAGGCCTGGTCTGCTCCAAGCTTCAGGGGCTGATGAGGTCAACTTGTTCCTGTTTTCTGGTAAGTTAAAGCTAGTCTTTCTAACAAGATTACAAATTTCCTAAGCGCAAGGGAAGGTACCTCAGAAAATCAGTAAATTTACCTAAGGTCAGATAAAGGTCCTTGCAGGTCCAAGATATTTCTGTTCTGTAGGCTCTTGATGAAAACATTTTCATAAACCCGTCTGATTTTGCCATTAAAAAACTCCCAAGGCACCCATGTTCATTTGTTCATTCATTCATTCATTCATTCCGCCCTTATTCAGTACCTATTATGTACCAGATACCCTGGTAGGCACTGGTGCTACAAAGACAAGAATGAAAGCAGGTCCTGCCTGCAACAAGTTTACATTCTATTAGGGAAACAACATGAACACTTAAATATAGCCAAAGGAAATACAGGGTAATGGATGTGTGTGAGGGAGAGGAGGGCAAGACTGGAAGTGGGAAAGGCTCTAGCAGCTAGAAGAAGGAAAGGCCTCCCTCCTGAGGGGGGCGCTGTTAGAGTTCAGCCTTGAAGGAAGTAAGGGATTCTCTGAGGAAGAAATGAAGGGGGGCGGGGTATATCAGGCCTAGAGGAGAGCCATGTTGATTTACTTTTTCCAAAACAAATAACACTGGCATAACTGGATCTTAGCTCATGCCTGGCCCCTTCTCCTTATCTATCACTGACTCAAGAAGAAATTTTTAAAAATAACAACTATTTCTTAAGCAGATTCTGTATACCAGGCACTGTGCTAGGTTTTGGGGATACAGAGACAAAAGCGAAAGTCCCTGCCCTCAAGGAGGGAAAGCTTCTCAAGGGAGAGAACATATGCATAAGTAACTATATAGAATTACCTACAAAATAAATGTGGTAAATGAGGGGTGGACGGGAGAATAGCACTCTTGCCTGGGGGTGGGGATCAGGAAAAGCTTCACATACGAGGTTATGCTTGACTTTTGTCTTAAAGAAGTGACTTTGAGGTAGAAGGACAGAGGGAGAATGTTCCACAAATGAGGGACAGGGCCAATGCAAAAGCATGGGGGGAGGAGTTTGGGAAGGAAGATGCCATAAAATGAGTTTGGAAAGGTCAGCTGGTGCCAGATTGTGTTGGGCAATAAATGCTAAAGGGAGGAGTTCATGTTTGATTCTTCAGGTAATAGGAAGCTAAAGGAGTTTATGGAGTAGAGAGGGTGATAGTACTTTAGGAAAATCACTTTGGAGAGGGGAGAGATTGGAGTGGAGGTAGGGAGTCCAAACAGGAAGCTATTGCTATTGTTCAAGCAGTGATGAAGGCCTGAGTTCATGGGGGAAACTATAAGCCCTTGTCATATAGCCCTGTGGTGAACAGATCTTCCATGTTCGATATCAGCCCACATGGACTGACCAAGGATTTGGGGTTTTTTGTCATTTACTTTAGCTATAGTTTAAGAAGTGCTGAAGGGATCACGAGCAGAAAAAGTTTAAGAAGTCCTGCTTTAGCAAAGGGGCAGGAGATAGACCCAAGCAATGAGCCAGAATATCCAAATTTTAGACTGTCCCTGAAAAAGCTAGACCCTGTTCTCTCCTCTGTCCAAGCCCTCCTTTGATGACTTATCTTGGTGTAGAGGTGACCCTTGGATCTAAGCAAGGATGGCCAGTGGATGTCATCTGTCAAGCAGTTTAGAACAGTGCAGAGAGGTAACTCAGCTCCAGGTCAGCTGCAGAATGATTCATTCTTGGGTTGTAGGATTTCTCTTTTTTTTCCCTCTGCAGCAACTCTCAAAGGCTATCTCTTAAATCACAGAAATGTTATGATCTGCCTTTATGGAAGGACAGAATGCCTGAACCTTAAAATGCCAAGGTACAAACAAACCCAGATGAGCAAGTATAGGGACAGATCCAGAAATATGCTGAAATTTCCCCATGCTAAGGCAAATGAAGTTTCCTAAGGAATGGGAGGGACACAATTGCCTACAGATCTCCATCAAGTCAGGCAGCACAGCTTAAGCTGGGAAGGACAGCAGTAGAGACTAGCAGAATTTCTCTGGAGACCAAGGGCATCAGCAATGAAACTCATGGATCAGATGTTTGTCTCAATACCAGAATTTCTTCACCTTGTCTGGGCCCCAGACCCCTTGTGTAAAGTCTAGGGATATACCTTTATTCAGAATCACATTTGTTGCCTACATTCACAATCGAAGGAAATGCTAAATTAGAATTAGGGGCAGTGAAAAGAAAGATTTCATTTTTTTCCCATTCAAGTTTGTAGATCCCCTGAAATCAACCCACAGACCCCTTGAGGAGGCCCACAGACCAAATATTAAAAAGCCCCACTGTACTCCAATGCACAAAGTATGGGGAACAGGCAAAGTAAACTGGAGATTCTAACACAAGGAGGCCAATTTTACCTTGGATATCTCTGAGAATTAGTGGCAATGGGAGCCATGATTGGGCCATGGGGCTCAGTAAGGGTTTAAGTCATTAAAAAAGAGAGTCTAGGTAAAGGAAGAGGAGGAGCAGAGGAATGCGTATACCCAGGCATCATCTGGGGTCCTCAAGGTCCTCTCACACTCCAACCTCTGAGGGCTTTGTGCTGTACTAACAACATCTTCCTAAACAGGGTATGAAATTTCCTTAACTCCTGCCCAAGGTATGAAATCCTTGCCTAGTCCTGAATCACCCCACTGATATCCATTTTCAGGGTATTGACCACTTTATGTATACCGGGCCACAACCTTTCAGAGGGACAGTAGAGACACAGGAGCATGTATGCATGGATACGTATATACACACACAGACACAGAGACACATACACACACACACACACACACACACACCCCACAACCAGAGCTGACAGGATGGACATAGAAGCTTCAGTTCCTTGGAGCGAAGGCCATGTAACCATGTGGCCCATCCAGGGAACCCCAAACAATGAAGTACCAGAGGTGTAGTGATGGTAGAAGTCCTGGCCCAAATCCAGTGGCCCCACTGGAAGAATTCCTTAACCAAACAGGAGGCAGAGCCAAGCACCAGCAAGAGACAAACTTGGTTCTTGGTCTTCATTGGTTCTGTGAGTTTGGGGGATTGTAGGGATTCAGGTCAAGAGAATGAAATCTCTTACAGCCCTGAAAGTGCTCCCTTTGGGGGAGGCCTTGAATGCAGGTAAACAGCGTGAATCTGGAGGACTGTCTATATCCCTGTAGCCTGGGAGAGGCAGGGCTTCATAGAAGGGAAAGGAGTGTGTTCTTCTTTGGCCTTGGCTGTGAGTCCTTTTTGCTGGTTAAATAAAACCCACTGTACAGTCAATGTTTTCTTAGTCAGAGTACATGGCATGAGAACTGAGTTCCCTTTCCTTTTTATTATGGAGACATCATAAATCAAGGAGCGAGAAGGGACAAGTGTAGTTGAAAGCACTGGGGTGAAGATAAATGGGGAAGAGCCAAAAGTGATATTGGCATGGGAGTACTATGTAGATTACCTTAGAAAGAGGAAACACGTGAGGAGTTTGGGAAGGAGATCACACTTAAGCCAAGAAGGACAGAGTAGTGACAGGGGATGCCAGTTAGCTGGATATCTGCTACAGTGCCTTCCCTTCCCTTCTCTTCTCTTCTCTTCTCTTCTCTTCTCTTCTCTTCTCTTCTCTTCTGTATCTGCCAAAAGCTGAATGACTAATAATTCCCTGGCTTGATTTAATGATAATTTCATCCTTCAAGAGGTGGAAAAACCAATGAAGGGAACTGCAGTTCTGGATCTGTTTCTCACTATGAAACAGGGACTGGTTGTTGGATCAGAAATGCTGAAAACCTTGGGAGAAATAGCCATTGCATTTTGGTGTTTGTGATGGAGGAGGCCAGGGGAGTGAGGCATACTGTCTCATGCCCTCTAGAGCTGGGGAGAGCAAATTTCAAAAGGTCCAAAGGAAAAATAGGTAGGAACCTATGGCCCAAAGTTCTAGAAAAGAATTGAGCTCAGAAAACTCTCAAGAATGGCATTCTAAGGGCAGTTGGGTGGCTCAGCTGATAGAACATTCACCCTGGATTCAGGAGGACCTGAGTTCAAATCCAGCTTCAGACACTTGACACTTACTAGCTGCGTGACCCTGGGCAAGTCACTTAGTCCCAATTGCTTCACCAAAAAAAGAAAATAGCATTTGAAAGCAAAGGAGACACAGTTCTGAAGAGGAATAAGCTGTCTCAAGAGCATGATGTGGATGCACAGGAAACCCATAAAACAGCTTGGCCTTAAGAGACGTATATAGAAGATATAAATAAAGGAAAGCAATGCCAGAGGAAGTCAAAGCATGGCATGGTATGATCCAGTAGGCATACGATGGGAGCATGACAGCTCAGAATGAGTTAAAGCTGACTAGGAAAGCCAAAGGCATTACAAAGGGCTTTGGTTTTTTGAAAGCTTTTCTGGGGAAAAGAGGAAGGTCAAAGAAAGGACAGGGCTGCTGATCAGGATGGATGCAATATAACAGACAACAGAGAAAAGGCAAACTCACTTAATTTTTATTCTGCTTCTGTTTTCCCTTTCAAGGAAAGTGGCTAATAGGGAGCTGGGAAGCTAACATAAATAGGAAGAAATGAAGAGCTGCTAGCTGCCCAAGTCGTTTCAGTCGCTGGGTTCCAATGAACTACTCTCCAAGGTACTAAAAGAAGTGCAAGGTAGGATTGCTGGGCCCTTGTCAGCGATCTTGGTGCATCAAACTGCAGAAGGAGAAATGTCCCAATTAAAAAAAAGTCAAGAGAATGAAGTCTGCAAATTCTAGGCTAGTCTGGACTTGGGCTACCTGCAAAATTCTTTTTTTTTTTAAATTTTAAATTTATTTTATTAAATTTTTTTTGAGTTACATATTTTCTCCCCGTCTTTCCCCTGCCCACCACCCCAAAACAGCCATCCCAGTGTTTCCCCCCTCCCCCAGTCTATTCTCTCCTAT
>CM053582.1:57562233-57619563 GCA_028627135.1 Pseudochirops cupreus | reverse complement strand
GTTCAATTGCTCAGTCCCCCTGCTGCCTGCAGGCTGGGGCGGGAAGCTGCAAAGCTGAGTGGGTGCAAAACCTCTGCCTTTCACTTTTCTGCTCTGGAGGCCTTCAGGCCAGACTGCTTATCTCCCCCTTTCACAATTCCCATTCACAGCTGCCGCTAATCGCTCACCTGAAGATCCTCCACTCCTCCCTTCCAGCCGCCCCCGGGGCATAGCCGAGGCTTCAGGCCAGGCTGGTTTCGGTTCGCAGTGCTGATATGGTTCCTCATAGCCGAGCTGACTTTAGTGGGAAGTATCTTTGTGTGCGTTTTGGAGTTCTAGGATTGGTTTAGAGTCCTATTTTATGGGTATTTTGGGGTGGCTATGTGAGAGCTGCGATATGTTGCTGCTGCTACGCCGCCATCTTGGCTCCGCCCCCCTACCTGCAAAATTCTCAAGTGTATTATTAAAGAAATCATTAGGCAGTTGGTAGCACAGTGGCTAGAGCCCTGGGCCTGGAGACAGAAAGACTGGAGCTCAAATTCAGCCTCAGACACTGACTAGCTGTGTGACTCTGGGCAAGTCACATAATCTCCATTTACCCCAGTTGCCTCAACTAGAAAATGTGGATAATAGTAGCACCTACCTTGCAGGGTTGTTTTGAGGTCCAAATGAGATCATATTTGCAAAAAGTATATAACATAGTGCCTGGCACATAGTAGGTGCTGGCTAAATTCTTATTTCTTTCTCCATTTCCTTCAATCATCAGCAAACTCTCAGAAAAGGAAACATTAATAATGAAGGAATAACATCATTGTGTTAAAAACAGATCATGCCCAAAGACAAGTGGCCCAAGGACATGAGGAGTTTTCAAAAGAACTGTAAACCATCATCATATACCTTTGATCCTGCCCCTTGAATCTTCTCCATCAGATTGCTCCCACTTTCCTCCCTGCTCTCCCTCTCTCTCTAATCTTCAATCTCTTCCCATCTCCCTATCTCCTGGTTCCTTCCCTGTTGCCTATAAACATGTCTAAGTCCTCCCCCACCAGATCCTATCATGTCCACCAGCTCTCGGCCTCTAGCTGTTCTTCCTTTCATGATGATACTCCTTGAGAAGGCCCTCTACACTTGCTGTCTCCATTTCCTTTCCCCTCTCTCTGCTAAATCCTCTGCAGTCTGGCTTCTGACCTCATCATTCCTCTGAAACTGTACTCTCCAAAGGTACTAATGATTTGTTACCAAATTGATTGTCATTGTTGACCTCTCTACAGCCTTTGACACTACTGACCACCATTTCCTCTTGGATCTCCTCTCCTAGTTTTCCTTTGCTGGGTTGATTGAATCATACAAAAACATGCTGCAAATCAATGATAATAACATATGCAGATTAACTCTGAGGCTTCACTTCACACCCTGAAAATTGGCAAAGATAGCAAAAAATAAAAAATAAAAATGGAAATAGGGGCGGCTAGGTGGCACAGTGAATAGAGCACCGGCCCTGGAGTCAGGAGGACCTGAGTTCAAATCCGGCTTCAGACGCTTGACACACTTACTAGCCACGTGACTTTGGGCAAGTCACTTAACCCCAACTGCCCTCCAAAAAGCAAAAAAACAAAAAAAAAGTCAACATTGGAGGGCTCTTGCAAAAACAATCTTGAATATATGGCTGTGTGAGAAGTGGTCCGAGTCTTCTGGAAAACACTTTGGAATTATGGGAAAACAGTGGTATGCCCTTTGAAGCAGATGCCACTCTACTGGTTCCTCTGACTGGAACTCTAGATTCCACCATGGGAGAGCTGAGCTCTTGCTGCCATGTCTTGTCCCATGCCAGGCCCCTCCAATGCTTCCCACCTCTACACGAGGCTGCCTGCATTCTGGTTACCATGTTCATCTCCCTGGCCAGACTCCAGGGCTCTGCCACTGGGGATTGGCTTCTGACAGGTGAACTTTGAACTCACCTCATTCTGAAGCAGGTCTCCCCATGCTTTCCTGGTCATCTCTACTCCAGGCCAGGCCAGGACTACACACCACCCCCTTCCAATACCCCTTTATGCATTGTCTTCCCTCCAATTAAACTGTCAGCTCTTTTAGGGGAAGGACAATAGTCCCAGCACTCAGTGCAGAGTAGGTTCTGAATTCATACTTTAGAAATGTATCTAGCTTCCTTTCTCTAACCCTTTTGAAGGAAGGGGAAGGGGGTAGTGGCGTGAGAAAAGGAGAAACAGGGCCCCAGGACCCCATGCAGGGGGTTAGCATCACCTTGTCCAATGGGAGTTTGGGCCCAGTTCTGCTTGCCACAACCCCTTCCACTCCACTCCCCTACTGCCAGCAGCTGGACCACCCTGTATAGCCAGTCCTTATCCTCAGCGTACAAGTCTGCCTTGCCAACTTCCTTTAGCTATATTGCTCCAATATACCAGAAGCTTCCCCCTGGAGACCTGCTGTGGAGAGAGGGTCATTTTAATTACATGCAATTCTTATCTTCTGGGCTGACTTCCAAACCTAACCCTCAGCAAGATAGAACTCAACTGTGCATGCAACGCTTCAGCAGTGTAAATGACAAGCTCATTAAAAGGCACCTGAATTCAGAGTAACCGAAATCAACAACGGTCCTAGAGAACCAGGAATGGAACAGAGAGGTGGGGGCCCACAAAGACATAATGCTGCATACACCACCAGGGAAGCTCATTAAATCAGCTGGGTTTTTGCTCCACTATTTCTCCTTTGTTACAAAGGAAGGTTCATTTTCAGGGCCCTTGTGGGAAGGGTGATCATGGCACAAAACAAAAGACCTCAAGAAAACAGGTTTTCAAAAGGACAAGTTATGCCAGACTAACACCATGTCCTTTTTAACAGGGTTATGTTGGACCAGGAGAGCAGGCCTTGGATATGGTTTATGTCGGTCTTGGAAAAGCATTTGACCAAGGCTCTTGGGCTAATCTTAGCCATTTGAAATGGCTTGAATAGTTGAAGTCAAAGTGTGGTTATAAATGGTTCAACATCACCTTAGAACGGCCCAACTATCTGTGTTTGGCCCTATGTGAGGTGAACTGATCCAACCATCATGTCTGACAGCACCTATAATATTCCACTCTTATGGCTGCTGGGCCTCTGCTGAGAGGAGGGAGGCATGTTTGCCATGTTTATCAAGGCCTTGGCTGAAGGCACAGAGACAATGCTAGAGAACTTGCAGATGATGCCCTAAAGGTAGGCCTTCAGAGAGCTAACACGCTGCCTACCAACCTCCAGATCCCAACCCATTCCAACAAGCTGGAGCATTGGGCTAAATCTAATAAGCTGAAACCGAAGAGAGGATAAATGAATGTTTTCTACTTGGGCTGAAGTAAGCAGCGTCCTAAGTACAATAGGGGAGCTGGAGCTAGTTAGCAGGCTGTCTAAAAGAGATCTGGGGGACGGGCTGTGCTGGCAGCCCAGAGAAGCCAACAGGGCCAGCAGTCTGGCAGCCTCCAAAGCCAAGGGGACTTTGGGTCATGTGACAGAGGAGGCTGATGGTGGGGCGGACCCCAGAGGGGCTAAGTGCTTTCCCCAATGGCACACAGCTGGCAAATGTCACCTTGGAACCGAGCTCTTCCTGACCCAAAGTCAAGTACTCTATCTACTGTGCTACATGAATTCTTACCAGGAAAGGCCTTAATTTAGATCATCCCATATGGGGACCAGCTGAAGAGACTGGGGGTGTTCATCCTGGAGAGAAGGCTTGGGCAGAGGTGGCAGAGATCCATCTGGGAGAGGAATCACAACGATGTTCAGGTACTGAGAAGACTGTTGTTTCTGCTTAGCCCAGGGGGAAGAATTAAGGATGGGGGTGAGTGGGTAGAGAAACAGACTTAGGCCGGAGGGAAAGGAAAGCTTCCTAACAATGGGAAGAAACTATCCTGAAGTTGAGTGGGAGCCTCCTGGGATTCTGGCATCTCAATAACCTGAAAGTTTCAAGTAAAGGTTGACTGCCCCCCAATTGGGGATTACCGTTGCGGACAAGTTGGACTGCATGGTCTAGCTCTGGCATCCTGGGGCTGCACCAACCCTATTGGTTCTATCATGCTCCATGAGCCTGGCCTCTGGCCCAGGCCTCAGCTTCCAGGCCCACCCCCTCTCTCCCTACCTAGAGCGAAGATTGTGTATTCCACAGACAAGTGAAAGCTGTCATTATTAAACTTGCAATTAGCTGGCCTTTCTGGGCCTCTGTTTGACTCAACACACATTAGTAATTAAGGCACCTCGAGTAGGAATGGCTCTTATTTGCTCAGGCTTGGCAATGAGTCCGGTAGAGTGTATTTACGGGGAGGATTGGCTGGGCCTTGTATTTTTCTTTCTACGGAGCTATCTGCCCAGGAGCTTTTGTCAGCCAGTAGGCCCCAAGAAGAGCAGCTCTGTAAATCATAGAACTGGGAGGGCCTTTAGAGCTCTAGTTCAATTGGGGTAGGGGAAGGGGAACTCTGGGGGGCCCAGAGAAGGAAGCAGGGACTTGCTAAGGGCCACAAGATGGGTTAGAACCCAGGCTTCCTGTAAAAATCTCAGGTTTATGGAAACAGGGTGAAAGGCAGCTTGTTTCAGCTAGGGGGAGGCAGCTTCTCTGTTGCTGAAAGGCTGGGGAATCAGGGGAGAAGCATGGGAGGGGATGGCGCTATCTTCACTTGAGCGTTCAGGCCCAGGGGCTGCCCAGTTGTACACACCCTTTCCTGGCCTCAAGGTTCCTTCTGCCACCCCACCCTGCTTCTAACCTCACTAGATTGGCCAGAGAGGTTAGATGAACTTAGAGTCAGGCAGTCAGGAGGAAGCAAATGACAGGGCCCTCCCCCAACAGTCCCCGTCTGCAGCCCAGGCTGCTGTGGGGAGGAACCGGCTGCCTCAGCCTAAGGGATTTTCACACTTTCACAGAGTCTAAATGTTCTATGCTCCAGGGCATTGATGGGATGCTGGGGAATGGGGAGAAAGGGTTAAGCTGTTGAGGAAAAACCTATTACCACGAATCTGAAAGCCACGAAGAGGTTCCCAAAGAAGAAGAGAGGGGCCATAAATGTGAAATAGGAAAACATCCTTATGCCAAAGTTGCTACTGGCTCCTTGTGGCCAGTCCAGCTTTGCTCAGTGCCGGAAGCCTTCGGAAATTGTTTCATTGACATTTTAGGATTGGTCTGGGGATTTTATTAGGCCATTAGGAGTTTAATGTTCAAATTGATGAGCAAACCCTTGGCTGGGCTCTTCTCCAGACCTAGTCCTTTCTGCCCCCATGGGAAGGATGATAAATAAAGGAGCAGCACATTCCTTCCCAGGATGCTTCACTGCAGGGGCCTCAGCAGACACAGTGACATGCCAGCTCACCTGGCCAGTGCTAACCCCTTAGTTGTCCTGGATCGGGGGCCTCAGCACCAACTATTCAGACCTGCCTTGGCCATGGTTTGCTACACTTGTCTAGGGTGGGCAAAGGGATCAGGACTCATTTGAAAGAGAAAAAAAGCCAGTCAGAGCAATCCTTCTTAGGGACTAGGTCTTTCCTCAGGGACAAGCTTTTCCTGTAATCTTCTCTCCCCGCCTTCCTTCCTTGTCTCCAGTCACAAGCAGTTGGGGGCCACTCTGGCCAATGTGACTTGGGGCAGAGGCATGAGAAAAGCACCAGACTCTATATGAGGAGGCCTGGGTTCCATTTATCAAAGGGCGAAGGGAGTGTGCCCTCACACAGATCTGGGCTCAAAGCCTGAGCTCGAGCAGAGACCAGATGGACAGCTTTGGGAGATAGTGTGTGAATGCAGCTGGGGAGCAGGAAGAGGACACAGGCCCACTACTTAGGAGGCTGCCATTCTTCAAGGCTGAGTTAGGTAGGGAAGTGACTTTGGGTTCTACTCCTCCAAAGAGTGCCTCCCTCCAGCCTGGAGTTCATCTGGGGTTAGGAGGAAGGCTGCCCAAGGTATGGCCACTGCCATTTGTTTATCTAGACCTCTCAGAACTAGAAGGGACCTTGGGAGGTCACTTACTCCAGCCTTTGGCTCCTCCTGTCTCCTTTGGGGTACTCTTCTGCTGCCTGATTCCAAATCTAAGTCCTCGACTTGAAAACTGAATGGCCTTTTCTCAGTCCTCATCCTTTCTGACCTCTCGGCAGCATTGGGTATTGTTGACCAGCCTCTCCTCCTAGAAACTTTCTCCTTTCTAGGTTCAGGAGACAAACGGGTCTCCTGGTTCTCGTATTTGTCTGTTTCTCTTCAATCTCCTTTGCCAGATCTTCATCCAAGTCATACCTACTAACTGTGGGTTTCCCTCAAGGCTCGGTCCTGAGCCCTCTCCTACTTTCTCTTCTTTTACTCACTGGATGACCTCATTAGTTCCCATGAATTTAATTATCATTTCTATGCATATGACTCTCAGATCTACATATCAGCCCAGCTCTCTCACTGGAGCTCCCTTCCTCAATCAACATTGGATGTCCTGGAGGCATCTCAAACTCAATAGTTCTAGAACAGAACTAATTAGCTTTCTCTGTAAACCTTTCCCTCTTCAAAACTTCCCTATCTTTGGACTGGGGACTGCCTTTCCAGTCTCCACCCTGCCCCATCCAATCAGTTGCTAAATCTTGTTGATTCTACTTCAGCAGTGCCTTTTCCCTATCTCCTCTCTACTCACCTCTGGCCACCACTCAAGGAAAGGCTCTAGTTGCCTCTGACTTGTACTTCTGCCTCAAGAATCTCTCTGTTTCAATCCATACTCCACACAGCCACAATGATTATTTTTAAAGTGTAGGTCTGACCATGTCACTCCGATACTCAGTAAACTCCAGCATTTTTCTATGACTTCTAGGATCAAATATAAATTCCTCTCATTGACATTTAAAGCTCTCCACAATCTGGACCTGCCCTATTATGAATTACTTGCCCCCACATACTCTTAAGGTCCAAGAAAACGGACCTTCTTGCTGGTTCTTACACAAGACACATTACCTTCCATTTCTGTACCTTTTCCCTGGCTGGCTACCCCTCTGCCTATTACCTATTACCTCATGGAATCTCTGATTTCCTTTATCACAACTCAAAGGCTACCTTTGCATGCTGCCTTTCCTAATCCTTCCAGCTGCTAGAGCCTTCTGCTTCCTCCCCTGCAAGGTACTGCATATATGCTTTGATATGTTTATAGACATATATTCTGGACACATGTATTCCCTTAGAACTTTATCATCATTAAGGATCACAGAGGGAGTGGAATTAGACAGAAAACCTGAGGGTGGTTTTGTTATAATATAGAGCTTACTATGTGTGGGGCACTGGGCTAAGCACTTTACAAATATTACCTCATTTGATCCTTGCAACAGCCCACCAAGGCAGATGTAATTATTATCCCTATCTTAGATGTTAAGCGACTTGCCCAGGGTCATACAACCAGTAAGTATCTAAGGTCCTATTTGAACTCAGGTCTTTCTCATTCCAGGCTTGGTACTCTATCCACTGTGCCACCTTTTAGAAGAATGTGAAGGACAGGGAAGAAGAATACATTAGTGAGGGTGAGGAAGGAGGAGAGGCGGGATGAAGATAATTGTCTCACATAATGAGGGGGTGCAAGTAGTAATCTGTATAAATAAGGAGGAAGAGGGAGGAACAGGTGACATTTAATCCTCTCTCATCTAAACTGGTCAAAGGAGGGAAGAACACACACCTAGGGAGTACAGAAATATATTTAACTAAACAAGAGGGAAAAGGGAGAAGGAAAGGGAAATGAGGGAAGGAAAATCTCACAAGAATGCAGAAAAGCAGAAATATTAAACACTTCTTTTTTGGACTACAATGCATCAGGAATTATATTCACTAAAGGGCCATTGAAGAAACAATTAAAATTAATTGGAGAGTAAATAACTTAATCCTCAAAAGTGAGTTGGTTAAAAAAAACAAATAATAGAAACAATCAATAAATTATTAAAGATAATGGCAACAATAAGACATCAAATCAAAATTTTTGAGCTGCAACTAAAGCAGTCCTTATAAAATTATATAAAAAAATGAAATGCATATCTCGGAACACTTTTAGCAATAAAAGAAAAAAAAAGCCGTTCAGTGGATTGGGCATGTAACTAAAAAAATACCTAAAAACTCCCCAAATTATCCTACTACACACATAATTAAACATCAAAATGGAAATCCTGAGAATCAACAAAAGATTAACAAAATTGAAAGCAAAATCACCACTGAATTAATAAATAAAACTAGGAGCTCCTTAAAATACAATAAAATAAAACACTAACTTTATTTGAAAAAATAAAGAAAATCAAATTCCTAGTATCCAAGATTGAGAAAGCTTAACTCACAACCAATCAAGAAATAAAAGAAATTATTTATCACTATTTAACCCAATTATTTGCCAATCAACTGACAGTTTAAATGAAATGGATGAATATTTATCAAAATATAAAATGATTATGACAATGAGAAATGACCCAGTCTTAGAAAATGAAGTTAAATAAGCCACAAATGAATTCCTAAAGGAAAAAAAAAAAATACCAGAACCAGATGGATTTACAAGTGAAATTTATCAAATGTTTAAAGAACAATTAATTCGAATATTATATGAACTGTTTGGAAAAAACATAAGAAGAAAGGTATTCTCTCAGATTCCTTCTATCACACAGATATGGTCTTAATACCTAACCAAAGAGAGTCAAAACAGAGAAACAAACCTATAGACCAATGCCCCTAATGAATATGGATGTAGCAAGGACACTATAGCAACATATCAGAAAGATTATATACCATGATCAGGTTGGATTTATGCCCGGAATGTAGAACTGGTTCAATATTTGGAAAGCTATAAACATCATTGACAATATTTGTAAGGAAAACCAATCAAAATCTCATGATTATTTTAATAGATGCAGAAAAAGCTTTTGACAGGATACAATACCCATTCCTGTTAAAACACTAGAAAGTATAAGAAAAAAAATGGAACTTTTCTTTATATGAGAAGTATTCTCTATCCCAAACCAAGAACCAGCATTATTTGTAATGGGGATAACCTAGGGGTCATTCCAACAAGATTGAGATAAAGCAAGGATATCCATTATCACTATTACTACTCAATATAATGTTAGAAATGCTACTTTACAGCAACAAGATGAGAAAATGAAATTAAAGGAATAAACACAGGCAAAGGGGAAACAAAATTATTGCTTCCTGCAAATGTTTTACTTAGAGAACCCTAGAAAGAATTCAAAAACTAACTGAAATAATTAACAACTTCAGCCAATTTGCACAGTAAAAATAAACCCACGTAAATCATTAGCATTTATATACATATATATAATCAACAAAACCCAGCAAGAGGAGACAGAAAGAGAAATTTAGATTCAAACAACTACCTGCTGATACACAACTGCTAATACAGCAACTATATCAATACATTCTTTTATACAAATAAAGACAGGTCTAAATAAGTGAAGGAATATTAATTGTTCATGGGCAGGTCAAGCCAATATGATAAAAAGGACAATATTACCTAAACTAATTTACTTATCCAATACCATGCTAATCAAACTACCAAAGAATTACTTTGTAGGGCTGTAAAAGATAGTAACGAAATTCATCTGGAGGAACAAAAAAGTCAAGGATCTAAAGGCAATGAACGGAACAAATGGGAAGGAAGGAAGCCTAGCAGTATCAGATTGCAATTTATACTACAAAGTGACAACCATCCAAACAATTTGGTGTTGGTCTAGAAATGAAAGAATTTGATCAGTAGAACAGATTAGGTACATAATATACAGAAGCAAATGCACACAGTAGTGATAAGCACTTCATAAATTCCAAGATCCTGGATATTGGGGCAAGAACTCACTATTCGGGACAACTGGAAATTAGTCTGGCAGAAACTAGATATAGACCAAAATGTCAAGAGAAACTTCAAATGGGTTCATGACTTAGATATGTATGACCTTGGAAAAGTCATTTGCCCTCTGGGCCTCAACTTCCTCCTTTGTAAACTACCAGAATTGGACTAATTGATCTTGAAAATCCTCTTTGGCTCGAAATTCCTGAGTAAATGTGACAGGCAAGAGCTGGGGGTGGGGGTAGGAGGAGGACATTCCCCTCCAAGTGTTTTACACTTCTCCTGTTTACATGCCTTTGCACAAGCCCTCCTTCCCCATCCCCTTCTTCTCCTCATCCTTCAGCTCTTCTTCCAGGCTCCGCCCCTCTCCACCACACACAGACACAGACACACCACACACACAGACACGGACACACACACCCAGACATACACACGCACATTACACACACCCCTCCATACACATCACACATACGCAGACACACACACCACACACACGCACCATACAACACCCCCCCACCCTCCACATACACACACACACATATGCCCCCCACATATACACCATACATACACCCCCCACCACACACACAGACACCCCCCCACCATACATACACATACCACACACACACACCATACACCCCTCCACCACACACACATGCCTAGACATTCACACACACCATATATACACACAATACATATACCCCTCCATATACATCACACACACACACACACACCATACACACACATACCACACACACACACAGACACACACACCACACACATGCACCATATACCCTTCCACACCACACACACACACCCAGACATACACACACACTATACATACACACAATACATACACCCCCCATATACACCACACACCACACACCCACACCCACACCCACACACCACTTGTAAATTAGCTCCTTCTGATTTTTTCTTGTACCCTTGTAACATACTTGGCATGCAGTATTTGGTATTCCAGCTATCTGTGTTTTAGGTCTCATCCCTCTAACTATACCATAAGTTCCATGACAGCAGAGGCAATGTCTTATCTGAACTTTGTCTCTTCCCCAATGCTTTAGGGCACCATTGAGGCTCAAAAATTATTTGTTGACTAAATTAATAAACACAGTTTGAACTCATTTATTAGACCCTGAAGACATGGGTCAGGAACAGGCAGTTTGATTGCGTGAGTCCAGGGAAATCAATGGAGGGTATGAGGAGGGAGAGGAGCAGCAGGGCATCACAAGCCCCCATCTGATTTCCCTATGCATCTGTCTAGAATTGACCTTTTCAGAAATGGCCTGTTGCGGTGTATTTCCTGCAAGTCTCCAAGGCCGGGGCCTCTGGCTTTCTTTCATTTTCCTTCTGGTAGATGGCACTTTTATTCATATTGTTGTATTTCTGGTCACTCTCTCCCCTAAACCTATGAAATCACGGCCAATGGCAAGCTGATGAAAGATTTCTCTAGTCTTAGAAACTTCTGCTCTGTCCTCTTTAGGCCTGGTCCTTAGGCTCTCTCACTTTCCTTTCAGATGATGTATTTCTTCATTAGAATATAAGCTCCTTGAGGGCAAGGACTACCTTTCTGCTTGTATTTGGATTCCCAGTACTTAGCACAGTGCCTGGGAAAGATCAGGGTTAACTCTGAAATGTTCCCAGTTTCCTTTCCAGGAAAGGAAGAGAAAGGCTTGAGGTAGCTAGGTGGCCCAGTGGATAAAGCTGTGGACTCGTGATCAACAAGATCTGAGTCTGGACACTTACTAGCTGTGTGAGCCTGGGAAAAGGCCATCGGAGACAAGCTGATGATCTTTTCCTCTTGTGACCTGGAACTCCTGGTGCCCTGTCCAAGGTAGAATCTGTCCTAAATGAATGGAACTGGGGCATTTATAATCAGAAACCAGTGGTTTCCTTCTCCAAGCTACATATGGCCTTCTCTATATCCCAGCAGGAGGGTCCTAGCTTGTGTGTGTATGTAGCCAAACTCGGAGTCTTACAATTAATGCAGCCCCTCCCTCCCCTATGCTTTTAGTAGGTCTCCTGCTAAGGATGTGCCTTAAGTGAATAGGGAGACATTCTGTTGGGTGGACCCAGATCCTGATTACTTCAGGGGTGAAGACTTGGAGTACACTGGGCCTCCCCATCTTCTAGGCTACTGGAAAAGAGATGCAAGTGGGGAAGGCCCCATGCTATGGCAATAAATCAACTTGGGGTCTCCTCGTGCCTCTGTTCTGACCTGACAAGCAGCAAGGCAGAGAGAGGGGAGGCGAGGCTGGGAGGGGAAAGAAAGGCCGCTTGGCTGACATGTGAAAGCTCAATCTAAACCCCACAGCACAGACAGCCACTGCATCAGCAGTGTGAGGAGACGAGCAAACTGCTTTGTGTTGAGGGAGAAAAAGCCCAAATGGACCCTCAGGGAGGAGACCTGCCTGGTCTTGATCTCAGTTGACTCTGTCACCTGCTGGTTTTAAAGGTACAGCTGCATAATATGCTACTTATCTCAGGAGTCAGGCCTCGGCCGGATTTAGCATCCTGTCAAGCTGGCTTAGGTTATTTATTGAAAATGTTTTCTTCTCATTGTTCATGTTTCCAGAGGCCCAGGCCTGGAGGAGAATTTTTTTTCTACTGCCAGATAATCAACATGCACACTGAAGTTGCCTTTTCCCCACTCCCGACTGCAGTCAATTGCCAACTCTTCTGGGGCTGTTTATCTCATTTGTGGCTCTGCCAGGCCCCTGGTGCCTTAGCTTGCTCTGTGCTCTGTGCTCTGTGCTCTGTGGGGGGGGAGGGGGGCGGCTCTGCTCACCGGCCCCTCTCCCAGGCAATTAGGCCGACTGGTTATTAGATGCATTGGGCAAGCTTCTTAAGCAAGATGGAAACTATTGATTGCACTGAGCTTGAGGGGGGCAGATAATCTGAGGGTCTCAATTATCCCAACAACTCCTCTCCTGCCCCCTCCCCTCCAGGGACACATAAAATGGAGGATTGATTGGACAGGGACTCCTGCACAATCTGTTGGCTTGCACCTCATGTATTTGGACATCTGAGTGAATAGCACTAGCCCACATACTTCCTGGTCTCATCAACCTGACCCCAATCTTTTGTATCTTGTCTCTGCCTTTCAGGCTGGGCTCTATTGGAGAGCCCCATTCTTCTGACAGGTTACTGGACTCCTGTCCCTCCTTGCCTCCTGTCTCCATGAAGGCATCTTGCCAATGCCAAGATATTATCTTGGGCAGAGTCAAGACTGCGTAGGTCACTGCAAAGAGTCAAGTGCCAGGTAAGAGCGGCCCGGTTCTAAGGCAAGCTCTGCTGCTCACCGCCTGTGTGACATTGGCCACCACACCTCCCTTCTCTGGGTTTCTTTCCTCTTCTCTGCAAAATGGAAAGCGCCTGACTCAATAGGTTCCAAGTTCTTGCCTAGCGCCAGCCTAGGCTTCCTCAGTGAACTCACCTCTAGATCAGGGATTCTTAACCTCAGGGCCAGGCACTTCCAAACTAATAACTGAATTTCACTATAATTGGGTCTCCTTTGGAATACTCTGTATTTTACTTTGTGCATCTAAAAACATTATCCTGAGGAGGAAGGGATCCCTGTGCCTAACCAGACTGCCCAAGACATGGTTTCCAGCCCCTGTCTCCACACAAAATTAGTGCCTTGGGGTGTGATAACTACTAAGCAATAGAAGCATTTGGACACACCCATCCAAAGACTCCCCCTACTGTATACATGATACTCTACTAGGTAGAGTGTGTGTGTGTGTGTGTGTGTGTGTGTGTGTGTGTGTGTGTGGTTTATATAAGAAGGCAAACCATGGTCCCAGTGGGCCTAGTTCCATTGCTCGCATTGAGTGGCTCTGCAGACAATGAGGCCTGTATCTGCAGCCTGGTAAAGATGCTGAAGCCCATGTGGTGGGGTAGGCGTTGGCAAGGGAAGACCCAACTGTTTTAGATTCTGGTCTGGGGGGACCTTGACATTCTGAACCAACGTCAGCTAGCCACGCCACCCAACCTGAATACAGATGGCCTGTCTGAAGGGCAACATATACAGTCTTGGACAGGTCAGTCAAGTGCATGCTAGGCAAAGACTGAATCGGCCTGGTGCCAGATGCCAGCTATTCCTGCCTATCCCAGAATGCAATTTCTGGTGCTGGCTTCACCCCATGCCCTTTGATCTCACAGAATGAACCCAACTTTCACAGAGCTGAGGGGAGCCCAGAGAAAGATCTCTGCCATTCCAGACTGTTCTGGCATTAGAACCACTGGAGGAAAATGAGGCAGGGCCAGGCTTTCCAATCTGGCTCCAGTTCAAGGCAAGAGAGAAAAGGATGTTTTACAGCAATGGGCTGTACTGGAAGTAACATTTTACTGGGCAAGATTCACTGCTATGAATTTCAGTGGCATGCATTTAGGCCTTTTTAGTGTGTAGCATTTCTAGAGCTCCTTTCCAATATTGTGGAGCCCTCTACTAAACCCATCCCAGGGGACTGGGGAAAACTGGTTAGAAACAGGAGTCAATGACTTAAGAATATCTCTTGGTTTCCTTTCCTCTTTGTCTGCCCTGTCTTTGAAGGTGCCCATTGACCCTCTGCTGTCCAAAGCCGTCCCAGGCCTCTTGACATCCTTATCTGGATCTACCAAGGACAGAATTGTTGACTTGCAGCCTCTGGGCTCCTATAGGCAGAAGCCTGAGCACAAAATGCTTCCTGTCAAAGGCTGGGGATGCCTAGATTTTCCCATCTCCTTGTCTCTAGCCCATTCCACTTGTCCCTGCTCACCTGGCTTTCTCTGCACTCCTTGGCCCTTGACTACTGGCCTGTGAGGATTCACTGCTCTGTCTTGACTTACAGATTCCATGGATCTCATCTGCACAGAATCAGAGAGCCATAGAATGTTAGCTCTCCAAGAGGCCCTAGAGGCCATCTGGGCAAACTTCTTCATTTTGCAATTGAGGAAATTGATGTGTGGCACGGGAAGGTGTCTCTGAGAGCCAGGTTACATAGGATGTATGGTAGACATGATTTGACATTGTTAGAAGAAAGGCATTGCTTCACTGGCTCATTGGCCGTCCCATTAACTGTCATGTTGAAACAGCCCTTTGTGTTGGTAGGATGCTTTAGATCCGAGGTGTAATCTGATCCTCTTGATAACCTGCTTAACTGAGTGAAGTAAATATTATTCTTCCCATTTTGCAGCAATATATGGGTGTTCTCCGGCATTCAGCACAATGTAGGCACTTAATAAATGTTTATTGATGGATCGGCTCTTCCCTCGAGAGTTTCCTCAGACTCGTCCACAAGTGTGACTTGCCCATATCTCCCCCAGCTCTTCCATAGGGATCCAGGCCATGGTCTGGGGACCTTCTGCCACGGCTCTCGTGTTATGTTGGCAACTGTGGAGCACATGGGTGTCCACCTTTTATCCCTCACTCTTGCTGCATGGCCAGACTACCTCCTCTTCTGGGCATATACTCTTTGATGATGTCATTAACAGCATGTTAAGAGCCCAATTAGTAATTTGTAAAGTGAGGAGGTTGGGCCAGATCACTGGTGAAGCAACTTAGACCCAGGACACACAATAAGAGGCAGAGCTAGGAACTGTGCTCAGATCCTCAGACTCCAGATTTTACTTGCTTTCCCCTGTACCCTCTTGCCTCTCAGGCACCAGGTGCTGATAAGGGTGTAAGGGACAGATGACTTCTATGGCTCCTTTCAGATCCTAGTTCATGTAGTTTTATGACTGCATTTCTCTCTGTTAGCCTTTGGGTGAGCCACAGCTTTAATTCTTCAAAGACTGTGGCAGTCTGTGATTTACAGTGACATCTCCAGGAGAATCCTGCTTCTAAAAAAATGGGTCTTTGTTTCAGGAAGAAGATTGGGGCCATGAAAAGCACTGTATAAATCCCTCAAAGTGAGCCAATATACTATCCTCCTCCTATTTATCAATCACCAATCATCTATTATGTGCCTACTATGTACTAGGTACCATGCTGTGTAGTGGATAAAGGGCTGGACTTGGAATTAAGATGGGATGTATTCAAATCCTTCTGCTGACATTAACTACTTAAGCCTTAGCTTAAAAGGTGGGGGTGGGGTGAGGGTGGGGGAGGGGGAGATGAACTTGCTGTCTTTTGGCTCTAAACCTTCCAGCTCTAAATCAATTCAATGAGATCATATTTGTAAAGCTCTTGGCACAGAGGAGGAACTATAGAAATGTCTATTCCCTTCTCTTCATCCCCCACCCCAATCTATGATCCTGGAGTTCTAAGAACAAAATCAAATAGGCCTTGCCCTCAAGGAACTTACACTCTTTAGAGTGTAGAGGCAGGGACATTTACATACAAACATATGCAGAATCAATGTCCTATAAATGCAAGGTAATTGGGGGGATGGAGGGGAAAAAGACCCCATAGAAGAAGGTTCTTGAGCTGAGACTTACAGGAAACCAAAGATTCCAAGAGGTGAAGGTGAAAAAATATGTAAATATGTCCCAGCATGGTGTAAAGGTCTGGAGGTGGGAGATGCTGCATCGTGTGTGAAGAAGGCTTGGCTGGCCTTGAGAGCACGAGCAAGGGAGCAATGTAGGATAAGGACGAGATGTCAGACTTGGCTCAGCTGAGAAAGACTTGAACTGCTAAAGCCAAGTCTGTCCTTGATATTGGCAGCAATTGGGAGCCACTGGAGTAGAGGAGGGATATGACTGGGCTTGTGCTAAGAAAATCTCAAGAAAAGCACTTTGGTGTGAAACGGATGATGGACTGGAGAGCCAGGTACAGCAATTATGAGACCACTACAATAGTTCAAGCAAGACGTGAAAAGGGCCTGAAGTCTGTGAGTGTCAGTAATGTGGGTGGAAAGCAGGGACATGTGAGAGATGCTGTGGGGGGAGAATCAACAAGGGTTGGCAACTGTTTGGAAAAATCGCAGGAGGGAAAGGAAGGAGTTAAGGATGATTCCAAAGTTGGAATCTGAGTCACTGAAAGGATAGTGATGAATAGGAATCTGAAAGGTTGGACAAGGAGGTGCATTTGGAGGCTCGGTTTGGGACATTTAGACTTTGAGATGCCTACGGTACATCCATTTAGAAATGTCTAGTAGACATTTGGTGATGGGGGACGGGAGAGCCGGAGAGAGAGTAGGCCTAGATACGTCGGTCTGGGAGTCATCTGCAGAGAGATGATAATTTAAACCATGGAAACTGACAAGGTAATGGAGTGAGAGAGTGTACACAGGAGGGAAGACAGTCCAGGACGGAGCCTTAGTGAATAATCAGAGTTATGGGGAAGAATGTAAATGATGATATAGCAAAGGGATTGAGGATGAGCAGTCAGACAGGTAGGAGGAGAATGAAGACAAAATAGCACCCTGAAAATCCAGTGAGAAGGAATACACAGGAGAAGAAAGTAGTCTACAGTGTCAGATGCTGCACGAAGGTTGGAAGAATGAGGACTGAGAAGAGGTCATCAGATTTGGCAATTCAGACATCCCTGACAATTTCTGAAAGACTAGTGTCAGTTGAACAAAATGATCAGAAACCAGACTGATATTTATGGACTCAAGTCATTGTCCATCTGCCATATCTCTCCCAGACAGATGTACCAATAGGCCAGTTGTCCATCAAATTCCATATCAAAGTTAGACATCAGGAATTGGTCTTCCACTTGGTTTTTCTCACGCGGATGATTAGACCAGACTCTCACAAGTGATTATGAAATACACTTAGAAGGTTTTGTAACCGTCCAGGGCCTGATAAAATAATCACAATGCAACTTATATAAGCAGACACATCTGGAGGACTCTGCCATCTTTGGACAATCCCTCTTCCCTTTGAATTCTGGGATGTGTATCCTCCACAGAGGTGGCAAATACCTTTGGCAAGTATAGGTATGCATATAATATACCCAGCCTGATTATAATAAGCAACCAAAAAAAATTGTCCCTAATTTTGCTTCTTCTAAAGACTCTTGTATGGTTTGCAACATATGCAAGAGATACCTTGTTAGAGGGAAGCCCAAAAGGCAGCGTTTTGCTTAAGAGGACCAAATGTTTTTGTGTTTTTTTTTTGTTTTGGAGGGGAAGGCAGGGCAATTGGGGTTAAGTGACTTGCCCAAGGTCACACGGCTAGTAAGTATTAAATGTCTGAGGCTGGATTTGAACTCAGGTCCTCCTGACTCCAGGGCCGGTGCTCTATTCACTGCACTACCTAGTTGCCCCACTGTGTTTTTTTTTTAATAACCAACAGACCATAAGCACAATGAAACTGTACAGTCTGTACTTTTCAGTCAATGGTAGGCTTCCAAAGATTTATTTTGCACTAGGATATAATCTGGGGATGGTCTTCTCACCCCTTCCAAGATGCCCTTGGTACATGTGGAGATTAGCTACCAAGATTTCTGAGAGAAGGGAAAGCAATCCTATGTTATGACTGTTTTCTCAATTATCTTTTTTTCCCATCGTAGAAAGAAAATGGGTGAATTTTTGGAAGGATGCTGTAACCCACCTTCCTACTTTCCTTCAGACATCTGAAGCCCTTGAAAGTGTGGCCCTTCCAGGCCAGGCCTCCTTGGCCGCTACTTGTTTTTTGGTGCAGCTGCTCTTCCTGTCTTTATGGTGTCTTCACTTTCTCATATAGCACCACAGAGACGGCGATGTTGGAGTCCAAATGAGGTGGCTCGACTGTCATTGTTTGTTAGAAAAGCCTTGGCAGGGGACTTGGAGCAAGATGGCTGAGTGAGAGATTGTCTAAGCCCAGCTCTCCTTCATCATGTCAAAACAACATGAAATGTGCCAAGCAAACGAAAAGACCAGCAGCAAAAAGAGAGGTAAGGAGAAAAATCCTCCCGGAGAAATCTCCCACAGAAAACCCAGCAGAGACAGAGGAAATGAGGAAGCAAATGAAGAAGTCCTATGGGGTAAAAGAATGCTGAGACAATGTTCCCGTGGAAGAAAATAATTTGAAATCTTGACTCTTAAAACTTCAGAAAAAAGAAAGGAAATAATCACCAGAATCAAGGGATGTTGAAAAGGCCAGTATCAAATGGAAGGGAGTGATAAGGAAGGAAGTTAGAGCTTTTGATTAAAAACCCAAACAACAGAAACTCTGGTTCGGCTCTGAAGCTGGGAAAACTTTTGGAAAAAAAAAGAGACTAAAGAGGAGAGAAAGCAAAAACACAACGACGCAAGAATAACAGCAGCAAAGACAAAAGAAAGTAAAGTTACTCGACAATTATTTCTGTATCCCCAGGACTGTTCTAGACTCTGGGGAGCCAAATAAAAACAACAATTCTCGTTCTCCAGGAGCTCACAGTCTCTCTTAGGCTCTACAATCACAGATAATTGACCTGTAAAGCAAGGCTCTGAGACAACCTATGAATCATTAGGCTCCCAGAAGAATATCCTAAACAAAAAGTCAGAAAATCATACCCCCCAAATTGCCTGGTAACTTCTTGTAAGGCAGATGTAGACAGAAAATTGGAATTGTTGGTCTTAGAGACAAAGGAAATAAAGAAATGTAACAGAAAGAAGGTACCTGCGAAATGCCTATTAGGATTCCCCAAAGGAAGAGACAGAGGGGGGAAACAAAAGCTATAGAACTAGATTACAAACATCGATTGATACAAATATACTTGAAAAAATATCAGGAGAGAGGGGCCCTGCAAACATACTCAAGACATTCACTGGGACTGGCTGGGATTTCTACCACGAATGCGAGAATAGTTAAACTTTAGCAAAACTCTAAACAGATGCATATAATAAAATAGATATAGAAAAATATTTGGCAAAATATAATTTGTATTTTAAAAAGGCTAGAAAGAAGTATGAGGAAAAGGAATTTCCCCTAATGTGATTAAAAAAAAACAAACCCCACATTTCAATCTCATGCCAAGACCTCGTATTATTTGTAAAGAAGGAATCCTGGATTCTTTCCCAATATGCTGAGGGTTAAAGAATCAGTACTGTCTGTTTTCCACTATTACTTGACATATCTACTGAAAACTCTCTCTAGAGTGATAAGAAAAAGAAACTGAGGGAAAAAGGATAAGAAAAGAGGGGACAAAATGAACTTTATTTGTAGATGCTCTGATGGTTTACTTGGAAAACCTAGCAATTCAACATCAAGATTGGCTGATTAGAGTTTCAATAAAGTAGGATACAAAAGAAATCCACAACATTCATCAACTTTTTCTACATATAACTAAAAGAGGAAGAGATAAGAAGGGAAATTTCATTTAAGAAAGCAATAAAATGCATTAACTTTCTGGGAAGTAATCTACTGAGAAACACCTAGGACTTACATAAATACAACTACAAAACAATTTTACCTAAAGAATTGCAGAGATACTCAAGGCTCATGGCTGGCCTTTGACAATTTAGGAAAAATAATGATAGAACCAAGGTGATGCTACAGATTGAGGGCTAAATATGCCAGGCTGCCAAGAAAAGTTAAAAACAAAATTATTGGGATAAAAGATAAAGCATATAAAATAATAAAATGAGTGAGTGTAAGCAGGGTGCTTGGTGCTATCAGATCTCAAACTTTACTACAAATCAGTAATTGTCAAAACTAGCTGGTAATAGATGAAAATTTTAAAGAGACTTGATAAGCAAAATGTAGCAACAGAAGTCCTCAACAAAAATCCTTGTTCATGCTGCAAACACAAATCTCTGTCTCTCTCTCATTCTCCCTCCCTCCTTCCCTCCCTTCCTCCCCTCCTCTTTCTCTGCCCTCTTTCTCTGTCTCTGAATCTCTCCTCTGTCTCTGAATCTCTCTCTCTCTCTCTCTCTCTCTCTCTCTCTCTCTCTCTCTCTCTCTCTCCCCATCTCTCTCCATCTCTCTGTCTCTCTGTTTCTCTCTCCATCTCTCTCTCTCCCTCTCTCTCTCTCTCTCTTTCTCTCTCTCTCTCTCCTCCCCCTCCCTCCCTCCCTGTCTCTCCATGTCTCTGTCTCTCTGTCTCTTTCTCTCTCTTTCCCTCTCTTCCTCTGTCTGTCCCTTTGTAGGGGAAGAAAGAGAATTGGACCCATGATCTTACTGATAGAGGGAACCCCTGATGAGAAAACTTCCTCTACCTATGTGAATCTGCAAACACTTAGCACAGTGCCTGGCCCATAGTAGGAGCTGAATAATTGTTTATTGACTGACTAATCTTGTACTCAGAGTCCTAGAGAGTTTCCCTGGGCCATGGAGAGGTTAGGTAAGTTGCACAGGGCACCAGAGTCCATATGTATCAGAAGCAGGATGGGAGATGTTCCCAGAGACTCTTTATTCACCAAAACTTTCTGGAAAAACTGGAGAGTCAGCCAGCAAAAAATAGCTTTAGAACATAGTTCCCAGAGGATAGATGATCAAAATCTAAAAAATGATGCCGTACACGAGAGAACGGAAGGCTAGATTTTTCACTCAGGATGGAAGATATCATGAGGGACAGGACAGACATCTTAATTATATGAAAGTAGGAACTTGGCATAAATGAAAATAATGCAGCTAGAGTCAGAAGAAATAATAGCTTTGGGGGAAAATCTTTGCATTCAGTATTTCTGGTAGAAGACAAGTTGGAAAGATTTCTGACCTTTGATCAGCGCAGTAGTTGAATGTGACTTCCTGGACTGAAGTGATAGGCTAGACATGCAGAATCTTCGGCCTATGTGTTCTCAGGTTATCTGGCTGGGGGTGGTGCTTCTATTGGGAAGGTGGCAGTAGGTTAATGAATAATGGAAAATGCAAAATAAAGAGAAGATTCACGAATACCCAGAAGATAATGGTAAGTTCAGAATGGGGCACAAACAGGGAGATTTGGTTACTATGGCAAGTTTAGTATACTTAAAAAAAACAATCTGTACACCACAGAATTTAATGATTTCATATGGAATACTTATCTTTGTTCTTTGTATTTTGAAATATTTGTTGAAATTTATCTAGTTCATGACAAAAATGAGAATTGAACAACTGGAAGGATCAGGAAAGGGCTCTTGAAGCGGGTGAATTGAAGGGAGCTACTGGCTTTAGAAGTCTGATGTGAGAAGGGCAAACATACTGGGAATGTGGGACACTGAGACAAGGGATGGGATGTTCAGCTGAGACTGAGAGTCTAGGAGAAGCCATGTGTAATGAATCTGGAAGGCCAGGCTGGATTCCAATTGTGATGTGTTTAAAGGCCAAACCAGGGAGTGGTAATGGGGAGACACCAAAGCTTCTGTGGGTGGGTAGGGGCAGGGGAGTATGACCTGTGCTTTAGGGGTAGTTCAGCTATGAGATGATGGGGGCCTGAGCTAAGTGGATGACTGAGTGGAGAGATGTGACATATGTTATTGGGGTAGAATCAACAAGACCCGGCAACTATTAAGGGTGAGTGAGAGGAGAAAGTTGGGGATAATCTTCAGGTTGCAAACCTGGGTAGCTGGAAGGATAGAGGTGAATTCCAGAGAAACAGAGAGGTTAAGAAGAGGGCTGGGTTCAGGGGCAGAGTTGAGTTCTAGATGCCTCTGGGTCATCCATGTGGAGATGTCCAGCAGGAAGGTGGTGGTGAATGGCCAGAGCCTAGGAGAGATGTGAGGGCTCAACAGATAGGCTCTGGTGTCATATGTATAGTCATTCAAATTATGGGAACTGAAGATTTAGATGGGGAAAAGAGGAGGGCCCAGGACACAGTCTCAGAGTCCACCTATACCAAAGGGATAGGACACAGATAAAGATCCAGAAAAGGAGACTTAGAAAGAACAGTCAGTCAGGTAAGAAGAAAACCAGGAAGAAACCAACATCATGAAAATCCAGGGAAAGAGTGGCCAGAAGCATAGGGCAGGCAGTGACAAACATTACAGAGAAGGCAAGAAAAGTGAGAAGCAAGAAAGGGTCATTGAATGATTTAGCAATTATTATCATGAATAATAAAAGTAGCATTTATATAGCACTTGAAGGCCTGCAAAGCTCTGCACAAACATTATCTCATTTTGCACTCACAATAACCCTGTGAGGTAGGTGCTTTTCATTTAGATGAGAAGATTATTGGTAAGAGATCATTTGCAGGGAGCACCTTCAATGGAGTGGGAGGGTCAGAGGGCAGAATAAAAAGGGCCAGGAAGTGAGTAGGATGTGAGGAAGTGGAAGCTTTTCCTAGGAGTTTGCCCAGGAAAGGGAAGAGAGATTTAGGATGGTAGGATGAGGACATGACAGGATCAATTGAAGGATTTTTTTTAAGGTCGGGGAGATCTGGGTATGTTTATAAGCATCAAGGAAAGAGTCAGTGGATAGAGACTAAAGTGCATGTCATCAGATCTCCAGGGAGGGAAGGAGGTTAATAGGAGATTATGGTCAGATAGAGAACCCATTTCAGAATTCTGGATTACAGAGCTAAAACATTTGTGGATGGTGATATGGTCAGGGACAGGTCCATTCCCATGTGTGGTGGAGATAGAATGATGAAGGTCTGGATCATGGCAATTAAAGAGGTGGATGAATAGTGGGGCCAGGCTGATTGAGGGGACAATAGCATGAATATTGAAGTCTCCAAGTACAAGGAGAGGGGTGGAAGCAGAGAGGAAGACTGGGTGCTAGGTAATGAATTCCTTGGGAAAGGAAGGAGAATGATTTGGGGGGCAGCAGATAATGCCCATCAGGCTATGGATAGTGACATGTCTGGATGGAGTGAACCTTAAAGGAAGAGAAGATGGGGAGTGAAGGCAGAAAGGGTAAGGGGGCCTACCTATTCTTCCTCCTGGCCCAAGGGGCTGGGGACATGAGAGAAAGTGCATCCAGTACTTAAACATGGTAGCCAGAGATGTAGGGACACCAAGAGTGGTGGGTGGTAGAACATGTGAACAAAGAAGAAATACAAATTATTGATAACCACCTAAAAATGTTCATATTCACTAATAATCAGAGAACTAGAAATTTAAAAAAAAACCTTGAGGTTATTATGTGGCAGCCATCAAAGTAGCAGTTTTGTAATATGAAAAGGTTTTGCTGTACTTGTATTTTTTTTTATCACTTATACAAGCAGACTTTTTTAGTTGTTAATTTTTGTTGGGGTGTACATGTATACAAATCATCCATTAATGGGATAGTTTGTTAAGGCTAGCCCTGGCTTATGCTGCTGTGGGTGCTGTTGGCTGATTTTGGTAATAAAAGCTGATTTAATTATTAAAAAAAAACTTCATTATTGAGAGGGGCTGTGAGAACACCAGTAGACTAATTCACTTTTGGTAGAGTCATGAATTGGTTCAATCATTCTGGAAAACAATTTGAAATTGTGCAAGAAAAAAGACAAAATTCTTCATAACCTTTGACCCATCAATTCTACTACTGGGACTATACTTCACAGAGGTTACTAAGAACAAAAAAAGACCCATATACACAAAAAAAATTTATAACAGCATTATTTGTGATAACTAGAAGGTGGAAACAAAATATGTGCCCAATGATGGGGGATGATTGAACAAATTACAACAGATTATGGTATGTGAATATAATGGAATATCTCTTTACCATAAAATGACAAATATAAAGAATTCTGAGAAACAAGTGATACAGGCTAAAGAAAGGAGAGTCCAAAGGATGATATGCTCAATGAATAAAACAATGTTAATAGTCAATACATTGAAAGTGTGGTCAAATTCAAGGGCCAGTGGTCATATTTAGGAAAACAAAACTGAAAAAAATAATCAGTAAATTCATTATTTTATTTGTTGGTGAGTGTCTGTCACATCTGAACAAAATGTATCAATAAATTCTAAAAAAATAAAAGTTTTGGGATATCTTTTTTATTTTTTTTGTCTATTTGTTTCCTCTTTCTGGTCTCATCCTTCAATGCTCTCGCTATGATCTGGCTTAATTAGATCTCTTGCCAAGTTTTCTGTATACTTGTTTTCCCCTCCTTGCCTCTTAATGTGTTCTGAGTTAATAGTGTTGAGTCTTCATAACTGAGAGGTAAGATGGCACAGTGGACAGAATGCTGGACTGAGCCTGGAAACCTAAGTTTGAATCCCAACTCCATTGCTTCCCAGCTGGGTGGCCATGCATGGTGACTATCATTTAATCTCTCTGAGCTTCAATTTTCTCATGTGGAAAATAGGGATAATAGCACCCCTACCTCATAGGACCATTGTGAGGCTCAAGTGGGATAATGTATAGAAAGCAGTTTGAAACCCTTTAAGTGTTGTATAAATGCCAGTTAATATCTTTCAGAAGATTTTATAAATGAGTCTATATTCTGAACTGGTATTTCTTTGAGCTGCCATATCTCTCTGTCTGCCAAGGAAATCAAGTGTATGCCAGCTGAGGTGATTTCTAGGTTCTTTAGGCCTCCTTGTTGTGGTAACTGATTTCCATATGCAGTTTACTTTCCTTAGGAAATGGTGAGAGTCTGCTCATATCTATTTTCCATTTTTCCAGCTGCAAGAGTTCATTTAAATAGATCAACTTAGAGCTATTTTCACTGCATGCCATATTTTCCTTCTCATTTTGATTTTCTTCTAATTTGTTGTTGATTTTTATCTGTACTCTAACACACTGATGTTCTGACTGTACACAGACAGCTGATTCAGACATTCCTCCCACACTGGTAGCCAGTTGTTTCTTATTTTAAGGGACAGTCGACTTTGTCCCGGGGGTTGCTATTTGATACTTAGCGTGTCCATGCTTTCTAACTCTTTTTAAAGAACCCATTCCTGATATAGGTTCTAGGTTGGGCTTCTGTGTAGGGTATATGCTTTTAGTCTAGTTTATTTCTTGATCGTAAGCCACACTTGACACAACTTTTTTTTTTTGTTTTCTACCACTGTTTAGCATGACCACAAATACAAGATGACCCAATGGCCCACGGGCAAAGCCAACTCTTTGATTTATGAGCCTCTTATTTAGCTGCACTTTCCTCTCCTTGTTTGGGTTTGTCAAGATTGCTCAATTGATTTTGTTGTTTTTACCTTTACAATATCTCTTAGACATGCCCTTCTCTTCACTCACCTTAGTCAAAGCCTTTATCACCTTTCGTGTGGACTGTTGCATTGCCTTCTGTCATATCTCAAGATTCTCTCCTTTCCACTTTATTTTCCTCTTGGTCAAAGTGATTTTCCTTGAACCTAGGTTTCCTGTGTCTTACTACTCAGCAAACTACAGTGGCTCCCTAATACCTCTACAATCAAATGTAAAGGCCCCTCTTGACAATGAACCTGGCTTTTCCTACCTTCCAGTCTTCTCACCCTTTACTCCCCATCCTGTGCACTCCATGGTCCAGTGATACCAGTCACATGACCCTCCAAGTCCTATCTCTGTGCCTTTTACTGGCTGTGTCTCATGCCTAGAATGCTCTTCCTCATCTCCTCTTGACATTTCCGGCTTCTTTAAACACTCAGATCAAGCACCCCTTCTACAGAAGGCCTTTCTGAGTCCTCTCTCCCTCCCCCCAGATGTTTAAACTTTCTCCTTTTAAATTACTGGTCTTCCTGGTACCCATTCATTTACACATGGTCTCCTCCATTAGAATATGAGCTCCTTGAGGGCAGAGATGGTTTTTGTGATTTGGCCTTTCTTCATGTCCCAGAGTACAGTACCTGGCCAATAGCAGCACTAAACAGATTCTTGTTGAATAACTGATTTGGGTCTTCTGACTCACCCAAGGATCTCATTCCTACTACCAATATCTATTATTTCTTGGAGTACAGAGCCCAAATCTAGGATTCCATTGGTGTGAGAAACTCCCTTCACAGATGTAGATCACCTATCATCTGCAATTTATAGCCTTAGTCTAGGGCCTAGCTGGGGAACTGGGAGGTCAGCTAGGCCTTTCTCCTCTATAGTTGGCCCTCTGTCCACTAGGGCATGCTCTAGCATGTGGTGGCTTTATAGTCTTAGCACCCTCAGCCTCCTTTTTCATCACCATCACTGCAGAAGTGGAAGGAGGCTGCTCAGACCTAAGGGCTGCTTGGGATTTTTCTTTGCTTCATGGACTGCCATGGCCAAAGAATTAATCATCAAGTAGGCCACTTTTCTGCATACTTAGCTAGGCCGCTCTTTGGCAAAGAGATCCCTCCTTGCAGCCTTTCTAGACCAGAAGCACCTGTCAGTGCTGACCTAGCCCTTAAGAACTCTGGTTCACCACTGGGCCATAATGAGGTGTGGGAACAGGACTGTGGGAGAAGACTCCCATTTCAGGTGGCTGCAGAGGCTCATAGACAGGAAGCCACTCACTCTTGGTTTCAGAGTTAGAAAGAGGCAGAGCTGGGCCTCCAATCCAGGTCTTTGGGTTTCCTCATCCAGAATCACCTTTGTACCAAGCCACATTGCTTCCTGAACACTAGCAAAGCCACAAGCTCCATCTTTTTTGTCAATTTTATTCACTTGGAAGTGTTTTATGTATTATATAAAGCATTATATATACAAGCTATTACTATGGCGATGATGATGACGACGACAACTACTACTACTACTACTACTACTACTACTACTACTACTACTACTACTACCACCACCATTGCTAGCACTACCACTAATTTGTGAATGCTCTCAATACCCAAACTTGCTTTCTTGGGCCCTTTTCTAAAGCCTTGTATTTCACAGGAAACCATAAGATGGGCTAGGAGGGGGTCTTCTGTGGGCCAGCCTTACAGGATTTGTGGGTGGCTAAGACAGCAGTCTGTTCTCAGCTGCAGAAGGCAGACAAACTTCAAATGGGAAAGACTAGAGAGCCACCTTCATCTAAAGGCCCTGGGCATAGGGGCCTTTGGGAAGAGTCACAAAGCTGGCCTTGGGAGATAAAAGTATTCAATTAGAGCAGGGAAGGTTGAGCTTCAAAGAACACAGCACATGCATCTGAGGCCATAACTCGATGTTCTCCAGGAACAGAGCAGCCTGACTGACGAGCTGGTGGATAATCATGACTGTAAACACCAAAGCTCATTAGAGCCCTGACAGCCAGCCCCTCACTAGACCGAATCCTCCAGTGCAGACACTGCTTGGGAAGCAGAGGATGAGAAAGCCCTGCCTCCCAGGTGTGCACCACTGCATAGCAAGCTCCAAGCCCATCCACATTGCTTAGCTTTTTCCTTTAACATGTCAATTTTTTCTCTATATTCTTCCCCTCCTCCCTTTGTAACCAGAAAACCCAGTCTTATAATACCGACTGACCTCCAGGACACCCCTCCTTCCTTCTTCAATGAGTTCTGTGCCTGGCTCACAGGTTTTCTCTCCTCCCCACCTCCTGTATGTGTGTGTGTGTGTGTGTGTATGTGTGCGTACCCCAGTAGGCATCTGGGATCATCTGGCCCCAGGAGTCAGTATTAGACACCGCATTTAGTATGAGTTTGGGTACCTCATGTGTTACTTTTATTTGCATTATTGTTACATGGTCTTTATATATATATGTCCTCCTGGTTGGCCAGACTTTGTGTAGCATCCATTCACATGTGTCTTCCTGTGTTTCTCTCAATTGCTCATTTAGTGTTTCTTACATGCCTGTAATATTCCATCATAAGCAAATGACAAAAGCTGCTCAGTCAGGCCCCAACAAATGGGCTCTGCCTTCATCTCCACTAGCTTTGCCATTTCCCTTTTGTCTGACTCCCTTGGCGGGGGAGGGGGGGGGGAGACTGTGCCTGGGTGGTGGGGCTACCATGAATATCTCAATATATTTCTGGCCTAATCCCAGAACATTCTCTAGAACCACTGCTGCCATTTATGGCTCTCCCAAACTAAGGGCTGCACCGTCTACTCTGCCTAGATCCTCTCCCAAGAGCCCCAGCCAAGGAGGGAGGCCTAGTGGGGATCATCATCCTTGCCTAGTGAAAGGCAGGCTCCTTGAGAGGAGAGACCATTTCATTGATTGTATCTGTGCTCTGAATGCGTAGCCTGGCACATAGTATAATGAACATCAAAGCATTCATGAAACCCTTACGACCGCCAGCCACTAACTGGGGATACAATATAGAATGGAGAGTCCCTGCCCTCAAGGATGCCACTCTCAAATGAGGGGAGACAACACATAAAAGCAGGTTCTGCTGCAGGATGGAAGGAAAGGCCTGGAAGTTCTAAGGGGGGCACAGAGAGGAAGATGGCAAGGGCCAGGGGGTAGACTGGCTGATTAGAAAATGGAGGCTCAGAGAGGGCAAATCTCCAAGGTAGCAAGAGCCTAGACAGGAACTAAGGCAGGTCTCCTGCTCTGATCCATGCTGAACTCCTCACATGGTTGAACTGGATTCATAGGACCCTCACTGCCTGATTTAGGAGGTATAGAACGAGGCTGAATGAGAAGGGGTGGGTACAAGGCTCTTTTCTGTGTATCTGCCTCATCTTGGAAACCCTTCAATATCTCAGGGAGCTGTCATTTCTCCAGCATGTGCCCTCATCCTCCCCCAAACACAGCTTTGCCCTTCTCTATGATTTGGGAGCTCTTAGAGTTGTGGCCAAAAGAGTCATCCCCCTGCCTGCAGCAAAGGCTCTCTGGATTTCCCCTTCAACTTCTCCTCAGGCCTTTATTGAAGCCCTTCCAGCTTAGCTGGAGCTGATGCAGTGTGTGCTCCCTAGTAGAGCTTTTGAGGACACCTGAGAGGTCATCTCCACATCACAATGAGAGAACACAGGGCATTTCAATGGAGGCACCTCAAAAAGAAACCACATAAAATGTGTCAGGGCTTTACATAGATATAGAATTACCATAGGGAGAACGACAGGGATTGCTCTGCTGACCCCCCCAGTATTTTAAAGCATTGTTTATGCCTAGTACTAGGGCCTGGTACTCTCCTGCATCTTTATATTGTACTTTGGCCAGCTAATTTTCAATTGCTTGAAAAGGTAGGTAGAGTGGCAAGAGGTTAAACATTTGATCAAAGGGGCCTTTTAAGCTTTTTGTTCATGTGTGAAATCTACTAGACATCATTTTGTCATAAAGTCCCTGCCAATTGGTCCCAAAGCCTTGGCTTCCCCATGGAGGGACCCCACAGCAAGACAAAAGCAAGCTGCCACTTTCCCCTGTTACTGAACATAAATCACCACTCCCCAGCTATGGATGCAGGGGTGAGGCCCCAGAGGAGGAAAGGACTCAGCAGATCTCCCCTGCCACAGGAAAAACCAGTGCTGAGAGGCAGGGGCATCTCCTGGGCTCAAAGAAGCCATGCAGGCCTTGAAACACTAGTGTACCTTTATCTTGAACTTCCTGCTCCAAACACCAAACATGCTAATTCGCTAATTTTGTTTTCAGATCACTGAAGCTTGTGGATTCTTAATTATGCTAATGGTGTAACCCATTTAAAATATTGCCACTGAAAACACACATTACTGAAAGTAAGCTTGTCCTGGTCTAAGGCTTAGCTGGAAAAACTTATGACTTGAGCTGAGGCTACCCACATAGTACCAGGTCTTTCTTCAGCTCAGTCATCCTAGGAAGAACTCAGAGAAAGAGCGCTTGCCTGGCCTTCAGTGGAGAGGATGGATATGCAATGAGCGTTTGGGATCTTATGAGTAAGATAACAGATGGGAAGGGAGGCTAAGCAAAATCCATATCAGCTTCTTTCTTTGAGCCTCAGTTTCCCCATTTGTAAAATGAGCAAGTTGAATTAGATGACCCCTTATAGTTTGGACATTTTATGAATCTATATGTACAGTGACCAACTGGCCTGCATTAGACAGGACTGATTTGGATCTCTAATTCCTGCCCATCTATACAATGTGTATGCCCACATGGCCCTCACTGAAATATGCCTATAGTACTTCTCAAGCTGGCTATCCCACCCAAACCTTAAACTCAACATTTCCAAAGTGAAATCCATCATCTTTTTCTGAAACCCACAAACTTTTATGGAGGGCACCTGCATCTTCCTCATTACACAGAGAATGTACACATATTTTAGGAAATAGGAAATCCACTCCAAAAACTGACTCTTCCACTGTCTCTATCGTTTCCTCAATCCTTCTACATGTTCCAAATAATCTCCCCTGCCCAGTTCCTTGTTTTAGGCCCGTTCACCTTTGACTTTCTCTCTTTCCCTCTCTTTCTCTGTCTCTGTCTCTGTCTGTCTCTCTCTCTCTTTCTCTCTCTCTCTGTCTCTCTTCTCCTCTCCCTCTCTCCTTTCTGTCTGTCTCTGTCTCTCTCATTTTCCCCCCATAGCCACTTAATAGCTCTCCCAGTAACTCTTTGACCTGGGGAGCCCCATTTCTTCTTCATCTCAAGGTTTCCCCCTGGCACCCTGCTGTGTGGAGCCTTCGTCTCCTCATCTTCCTAAACTGTAGATCATATACCTAGGGAATGTCTATTTCTGCAGCATTTTCAGGAAATGTAGAGTACAGGCCTGTCATAAAAACCACCAAGGCATCAGAGGCTGCAGGCGAGATGGAGGCTGAGTGCCGAGTGTGCAGATGGGAGATCACATGAATTGCTTCCATAACTAATTGGACCAATGAGCAGATCAGTACAGAAATGTTTTGTGGGTTACTTCCTCCCTTTCTCTTTGGGGTTGCCAGCTTCCCTGGCCCTAGGACAGGGAAGCCAGTGCTCCCACAGGAGGTGTGCAGGGGATATAAATGAAAATGAAAAACCTTCTCCTTCCACCAAGAACCCCTTTCCACCATAGCTACCAAGGGTCCATCCAGTGTCATTCTCCATGAGGATGGCCCTAGGTGGTAGGAGGGCTCTCCTGACAGCCAGTCCCAGTCTGCTCACTTGCAACTTCTCGACACCGTCCCTCACTCTGCCATCTTCGGCCAAGCAGAAGTCTAATCTCTCTTCCACAAGACTGCCCTTGAGATACCTGAAGCCAGCTGTTGTGTGCCACACGCGGCCAGTGCCAACTTCTCTGATGAAGTTGCAGACCCCAGCATTCTGCCAACTGGCACATGGTTCTAAGTGCACAGTCAGAGCTTTCCAGCACTATGAGAACTGACTTCTATTATGATGACCCTGAGACGCTGCCTGATCCTGAGGGCCCACCTGAATCACCAGAGAAAGATGCAGGCATATCGAGGCTAGTTTTGGGGTTAGCTGAGTTTGCTACATTGTAGTTTGTGAAAAATACATAATCCACATAAGCAAAATATGACTCTTCTCTATTAACAAGAATCTTTGATTAACCAGAATAAGAGCATCTCCCATTTCCATAGCCCTTTAGCAGTTTGAAATTATGTAGAGAAAGTCACTGTGTCCATATCCTGTGATCCAGAGAGTCCACTGACAGGCAGCTCCTCTCAGAGGTTGAAGATAGGAAGAAGGATCCTAGTACGCCTGAGGACAGAGGCACAGGCTTCCACTGGGATGATCTTTAGGCCCAAGGCTCACAGTTTTCCTCAGCAAGACTTGTGCACCCTCTCAAGCTCAGCATTGCCTCATTGGACTTTGTCCTGACAGCCTCATTTTCATTACACAGTTATTTTTCTTTCTTTCTTTTAAAATTCATTTTGAACTTTCACTCCACAGTTATTAAAGGCCTACTACATTCAAGGAAACTACTGTTCTTTGCAGGGGACAAAGGAAGATAACCTGAATCTGTTTTCCCACAATGATAGAGAATTTTACAGAAGGGGAAACTAAGGCCCAAAGAGGCGCAGGAGAGGCTTCCTCCCTCCCTCCCTCCCTCCTAACTTAGCTCCACTTTTCCCTCCATGCTGTTGGGAGCCCTGTTCCCTCACTCTCACCCCCACCATTTCTATAGGGACTCCATAGATGAAGAACGGGAAGGGGATTTAAGGGTCATCTAGTCCAACCTTCTCATTTTACAGATGAAGAAACTGAGTCCCAGAGAGGTTTAGTGACTTACCCAGAGGCCCCCAAGTAGCTAAGTGTCAGAGCCAGATACAAACTCAGTTCCCAACTCCAAGTATGGCCATTTTTTCCCTGCCCCATGTTCGGCTCCTCCTGATCTCCTGCCTTTTCCTTCTGGGTCACCTTTTGGACAATGGGGCTAATACTGGAGGCAAGTCCAGTAATGCCCTGGGCTTCACTGGTGGCCTCCTCTCTTGCCCTAGTGATGAATGACGAAGCAGCCAGGAGCTTAAGGGTGAAGGCTTAGAGAAGCAGGCCCAGCGTGTGGTAGGTGTCCATGGTGCTGATGGTGGATGCTGCTGGAGATCTAACAAGCACCCGTCTTGTCTCTCCTGATTGGACTACCCTAGAAACCTTCTGCTTGGTGCTCGGCAGTAGCGATCCCCCCCGCAATGTGACAGCTGCTTCGAGCAGGCTTTGCTGGGGGAAGGGCACTTGGGAGAATGGGAAAAGGCAGGTGCTCCCAAAGGGCTGCCCTGGCCCTGTCTGGCCCTTACCGTGGCCTTTGCTGGCTCTCTGCAAGGTCTCATTGGTGGCCAAAGGAGTCCTGAGTCTCCCTGTCCTCTAGGTTCTAGGCCCTAGATCCTGTCTCCAGCAGCCCCTCCCCTCCCCTTCTCTCTTTTACCAGCTGTCTGGAACAAAGCTTTAGCAAGGAGTAGAAAGTGACCTGTAGTGACTTGTTTCCAGGTCTTCCCAGCAGCGTGACCCTAAGCAAGTCATGGTCCCTTTCTGAGCCTCACTATTTTGTGCCACCCTTGAGAGGTGGGAGATGGAGGTCAGAGGGTGCAGTAGGGGAAGGTGTTTGGGAGGGCTCAGTGGAGGCATGGGCAGCAATGAAAAGCTTCTCCCCTCAGACCAGTCAAGGCTTCTTTCTCCTGCATCCTTCAGAAATCCTGGGAGCACAATGACCCCAGGCAGAAGCCCAGCCTTAGGGCTCTTCAAGGCTTACCCTTGAATTCCTGCCTCCCCTTCAAGACCGACAGTCACGTCTTCAATGCCTTGACCTGGGCTCAGGTGAGTTCCTCCAGAGCAGGGGTACAGGTCTATCTCCTAGGCTAGGGGTAGGGAACTGCAGCCTCAAGGCCACGTGTGGCCTTTTAGGTCCTTGGGTGTGGCCCTTTGAGTCCAAGTTTGACAGACCACATTCTTTTATGAAGGGAATTTGTTCTAGGAAGTTTGTATTCAGTCAAAGGGCCACATGTGGCCTGAGGCTTCAGGGTCCCCATTCCTGTCTTAAGCCATGCTCTAGTAGAAAGAGCCCTGGGCTGGGAGTTAGGAAACCTAACTCCTCCACTCACCAGCTGTGTGACCTTGGGTAAATTGCTTTCCCTCTCTGAGCTGTTCATTAAGTGAAGGTAATGATCCCTTGCCTTGCTCACAGGGTTAGGGTCAGAACCCAATGAGATAAGGGATGTGAAGAGACTTTGAAGATGACCCAGTAGTATACCCATATAAGGGGTCATCATCATCACTTGGGTTCTGGGCTAAGAAACATGTGGGTTAAGATGTAGGGGTGGTGGGGAAGTTCTCAGGGCCAGGAAGCAATGGCTATGGGGGGTGAGGGGGTCTCTGTTCCATCTACTATAAAAGCTGCTTACCTGCCCCAAAGTCTAGCAAGTCTAATAAGTCCCACCCCCAGACCCAGAGGTATGGCCTAGAATGTTCTCCTGCCTCACCTTCACGTCTTGGAATGAAGACCTTGAACCTTGAAGGTTCAAACCCAGGGTGATCTCTTACAGGAGATGGCTCTCCTGATCTCTCCAACTTCTCTCTGCTCCCTCCCCTGACATTACTCTGTGCTGACTTTGAAAATATCCGGCATTTACTTATCTCAGAGGATGATTGATTGTGACTTTGGAGGGATCTTAGAGGTCATAAAGTTCAATCTGTTCATTTTACAGATGAGAAGACTGAGGCCCAGAGGCAGAGGTCACAGAGCTAGGATGGGTTTGGACAGGCTGTAAACCAAGGTCTTCCTCACTGCAGGTCCAGGGCTCTATTCACCACATCAGGTACCCTCTCTTATAGTAGGTACCATATCCCTCTCCCCTAGAATAGAAACTCTCTGAGTGCAGAGAGTGTTAGATTTTTGTCTTTGCACTCTCCAGTCCATAGCAAGTACTTAAAAATGTTTGTTGTACTGACTTAAGAAGCTTTTAAGGCCCTTCAAGTTATTTTTAAACCCTAGAGGGCTTACTGTAGCACTGGGGAGTCCTTCCTAGGATGCCCTGGCTCTCCCAGGAGCTTCAATCTGGGCTCTACTCTAACTACAGGCCAAGGGCTCTCTCTGACTCTGGTTTCTGTGATTCCATGAGGCTGAGGGAAGCTTCAGTGAAATGCAGAGGGGCCACTGTGAGCCTGAGGATTTGGAAGAGGGGCAGGAGCTGAAGGCAGCTGGGACCCCAGGTGGGGACCAGAACTGCCTCATTGTCTGCCATAAGAACCCTGATGACTTATTTACAGCAAGCTGCTAGGTTTCCAGGCCTGGACCAGAGAGGGCTGGAGTTCTGTGAGAATGCAGAGTACTTGAACTTACATAATGTCAGGGAATGTCAAGGTGATTCTTACTGACAAGAGATCTGAAGGGCACACGTAGGGACTGGCTGGTGGGCTGCATCTAACTACAAGAGGGCAAACTGTTCATGGCTGCTTAATCCTTTGGAGGAATGAAATGGAAGGCACGCTGAGTCTCTGCCTGTATACTGAGCCAGCAGGTCAGAGGGCATGGGGAAGGGGAGGAAGGGAAGGGAAAAACTGCATCCATGGAAGGTAGCTTGCTGTGACGCACTGGCAAAGAGTCACTAAGTATTTGACTCCAGATCCCCTGAAAACGGGTTCCCATGATTATCCCAAGGCCAGTCTGGTTGGGCACATTAGGCACATGGCTGGACACATTGGAGTTCTTCCATCTTGCTCAATTTCTTTGTGCTTCTACTAAATCCATTCTCTGTGAGAATCATGAACTTAGAACTGAAACAGATCAGGTGTCAAATATTGCCTCTGAGATCAACTGTGTGATCCTGGGCAAGTCATATCACCTCTCCCAGCCTTGGTTTCCTTATCTGTAAAATGGGGATTATAATACCCATTGTCAAGTGCAGTGTGGCATGATCAGTCTTGGATTCTGGGGGACCTGTGTTCAAGTGCCACCACAGATATATACTGGTCACATGACCCTAGAGAAGTCCCTTTCCCTCTCAGTTCCCCAGACAGCTCTCTAAGGTTTTTTAGCTACCAAAATGTTGTTGTTCAGTAGTGTCTGACTTTTTGTGACCCCATTTAGGCTTTTATTGGCAAAGATGCCAGAGTGATTTGCCATTTCTTTCTTCAGTTCATTTTACAGATGAGGAAACTAAGGCAGAGTTAAGTGACTTGCCCAGGGTCACAGAGCTAGTAAAGTGTCTGAGGCCAGATTTGAACCGAAGATGAGTCTTTCTGACTTCAGGCCTGGGCACTCTATCCATTGCAGCACCACCTAGCTTCCCTAGAGCTACATACATACATTGGGTTTATCTTGTCCATATTTTACATACACTTAGTTATAGGCATGTTATCTTCACAAATACAATGGAAGTTCCTTGAGGATAGAGTCTATTCATTTGCCTTTATATCCCCTGTGCCTAGCATAGAGCTTGGCAGGCACATAGTAGACACTTAATGGCTGAATGGTTGAGGGAGTTTTTATAGAGGGAGCTTTCATTCTACAAATCCCCTTAATAAAAGGATTTGTTCTGTGAAGTTTGGATTCAGTCAAAGGGCTGCACTTGAGGACCTAGAGGGCCACATGTGGCCTCGAGGCTGCAGGTTCCCCACCCCTGGCGGGTAATTCCAAGGCTCATGAAAGAGAAGGGACCCAAAGCATTATATCTCATGTCAGACACTTCTTCTTTTGCTGAAATCCATTCCCCTCTTTGGGCTCTTTGGAGGGATGGTAGGCTTATAGCCTTTGAGCTGGAAGGGGCCTTGGAGGTCATTCAGACTAATCCCCTCCTTTTACAGACAAGGAAACTGAGGCTCAGAAAGATGAAAAGACTTGCCCAGAGTCACACAGCTAGTAAATGTCCTGACTCCAAGTCCAGTGCCCTGTTCACTGTGCCATGTTGCTTCTGTATGGTTGTGACTTGTCCAAAATTCAGCATCACCAGATATTCATGGGACCTGACATGCAGACGCTCACCTGTCCCAGCTCTAGCTGCTCATATCTGCCACCCCTGCAAGGCTGTTCTGCCTCCTCCAGGAGGACTTCCAGAAGCCCCTTTGGTGGTTAGCACTCCCTCTCTCTTCTTCCTATGGTCTTGTACACATCAATCTGGGGCCTTTGAGTCCCCAGAAAACTTAAGCTCTAAAGAGAAAGGGATGCCTTCACCTTGTCTTAGATCCTCAGTGACTAGCACATAGCACCCAGCAGTCATTCAGTGATGGGACTGGAATCATGACTTGTCCCCTGCTGCTGCCCCCACCCCCACCTTCCACCAGCACAAGGACAAACAGGCGAAGTCTCCTCCTGTCACCACCCAGTGAAGCTGGGTCACTGCTGTGATTAGGGCTTTCTGAGCTCTTTCTTCCCTCCTTAGTTGTCCTGTGGCAACTCTCAAAGGACACATATGCAGCCATCAAACTTCATTCCCTCTAAGGATTCTGAGGTTATATTATCTGCAAGCTCATTATTTCAAGCTGCTCCGAGGACCTCTGGAGAGGAAAAGAGTCTCCTTCTCTACAAAGCTCCTCCTTTCTTAGCCATTTCCTCCTGCAGAAATTCAGGGAACTCTTTGTTCCTGAAACAGTGTGCTTCAGAATCCCCTCACCCCCTTCTGACCATAAAGACTTCAGGCTCTGGGTGCCTTCCCCAATTTCAAGGTGTGTTGTTTAAAGCCAAGCTCTAGTGGAAAGAGCCCTGGGCCTGGGGTCAGGAGACTGAGACTCTAGTCCTTGCCCCACCACCTACTAGCCATGTGACCTTAGGTAGGTCCTTTCCCTTCCCTGGCCTCAGTTTCTTCCTCTGAACAATGAGGGGTTTGAGACCGTTAAGGGTCCAGTCCAGCTCTAAGAGTTGGTGTTCTTTGTAAAAGGGAACCCTGAGCACAGAGATTTGCATACAGGAGGTACATGTTAAATATTGACTGGTAGTACCTGCCTCTGGGTCAGAAGCTCTGGGTAGGTCTCCCTCAGAGCTGTTCCAAAAAGATCTGCCTCAAATGAAGGAAATGCTTTTTATTAAGCACTTACTCTGTGCCAAGCACAAGCTAAGTGTTGGGAAGACAAAAAAGCAAGAGAAATAGTTCCTTTCCTCAAGGATCTTACATTCAGGTAGGAGGACACAGTCCATATAAGGCAGTGGTACTTAAGGGAAGGATGTTTTGGTTTGGGGAGTCATATGAATGAGAAGAGGAGGTCATGGGGGAATTATTTGATGTGCCCCACAGAAGCAAATGTTCTTTGGCTCTCTGTTCCTAGAGCAAGAGGTAAAAAATGTGTTGGGGACAGAGAGTGGGGAGGAGGTGGCATACAGTGTACATGCATGGTGTAGGGTAGATGAATGGATGAATGGATAGATAGATAGACAGATGGACAATTGGATGAATTAGGGTTGGCTAGATATAGTAGGCTCTCTCTCTCTCTCTCTCTCTCTCTGTGAAAATTGTTCCTTCTTGCTAAGTTAAATCTCTCTATTTGCAACTCAACTTTACTTCTTAACTTTCTGCCTTCAGCTGAGTTCTTGGATAATACTTTGTCATTATTTTCCAAATAACTTTTTATCAACTTAGAGACATGACATTAACAATCCATAATGCCTGTCAGTGTGACCAGTTTCTTCAGTAGCTCACTCCTTGCATCCTATATAGCCTTAGGGGGAGTTGGTGCTGTTTATCGCTTCCCCAAGGTAAGGAGATGTAGAGTGATTTGTTATGAGCCCCAATGTTGAGTCCAGAATAAGAGGGACTCCAATATTCAGGTCCTTAGTCTCATAGCTTGGGGCTCTGTAATGAGAAGGTATATAAGGACACCCAGTGAATAAACAGCCCTTTGCCTAAATTCAAAGACAGAATCTAATCCCTTGCACACAGTAAGCACTTTATTTTTATTGAATTGAATTCATTCAATTGTCATATCTATTGAGAAACGATTCTCAAATCTGTACACCTAGACTTCATTCTTCTCCTTAGCTCTAACCTGGCATCACCAACAACTCAAATTGAATAGGTTCAAAAGGGAACTCATTGTATTTGCCCCAACTCCTTCTCTTCAGGGCATTGCCATCCTTCCAATTCCAATTCCAGGTTCTCATCCTCTGAATCATACCCACTTTTCACTATCCCATAGCGATCGTTATACAAGCCTTGTTGTTTATACTTCCACAGTATCTCTTGTATAGTTACCAGTTTACCGCCCCCCCCCCCCATCTATACCCACACAGTTACTCATCTAGTTTAGGTGAGAAGTGATAGCCTGGATTAGTGCAATAGCCTCCTAATTGGTCTCTCTGTTTCCAATTCATCTCCAAATAGCTGCTTAATTAATATTCCTATGACATTCCTATGACAATATTCCTATGTCTGATTAAAGGCATAAACATAGGCAAAGAGGAGAGAAAACTTATCCCTATTTGCAGAAAACAGGATGGTATACTTAGCAAACCTCAGAGAATCAGCAAGGAAAATCAAGATGATTAAGAGAGTTAATAAAGTAGCAGGATATAAAACAAATCCACAAAAATCATGAGCATTTCTATTCTGTACTATCATCCAAGAAGAGTCAGAAATTCCATTCAAAATAAATAGTAAATGTATAAAATACCTAGGTGTTCACTTACCAAAATATACACAAGATTCATAGAACTACAATATTCTTTATAGAAATAAAGGAAGACAAATAACTGAAGAGAAATTCACTGTTCATGGTTAGGCTGTCCCAATAGAAAATGGAATCACTACATTCGTTTACAGAATTAATACTACACCAACTAAATTGTTGGAGGATACCTTATAGTACTAGACAAAAATGCATTTAGAGGGACAAAATGTCTAGACTCTCAAGAGAAATGAAAAGGAAAAAAAGTACAAATTGAGGAGCATGGGGTTACCAGAACTGAGATTATATTTTAAAGCAGGAGGCAAGTAGTCACATAAGACTATTTGGCCCTGGAAAAATCTCCTACAAGCCTCCACAACCCCAGAAAGGTAGATCAGTAGGGCAGATTAGGTAAACAACAAGCTAAAGGAAGTGAAAACAGTAGCCCACAGCTTTATAAACCCAAGACTAGAAATTACTGGGGGAAGGACTCCCTTTTTTATAATAACTATTGTAAAAACCAGAAAGCAGTCTGGGAGAAATTAGGTTTAGACCAACATCTTCTAATAAACATCACAATGTGATCCAAATGGATACATGACTTGAATACAACAGGTCATATCATTAAAAAATCAGAAGAAAACAGAAATACCTTTTACAACTCTCAACAGTGGGGTGAATTCTTAGTCAAGCAAGTGCTAGAAGAAATCATAGGAGACAAAAGAGACAATTTCCATTACGCACAAAAAACTTGCACAAATAAAAAAGAGAGAGAATAAGAAGAGAAATCACAGTTGGAAAATATTTACCTCAAATATTACTGATAAAAGTAAAAAAAAATCCAAAATATACAGGAAATTGACATGAATATATGACACCAAGAGCTATTCCCTAATAGCTAACCAGTGAAAGGGTATGAACTGTTTTCAAAATAACTGCAGGCTCTTTAATGACCACATAAAAATTCTCCAAGTCTCCCAAAGTAAGAGAAATGCATGTTAAAACAAATTTGATATTTCATCTCACAGCTTACAAAGTGCTCGAGGTACTAAAACTCAGCCACAGTCAATGATGGAGAGGTTGTGGGATGACAGGCACACTCACTGTTAGTGAAGCTGTGACATGGTCTGAGAATTCTAGGGAACCAATTTGAAATTTTTCAAGAAAAGTGCCTAAGTCATCTATACCCTTGGTTCTAGTGATTGCTCACCACTGGGTACATTTACCAAGGGCATCCAAGGCCAACATGCAGGTCCAATATACCCCTAGCGGCATTCTCTGTGGTAGCTAAACAAACATACAAACAAAAACCAACTGATTGGGGAATGCATGAAAGAGCAGAACTGCCATTAGATATGAAGCCAGAGGGATTTGGTTCATCTCTTGGTACTGGTTTGAATCCAGACCAGTTTCTCACAGGGGTAAGGAACCTGCAGTCTCCAAGCCATCTGTGGCCCTCTAGGTCCTCAAGTGCAGCCCTTTGGCCTGACAGAACACATTCTCTTAATAAAAGGATTTGTTCTGTAAAACTTGGACTCAGTCAAAAGGCAGCACCAGAGGGCCACATGGGACCTTGAGGCCACAGGTTCCCCAGCCCTGCACCATCTTTTTTGGGGCTCCCTTTTCTTAGCAATCAAGCCCAAGGTTTTTATTCTTCCTCCCTTCTTACTTGGTGTCACTGTCTGTTTCCTGGTCTTTCAGGCACATCTCCCACTGGTCCTCTTAGCCTGGGGACATGACCAGCATTTCAACCATCCCCCTTCTAGGCCTGGGGCTGCTTTTCCACAGAGCTGAAGGGTGTGGATTTGATTTGGGGGGTTTGCAAAGAAGCAATTTGGCCTTTTGACTGGGCCAGGGTGAGAATTGTTTTCTCTTCTCACACAGGGTCTGGGACTGGTTAAGTGGACACTAATGAATGAACAAATGCCTTGAAGTCACAGTGAAACTGGAGGAAGATAAATGGAAGAGGAAGGGACTAACATCAGGCAGGATATAAGAGGTCCCTTAGGGTTTATTAAATGTGCTTTCCTTTCAAAACCCTCCACAATAATCAATCACCTCACCTACAACCCTCCCTCTCTCCCCCCCCCACCCGCCCAAGCCCCACCTCAGCCCTGGAAATTCTATAGCCACAAAGCTAGGAGAGTAAACTGAGATGGACAGCTAGGTGGTGCAGTGGCTAGAGCACAGGCCCTGGAGTCAGGAGCACCTGAATTTGAATCTGGCCTCAGACTCTTCTTAGCTGTGTGACCCTGGGCAAGTCACTTCACCCCAATTGCCTCTAAAAATAAGAGAGAGTAAACTGAGGCAAAGAAGATAATGGAGCTTGGAGCTAGTGATCCTGCCACTTAAATTGAATAGTGATTTTCAAATACTCCTCCTATGTGGAGGCAGTGCTCAAGGCTATAGAGCTTGACTTGGCATCACAGAGACCTGCTCAAATGCTGCCTCTGACATACTGTGTGACCCTGGGCAATCAGATAACCTGCACACACCCTAAGCATTTAAAGCTTAGCTATAATGCCATCTATATTGGTCTTGCACTTGGAATTCCCTACACTGAGAAGGTTTCCATGTTTGTGATCTCAATGAATCCTCACAGCAATGCCAGGAAGGACGTAGAGCAGGGATTATAGACCCATTTATCAGATCAGGAAACCCAGGCATAAAGAAAGGGACCATCTAAGGTCACAAAACAAGTTAATAGCAGAGCCTTCTCTCTCTATCTTGAACTCCTCTTACTTTACAGATAGGGAAACCAAAGTGGGAAGTATTCTGCCTCTAAGGTTAGCTCTGTGCCCCTACTACCTAGGGATACATCAAGGCCAGGAAAGAAATGGAGCTGGCCGCTACAAACAGTAACAGATACTCCCAGCCCTTTCAGAAGATCCCTTTTGGAAGCACACTGGCACATTCAAGTCCCTGTTAGGGGCTATAAGTTGTCATCCTCTGAGAATGAGTAATTTACCATCCAGATTGATACCTTTTGCTTATCTGCTTTTTAGCGCCTGGAAGAATTTTCCCAAATTCAAGTCAATCTGACAAGCAATGATTAAGCCCCCCTACTATGTGCCAGGTATTGTGTTCAGAACTGGGGAGAAACAGAGGCAAGAATGATCTCTTCCCTCAGAAGATTACATTCTTCTGGGGAGAATCAACATATACCCAGATAAGTCAATACAAAAAATTGTGCCAAGTAAATAGAGAGGAATTTCAGGGGCTGGAGGAAATGAGGAAAGGCCTCCTCTTCCACATGAGAGCAGGTGACCAGAGCTGGCAGAGAGAGGACAAATTCTTCCTACCTAGAGTGGGCTGACCTCAAAAAGTACATCCCCAACCCATCTAAAGGGGAAAAAAAGCAACCAAGGATAAGTTGAAATGGTTTGTTAGGGGCTTGGCAGAGAAGCAGCATAGCATAGAAGACAGTGCTGGGACCAAATCTCACCAATACAACTTATTCACTATGCTACTAAAGGCAAAGGACTTCTTCCAGCCTCAGTTTCCTCATCTGTAGAATGGGAATAATAATACCTCTGGTACTTACCTCAAAAGATTTTCTATATAAGTGTGTGTGTGTGTGTGTGTGTGTGTGTGTGTATTGCTTTGCAATCATGCCAGACCTTCTTTTTATGGGAAGAAACAGAGCTAAGTTGGTTTATCTGACTGCCCATCTCCACCCTCCAACTGCCCTTTGGGGTTAGGGGGCAGGAGACAGAAGGAAAGATGAGGTTTTGGAGAGAGCCTCTTCAATGCCAAATCCTATCATCTTCTGGAGCCCATCCTAGGTAAATATACCCCTAGAACCCTGGGAGCAGAGGGATGGTGGTGGTGCTTCTAGACCACCATTGGTTTGGCCAGGAAAGGTCCTGCGTCCCCATTCCCCCAACACACACACACACATGCATGCACACACACACACACACACACACACACACACACACACACACACCACTGGGGTGATGCCAAGCTCCAGAGGGCTCTGAAGGATGAGCAAATAGCAGCTCCTGGCCCTAGTCATTATTTATATCATTTTCTTTCTTGCCCAAGACAGGAGCCTTGCCATATTGTGAGAACATGTGTCTGCTGGCTAAGCTTTGGCTGCCCAATTATGTTGCTGCCTTAAGGAATGGAGCTAGTCCCAGGGAGGTCATGCTAATTGTTGCTGCCTCCCTGGTCTGGCCTTTTAGGCTGAACCCTGGCTTTTTCATTTGTTGGAAAGGGGCCTACTTCCAGAACTTCCTAGACATGGCATCTCTCTCCACTCCTAACCCTCTAAAAGACAGTAGAGTGGAGTGGATTGGGTTTAGGCTTGGGAGAGGCCTTAGATTGAGCACTTGCTCTGATATTTCACAGAACTGTAGAATGAGAAGGAAGGATCCCCCACTTAGGAGCTCTGTGACTCTGGTAGTTAGCAGAGTACCATGGTCTGGAAAAAGGATGTAGTGACATTGGTAGTTCTGACCCTGCTGGAGTGGGCTGAGGCAAGCACTTTGTAAAGGTCAGAAAGGCCTGCCCTGCCACCCCCTGCCACCCAGGTCCTTTGTGTTCCAGTCAGGCTGGCTGACTTGCTGTTTCCCAAAGATGGCTGGAATGCTCTCCCTCCTTAACTCTGCCTTCTGGAATACCTTGCATCCAAGGCTCTGCTCAGTCTCCACATCTTCCAAGAGGTGGTACCTTAGTCACAGCTTCTCCTCCTAAAAGGAAAATGACTGCTATTTACTTTGTGTTTTTTTGGCATTTATCTGTGATCTGGCCTCCCCTGGATAATGGCAGCTCTTCTGTTTCATTGCATCTCCAGGACTTAGCACAGAGCTTGGCACACAGCAGGCCCTTAAATCAGTACAAAACAAGGATTAGAACTGGACTCTCCATAGTCTCTTTTGAGCAGGACCAGGGACAGAGACAGGTCAATAACAGTAAGCAGTGCCTTTTTTTTTTCCTGATTTGAATCTACATAACTCTATTATTTTTTAGCCTAAACTTCTTCACCTTCTCTCAAAGGCCAGCAGTCTGATTCATGTCATTAAAAAGGGCATGGCTCGTTCTTAGCAAATACAGGTTGGCCCCCAATGATCACTGCTTCCTTTTCAAAGTGTCCATAAATAACCTTTACTGATGATTTTTGTTTTTGTCACAATCATCACTGAATTTGCAGTCTTCCAAATGAGCGACCCCCTTCATAGCAAAGGAAGACAGTAAAACCAATGGCCATAAGTGACCAAATATGCCACATCCTACCGTTATGAGAAAAAAAAGGTGCCCAAGTTGTCTTCATAATCATTCTAATGATGACCCCCCCACACACTTTTACCTTGTTGACCTGTCCAATAATTCTTGTTTTTCATGATTAGTCAAAGCTTATTTAGATGGGGCTTCTATGATCACACCTGCAAGGTCTATCTTTCAGACCAGGCCAGAAGACTGGAGCTCATTTAAAGAAGCCAGAAGATCAGTAGCTCTTTGCCTATCTTGCTTTTTCAATTCCTTCTCAACTGTTTTTTTCCATAATTTCCAGGCTGGAGAACATTCTTCTACATAGAGAAGATAAGACCAAGAAAAAAAAAAAGAGCTGAGTGATGCCGATTGCTTTCTGTCATCTGTTAACAGTACACCATCTGCCCCAAGCAACAGTGGCTCTAGCTTTTTCTTGTTTTTCTTGCTCCAAACATAGCTTTAACCCCCACCCCCAAGCCAATGCTTTAGCATCCTCAGCAACTTTAATAATCTTCAGCCCGTCCTGGCCTTTAGCCCACTCAATGCCACTGTTCCAAGTCTGGGTTACTCTTGTGGCCATTCTGATTTGGCAGATCCATTTGGAATGTGAACTCCCTGATGAGCACCCTGGGCATGAGTTTCTTCCTTATTGGGACCATATGCTATCCCCCCAATAACCCTGGTTTATAACTTTGAAGTAATCATTCAGAGTGCATGGTTCTGAGCCTCCTTCCTTGTCTAGTTGCTGGTTCCTGTTGAGGCCACTTTGATGATATCTTGCATATTCATATACTTTTCTTCACTCATACTTCCACTGTTAGGAACATCTCTCTCACCTGGACTATTTGAATAGTCTCTTAAGTGGTCTTATTGCTTCCTATCTCCTTGCCTTCATTCAGGTTGTCCCTCATGAATGTACTCTCTTCTCACAACCAGCACTTCTTGGCATCCCTAGCTCCCTTCAAGGCTCAGCTCAAATATGACCTTTCTATGACTCAAGCCCCCAGCCCCTGCCTCTCTGCCTACCACCCCAGAAAGCACTTTGCAATTAATTTTATATTTACTTGTTGCTTTACATGCAAGTTGTTCCTCCCTCCCCCTCTGACCAAAGGCTCTTCGCAGGCAGGAACTTTCACTTTTGTCTGTCCCCCCAGTGCCCAGTACTGTGTCTAGAACATAGTAGGTGCTTAAGAAATGCTTGTTGATTGAATGCATCATCTGCCTCCTTGTGTTTGCCCAGGCTGACCCCACTACCTGGACTGCCCTCCCTCCTCCTATATGCCAGAATCTCTCTCTTCCTTCAAGGCTCAGGGCAGGCTCCAACTCCTCCAGAAAGCCTTTAAGGAATCTCAGAACTGGAAAGGCCTTTAGTGGACAATTGATCCACCCCACATAAGGGCAGGAATCCCTCCAACACCATAGTTGCTCCGTAGTCATCTGGCCTCTTCTTGAAGACCTTCAGTGATGGCGGGGGGCATGCACTTCTGAGGCAGCTCATTTCACTTATAGATAAATAAGTGATGGGAAATTTTTCCTGCCATCAAACCTCAATCTGGCTCTTTGGATCTTCTACCCATTTTCCCCAGTTTTTGCCCTCTGCTGTTCAAACAGAATAGGTCTAATGTACCTTTGAAGACTGGAAAATAATAATCACATGCAACTATCCCCCATAAGCTCTGCTGACTCAAGGCTAAACATCCCTAGGTCCCTGGACCATCTGCAGCTGATGAATGTCTTTCCTACCATGAGGTGCCCAGAATTGATAACTCCAAGTGACCAGAGTAGGGTACAACAAGGCTGTTCCCTCCTAACCTTGGACGCTATGTCTCTCTTAATATATCTTAAGACTTCATTAGGATTTTTTGCCATTATCACACTGATGACATATGGAGCTTGAGGTCCACTAAAATCCCAAGATCTTTTTTTCATAACAACTGTTGTCTCACCATAGGACCCCTTCCCCATCTATCTCTATCAGGCAACTATGTGGCACAGTGGATAGAGCACTGGGCCTGAAGTCAGGAAGACTTGAGTTCAAATCTTGCCTCAGACACTTACTGGCTGTGTGACCCTGGGCAAGTCATTTACCCTTTGCCTCAGTTGCCTCATCTACAAAATGGGAGTAATAATAACACCTACCTTCCAGGGTTGTTGTAAGGTGCCTGAGCACAGTGCCTGGCCCATAGTAAGTGTTACGGAAATGTTAGCTCTTATTATTATACTTGTGAAGGAAAGTAGGAGGGGAAGGATGCTGATAGAAGGGGGATTGGGGGAGATAAAAATCAGAAACAAAACACTCTTGAGGATGGACAGGGTGTAAGGAGAGAGAGAGTAGGATAAATGAGGGAAAATAGGATGGAGGGAAATACATAGCAATCATAACTGGGAAAAAACTGACAGCCAGTTTCTCTGATAAAGGCTTCATTTCTCAAATATATAGAGAGCTGAGTCAAAATTTATAAAAATAAGGGCCATTCCCCAATTGATAAATGGCCAAAGGACATGAACAGGCAGTTTTCAGATGAAGTAATCATAGCTATCTATAGTCATAGGAATAAATGCTCTAAATCACTATTGGTTAGAGAAATGCAAATTAAAACAACTCTGAGCCACCACTCCACACTTATCAGATTGGCTAATAGGACAGAAAAGGAAAATGACAAATGTTGGAAGGGAAATGAAGAAATTGAGACACTAATGCACTGTTGGTGGAGTTGGGAACTGATTCAAGCATTCTGGAGAACAATTCAGACTGTGCCCAAAGGACTAGAAAATCTACATATCCTTTGACCCAGCAATGCTACTACTAGGTCTGTATTCCAAAGATATAAAAAAACAAAAAGGAAAAGGACCCACATGTACAAAAATATTTCTAGTAGCTCTTTTTGTGCTGGCAAAGAACTGGAAATTGAGGGGATGCGCATCAATTGGGGAATGGCTGAACAAGTTGTGGTCTATGACTGTGATGGAATACTATTGAGCTATAAGAAATGAGGAGCAGGATCCTTTCAGAAAAACCTGGAAAGACTTACATGAGCTGATGCAAAGTGAAATGAGTAGAACCAGGAGAACATTGTACACAGTAACAGCAACATTGTGCAATGATCGACTGTGAATGACTTAGCTCTTCTCAGTAATACAATGTCTGAAGGACTTATGATGAAAAATGCTCTCCATCTCCAGAGAAAGAACTGATGGAGTCTGAATGCAGATCGAAGCAGACTTTTTTATTGTCTTTATTTTTCTTGTTTTTTTTCTTTCTGTGTTTTCTTTTATAACATGACTAAAATGGACTGCACATGTATAACCTATATCAAATTGCTTGCCTTCTCATTGAGAGGGGGAGGGGAAGGAGAGAAGGAAAGAATTTAGAGGTCAAAACATTAAAATGAATGTTTCAAAATTGTTTTTATGTGTAATAGGGGGAAAATAAAATATTAAATTAAAAATCATACCTGAGGTTGGTTTTTTGAATGTAATGTTAAATTTATTCTTGTTAAATGTAGTGTTCTTAGATCAGCTAAATCTTCTACCCTATAGAAATTTCTGTAAAACCCAATTCTGTCATCCATATTATCTATTACTTCTAGAATTGTGACATCTGAAAATATGATAAGCATTCGATATCTGCTTTGATCTGAGTGGCTGAAAAAAAATGGTTAGAGGGCACAAAGCCTAGTACAGGTCCCTGGGGCACTCCAGCAAAGACACTCTTACAAGTTGATGTGAAACCATCAATGACTACTCTATTGGGCAGGCCAGTCAACCAGTTTGCAATGCAATCCACCTAAAAATTCTATGGTGTAGGCATGGTCTTGCTAGTTTATCCACAAAATAGCTTCGAAGTCTATCCTCAGCTTTGCTGAAATCTCAGTAAAGGATACTTAGAGTGTTTTCCTGATCTTGAGAGGAAAAAAAGGAAATGGAGCTAGCTCGACATGACCTGTTCTTGAGGAAACCACCCCAGCTCTTTGTGACTGTGGATTCCTCTCCAGGATGTTAACTACTCCTCTGTTTAATACAACTTTCTAAAGTTTGGTCAGGAATTGGGATCAAACTCTCTGGCCTGTGATTTGCAGATGCCATAGTATTCTTTTTTTGGAAAAGAAGGACATTTGCCCTTTACCAGTCAGTCCTGTGGCATCTTTCCTATTCTCCATGATCCGTCTAAGACTCATGACAGTGGTCATAGGTAAGTGTTCTAAGTGTCATTATACCCATTTCATGGATGATGAAACAGACTCAGAAACATCTGGCCCATGGTCACACAGCAAATGTCAGACAAGATTTCAACTCAGAGTAGAACAGAGGAATTTGGGATCAGAGGGTCCCAATTCCTTTTATAATAGAGGAGAGATTAGATTGGTTTCTAAGGGTCCTTCCAGCTCTAAATCTCTCTTCCTAGGAGTCCAGATCTTCCTGACTCCAAATTCTGCACTCAGTGTCTATTATGCCATGCTGCTCAAATAAGGCCTCCAATGTCCCAGCAAAGTGAGGTGAGGTATATCACTGTTCCCATTTTAGAGATGAGAATAACCTGGAGCTCAGGAGAAAACAAGCAGCTTGTTCATGACAGTGACAGAAAGGGTCCTAGAATTCACATCTCCTGACTCGCCAACAAAGGCAACATTGTCCAAAGAGGAATAAAAGATGGAAGAGTGAGTCTCAGAATCTTGGAATTGGTGCATACCACATTCTACTGTGGTGACACAAGGAAGAGGCAAATGTGTAAATACTCAAGCCCAATGAGCTACAGCAGAAAAAGGAAACTGACAAATGCCTTCATTTTCCTCCAGTTACATTCTTGGTGAAAAACAGTCATCTGCCCCCATTAGCAGTGGGAGCCTGGTAGCAGGTGGCACAATCCATCCCAACAGGAGCATGCCTTGAGTTCCCATATTTAGGCGAGCAGCATTTTGGAGCAGAGGGGAGGTTCAGTCAATATTTTCACTCGCCGATTACTGTAATCAAGACCGAGGGGATTACACTTCACAATGCCCCCCCTCCCCCAGGCCTCCTATTCCTGAATGTGTTTATGGTGCTTCCCTGCAGTGGGCATTAGCCTCTAGAAAGTCTTTACAGGGTTGGACTAGATGGTCTCTAAGCCCTTTTTCCAGTTTTAACATGGTGGTGGTGGGGGGCAGCAGGGGGAGGACAATGTAGACCTCTAGTCTGCATTAGAATGTCTAAAATCTCTAGCTGAGGATGATGGCAGGCAGAGACTACCTTCTAAGCAGGTTAAGACAACAGGCAAGACTGCTGGGATCAGGGCATGGATAAAATATCACTGGAAAGGGGTTTAATTACATTTAAGAAACCCTTAACAATGCCCCTGTTCTATACAAGGCACTGACCTATTCTATATGAAGACAAAAATCAGACAGTCTTTGCCTTTAAGGAGATTACATTATCCTGGAAGAAAATGCAGCATGAACACAGATGAAGACTGTGATGGTTTGTTTAGTGGGTTGACCAAGTGGTAGCTCCAAGAAGTGTCCCCACCCCAGGGGACGCTGGTGGTGATTCTCCAAAAGAGCATTTGAGAGAGACACTGGTCAGGTGAAGGAGACCTTGTGGACCTGCTGGGAAGACAGAAGGGTAACCAAGGTCACTTCCCTAGGTGCAGCACAGCCTCTGACCTCTGCCATCCTGTGTCCATGGACTTCCTATCACTACTGTTCTAAACTGGAGAAGGTGAGTGCACACTACCCAGGGTCAGGTAGCTTTTCTGGAGGGTCCCATTTCCCTGATGGCCCAGAACTTGCTGGAGAATTGCCTGGGGCTTGTAAGCAGGCTTAGGGCTGGTGCTCACCAGGGAGACAACAAGAGAATTGTGAAGGAAGGACCCAGCTGGCATCAATCTGTGCCTATGGGCAAACACCAGTGTGTCCTGTCACTTCTCCAGTCCCTTCCTACCTGAATGCTTCTCCTAGGGGAAGACAAGTCCTGCTAAATTACAACACAGACCAGGAGGGATTCACATCCAGCAGAACTCTGGCATTCTGGAACTATCATGACCATTTTACAAGTGAAGAGAGGTCCAGAGCAAGGAAGTAATGACCTCCACATCCTAGAGCAGGTCCCTAGGAGAGCTAGGACTCTGAACCCAGGTCATTGTTCTTTCTGTTCTACCATAAACAAAGCCTGTAAGACTGGGTTAACTTCCCCAGAATTGCTTTCACATGATTCTGACTCCAGTGTGTGGTCTGATCATAGACCGATGGGTTCCTGAGGCTATAACATTTAGCTTGGGTCTCAAGCCACTGCTATTTCAGCTTTGGATTTGATCACAGCTTCACCAAGGGCCTGTCTCATCATTTATCTGCAGAGTATGTACGTGTGTATATGTGTGTGTGTGTGTGTGTGTGTGTATGTGTGTGTGTATGTGCGTGTGTATGTGCATGCGCACTTCACCTCTGAGTTTCCAATTTGGAACTTCTCAGACATAGTGGCACATAGAATGGGGCTGTTTCTTACTGTGTTTTTTTCCCCTGAAATGATTTCACTAGGGACTCAGGTAACTCTTTCTTGAAGACTTGGTTTCAGGCTTCCTTTCTATACAAATAAATACTAGCACTGTATTCTTGAATCTCTCTCAGCAGATTGTACCAATGCAAAGCTAAATGCACCATTTAGAAATAGAAGCTGTAGCTTCAGACAATATTCATGGCTAATGATTACTCTAAAAAAACAAAAACAAAAAACCCCAAAGGCTAAAATGAAATGTATTGAATCGAGTTATTCAGAAAGGTTTTCCAAGTCCTCACATGTCACAGTGGAGCTGGGCAGAGCAGCAACGGCCTAGGTCACCCCTCTGGTCAGGTGTCACACTGGACTCGGTCAGTAGTAGAGATGAGGTTGGCAGGCCGAACAAGAAAGAGCAAGGTAACGGATGGGAACGTAGGCAGGTACAAATTGTAGGCAAGGTCTGGACCAAGGGAATACATGGAAATAAGACCTTCAAATGGAGACAGTGGGTCAAAGGTTGGTCAGTTTTAGGCCTGAAGGGATAAGAAACTGTAGATGTGATCAAGGCCAAGTTAAACTGGGTTTGGGGGGAAGGGAGAGGGGAGGCTTAGCTGCATGGCAAACTATGTGAAATGCTTCCTAGTGATTGCTCCACATTTTTCAAGGAGGGTTTTAAATTTCTTTAGGTGTGCCATAGAATACCAAGGGGGTTACAAGGTGCCTCTGTCTGTGGCGGGGGGGGGGGGGGGGGGGGCGGAGGGAAGGAAAGAGAACCAGTATAGGAGTCAGTGGGATGGGTTCTAGTCCTAATCTACAACTAACTCATTGAGAGACCTTAGATAAGTGACTTTCTGGCCTTAGTTCCTCCCACTTCCCTGAGCCTCCATTTCCCCACCAAGCCACGGTTGACTCTGCTCAGAGCTGTTATAGTCTGTTAACCATTCTTACCTCTTCTTTCGTTCCAACCTAGGCCTTAGCACTGACCCACTTTGGCCAAGTGGGCAGAGCTCAAAGAGAGGCTTTTGAGAAGAGTTGAGACATTGTCCTGTCTTGACTCCTGCCCCATCCCCCTCCTCTCCTCCTCTCCTCCTCCTTGGTATAGTTCTTACTCTTGCTCATTGGAGCCTAATTTGCATGCTTGTTTATGAGAGCACAACTGAGTCATCATCTAGGAACCATTCCTCAGGTTGGCTGGAGCAGCCAAAGCTGCAGAGATGCAGCCACAGAAGGGCAAGGGATGACGATGAGGCAGAAGCAGGTGCTGTCACCGAGTCCAGAGGCCACCTCAAGGGCTGGCTCCTCCCATTAGCCACACACCCTGCCTTGGCCCCCATGCATGGCCAGGTGGCCGCATGCACACTGCATGCAAATACAGAAAGTTATTCTCTTCCCAGTGCTTGCCTCTAGTCCTTCAGACTGGGCATCCCATAGCTGGGTCAGGCTGGCGGACTCTGGAGGTGCGGGGCTCATGAGCAGGTGTCTAGCTAGGGCAGGAGCTCCCTGCTAGTGGGAGGCCCTGCCTCTGGGTGCTCCAAGGAGGGGGTTTGTGTACTCAGCTGAAAAAAATGAAAGCAAACAGGCAGAAATGCTCCGTTCCTTCTCCCTCAGGGATGGAGCCATGGTAGGAGATAAATTAGAATATTTGGAAGCAGGTTGGCAGAACCAAGCATAGCATGTTGTAAATATCACCCCCCACCCCCCCCACCCCCCGCCAAAAATTTGGGAGCCGAATGGTTCATAGACAGGGCTTGAAAACAGTAAGGGGAAAGAGGCAAGGTGGGAAACCTGAGAACATTCTCTTGGCTCCCAGTGACCCCAATTCCAAGGCTTGCTATAACTCTTTCTTTAGTGTTTACAAGCCGAATCACAAGCAATGTCGAGTGTTTCACATCTGAGCCATTTTTCCTGAATGGATTCCATCCCTGTCCAAGGCAGAAGAAGCAAGCTAACACCTGGGCCATCTTGTTCTTTGTGTCACAGACCAGATTCCCATCTGTCTGCCCCTTCCCATCCTTCGCCCAAGAGAAAAAAGGGTGTCTCCTGTGGCCCTCTGGTGCTAGGCGCTATGCTGAGGTTTGCTGAGCTTTCTGAACAAAGTCAGGTTCAAAGGATGCTCATCACAGGGGAGGCTAGCCAACCTTAGCAGGGTTCCCTTCCTCTGCCCAGTGGTCTACCCCTGCCACTGAAGAAGGCATGACTTCCTCAGAAGAGCCAAGGTGCTTGGAGGAAAAGGGAGCCAGTGACAGGCATGGCCATGAACTCAGCTGGAAGCTGTATCTTGTGCCTCTGGGCACTAGGCAACCATGGCGTTTCCTTCATAGCATCAGGCCACCTTTTCCCCCTACCTGGCTAGAGTCTGGGCTTTGCTCTTTGTGGGAAAAGAGGTGCATTCTACCCGTTTGGAAGCAGTTCTGCTCTGCTCTTGCCTCAAACCCTTTGGGGATGTTGGGGCCCACCTTTTCAGCCTCTCCTAGGGAAGTCCTCCCAGAGCTCTCAGCAGCCAGGGAACGTTAGAATAAATTGAGGAAATATAAACAGCTCCACTGAATGAGGAATCTATTTCTCACTCATTTCCGGCCTTGGAAAGAGCCAATTCGCTGTTTTGATAACAATAATATAAAAAAGTTTAGTGGAAACTAACTCTCCCCAACTGCCCACCCTCCCCAAAGCAGCCCCTGGAGGAGGTTGCCTGGCCTGCGGGGATCAAGGTCTGAGGGAGGGAAATCAAACTTTGCAAAAGCTGTGCCCTAGCATCAGCCTGGGAGCCATGGGCCCCCTCCAATGCCACGAAATCCTTCATTTTCCCCTCCTCTGCTGAGAGGGCAGAGCCATCCTCCTTCGGCAGTCTGACTGGGAAGGCTAGCTGCCGCTGCTTCGAGATAAGAGCTAAGCAGAGTCGGCCCATCCTACCCCAATCCACCTCCCACTCCATACACGCCCCCTCCTTGGCCTCCTTGGCCAAGGCTCAACACCCCTTCCACAACCCACTCCCTCGATACTGGCTCAATAAAAGTCGAACGCCTTGAGATCTGCAAACCACAGATTTGTTTAAAAAAAATAGATGAAAATTGTTCTAAACGGATTTACCAGCCGGTGGCAAAAGGGACCATGATCGATCGAGCTCATTGACATATCACCACAAAACAGGCAGGACAATAGACTCCCCGAGGCCAAGCTGCTCCCCTGGCTTTTATTTACAAAATGCACTAGTCACATAGAGGCAGGCAGGTAGGCGGACTGAGCCGTACCCAGCTGCCTGCTTTTCTGGATGGCGCTAGTCTGAGCCCAGGGAATGCCACTGACCCGGGCCGGAATGATTCCAGCTCGTGTCTAGCCTCCTCTAAAGATAAACTTGGGTACAAGCTCTCGAGGCTTGAGGGCTAGCTTAGCTGGTGGCTAAAAGCTAGGCTCCTTCATGCTAGGTCTGAAGCTCAGAGAAACTGAGGCATGCCTACGTAGGTTGGGGAATGGAGGGAAGAGATTCGTCGTCCCCAGCATCTGAAGACCCACTAACTTCACCGCACTGAGAGCGTCAATAGAGCCCAGGAGAACCACGTTAGGAAGAGTAGCCAGAAGTCGGCTTGCAGCCTGGTTGGCTGCCCTTGACCATGGGGGCTCACCAACTGGCCTGGGCGGCTGTGGCGGCTTGGGAACCGCGGAGGCGGTGCCCACTTAGAGCCAGAGAGCCTAAGGTGATGGGGGGGGGAGGGGAGCAGAGGGAGCAGTGAACCCCTCCCTCCCCCCACCCCCAACCCGCTTTTTGGAGTTCGGTAGAGGAAGAGAGCACTGAGGTAGGAGTCTGAAGTTTGGAGGGAGGCTTTGTGCCTCCGGCCCCGTTCAGGGTGAGGGGCTAATGGGTGCCTGGGCCCGGACTGCTGCAGTTCCCCTTCCTTGTCTGCCTCCCTTCCCTGCGTCGTAGTGGGGAACCTGGAAGGGAAAGGCCAAGCTAGGGCAGGGAAAGGCCACACCAGAGATCTCAAAGCCCTGCCGAAGGATTCCGCTGGCGCAAAGGAGGTGGTGCGTTCCCTCTGGTCCGAGTCGGCCCCCCCTCCCCCAGAGGCTCTCCCGCCCCCGCCGAACCCAGCCCAGCCAGCAGAGCCCAGCTGAGCCCCCCGCCCCGCTAATCCCCAAGACAATCTGTTGCTGCCCGGCCGGCTGCCGAGTGGTGAGCGGCGACCGGCCGAGCTGCGTGCGCCCCTGCTGCGGCAGCCCCCATCTCGCCACCCTGGGCCTGGCCCCGCACCCGGGCAGCCCTCGGCGGTAGCTGCGGTGGCACAGGGCAGCGAGGTGCGCAGGGCGGCCCGGCAGGGCACAGCAGGACAGACGGGCAGGGCAGACCAGGGCACGGCGGGGCAGACGGGCAGACTGGGCAGGGCAGACCAGGGCACGGGCAGGGTACCGCAGGCAGACGGGCCGGCGGACCTGGGCTCCGGCGCCCGCACACTCACCTACAGGATCCGCGATTCAGGGGTCCGGGGCGGGGGTGCCGAACACGGGGCCGCCTTCTCGCCGAGCCGGCCGGCGACCTTCCTCCGACTGTCCGTCCGGCCGTCGGTACGGGGCGCTGCGGGGCGGCCAGGGGGTCTGCCCTGCCCCGGCACTGGCTAGGGAAGGGGGCTCTGCCCCTCCTCTGCAGGGACACCCCAACTTCCTTCCCCCCCTCTCCCTGCTCGCCGGGGCTGCTCTGCTCTCCCCGGAGTCCCCGGCCCGCAGACGGGCACGGTGCCCGCTGCTTCTCCCTCTTCCTCTCCCTCCGCTCCAGCCAGCCGTCGGGCCGTCGGGCCTGCCCCGGGCTGGCTGCCTCACGCCTCCTCTGGCCCCTGGCTGCTCGCCTGGCTCCCACACGCGCCGAGCAGCACAACAAAGGGAGCGACACTGACACGGGGAACCTGCCACGGGAGAGAGCGCCCCGCGCGCCGGCTGCTCACGCACGCGCACACGGCCGCGCGCCCCGGCCCTCCGGGCGCTCCGCGCGCGCACGCGCACACACCCGCACCCGCGCACACACCCGCACCCGCGCACCGGCTGCCGGCCGGCGGCCAGGCAGGTCTGGAGGAGGGAGGAGGGAGCCGAGATGGGGGTGGGTGCGGGTGCGGCCCCACCGAGGCTCGGGGCAGACCTGCCCCAGGGCCCTGCCTGCTGCGCCCCTCGCACCCCCAGGGAGCCTTCTCTTCACCGCCCCCAACCTTCTCCCGAGCCTTGGGGTACCCAGCGGGAAGCCGGTCCCTAGAGCTGGGTGCCAGTCTGCCTGTCTGTGGTGGAGCGGGGTTGGGGGTGGGGCCTGGGGCCATGGTATGGGCAGCAGAAGAGAGAGTTTCTGGTGGGCTGGGGGCAGGCCTGGGAGGGGTTAATGTCCCCCTATGAATAGTCACCAAGGCAAGTGCCCACCGCCGACCTTCGATCTCATCCTGTCCTGGCTCTCCCATGACCCCCAATCCCTGGCTTCCCAGATGACTTTTCGAGGTCCTTTCTTTGCTCCCTCCTCTGCTTTTCCTGAGCCATGCCTGTGGCTGTCAGCAGCTTTCCTGGGCCAAATCTCAGGTCAAAATGAGAACGGTCTGAGACCCCATCCCCTCCTTTGGCACCTTTCCCTCTCCCCATTTCTCCGGTGGCCATCTAGCCTGTGGGGAGGGAGCCACTGAGAGCCCTGGATGGGGTCCCTTGAAAGGACAGCAGGGGCCATACAGGGTGCCTTCCAGTTAGCAGCCCGGTAGGTTTCCTAGCTCTGAAGCCAGGTTTCTTAGAGAGCCCAGTCTTGGGCCCAGGGTTGGAGACCAAGAAGGTACTACTGGACCCTGGAATGAAGCTTCCTCATCAGTGCCAGCCCAAGTTAGGTATTGTTTGAATGCTTCCAGTGGACTGCCTGGGCAGTCTGGGCAACCTCTTGCTGGGCCTACAGTTGGCCTCCTTCTGCTCCTGCCTGCAAGGTGGGCAGTGCCAACAAAAGGAGTCTTGGCACTGGGTAAACCTTGGGGCAGCTTAGTTTGCCTTCCTTTCTTCCCCCATCCCCTTCCTTGTAGCTTGCCTGAACTGGCGCTGGTGCTTTAATGCTTCAGACGCCACCACTCAACTAGTGACTGCAGGAAAATGGAGGGAGCCCTCATATCTCAAGGTGGGGGAGTGGGGAGGAGGCTTGTCTTCTCCATAAGCTCCTGATACAAAATGAGAACCCCTCACATTTAGGGTCTCCCAAAGAGTCTCCAAATACTGAACATCAATGAGGGCTGCACTTCTGAGCACTCCACCAAATGCTTAGGACAATTGCCTCTACTTCTGCTTGGTGAACACTCTGGGCTCTCTGGAACTGAGCCCCTGGGGCAGAAGTTTGAC
>CM053582.1:57535761-57562133 GCA_028627135.1 Pseudochirops cupreus | reverse complement strand
GGGAAAGGCATAATCCCTTCCTTGGCTTCTTCGTTCTTGAGGTCTGATTCACTTCTTAAAGAGATCTAGTCACTGAATGGGTGTTCTCTTACTCAAAGGAAGCACTTAAAAAGACCTTAGCTTAAAAGGGTCAAGGTCTCCCACTGCATCCTGGGCCACCTCCAGTTGTCATGATCAACATCTGGCCACTGGACCCAGATGGCTCTGGAGGAGAAAATGAGGCTGGTGACCTTGCACAGCCCTTCCTCACTCAAATCAAAGTCCATTGCAAGTCATGTCATCACCTCCCTGATGTCATGGTCCTCTTCGAGAATGAAGGACCAACCATACAAACTTGGAAGTTCACTCAATGAGAAAATGGATGTGAAAGGACTTTCTAAAGTTAGTCCTTTCCAAATGGAAGCATTGACTCAAATTACTGGGAAGGGACCCTTAACACTTATATAGGCAGTCAGTCACTGGGTCCAGTGGCTCATGGGGAAAGTCAGCCTTGAGCAATGTGAGATAGCTTATCTCAGCTGAGGGGATACAGAGGGTGAGCTTCCACAATCAGTGGGAAGGAGATTGTCAGATTTCCCATTTTTCTGGCTCTACTAGGAGCAAGTTGGCACCCTGGCTCCATGCACTCTCAAAGGCAACTTTGCAGCCAGTGGCTGAGTCCAATAGCAATTATCTGATGGCTTTCAGGGTTGATATCAATGGTAGTGGACACTTCTGTGGGGTCATTTTAAAGGTTGCCAAGTGCTTTACATTCATTCTCAGACCAGAACCACACCCAAATTTTGTGTGGCAAGTTCTACTGGCATCATTATTCCCATTGCACAGATAAGGAAAGGGAGGTACCATTAGCAAGTGTCAGAAGTAGGGGCCAAACTTGGTTCTCTGCTGACTCCAAGTCCAGAGCTCTTTCTGCTGGACCACAAGGGTGGTTAAGAGAGCCCCAAAAATCTTGCCTCCCCAAATCAAGTTCCACTCATTTCAAGGTCTTGACCATTGTTGTGACTGAAGACATAATATGTGTAGATGGAGGCTTAGTAAGCTTAGCTATGAAAGGGGACAAGAAGAGTTCTGATGGGGAGGACATTAAGGTACCATCAGTACTTGGCTCAGACTCTTCAATCCAGCACCTTTACCACACAAGCCCTCCTTAGACTTTGGCTCTAGGCATTAACTGGTTTGAAAAACAATTTCATTGTAAAGTTTTTTAAAATTATAAATGTAAGACAGAATGTGAAAGATTTGTAAAGTTGTTGGTACATGGTGGGGGCAGTGGACAGAACATTGTATTTTGAGTGTAAGGACCTAGGTTGGTTTCCTGGCTCTGATACTGTGTGACCTTGGGAAAGTCACAATCTCTCTAAGCCTCAGTTTCTTCATTTGTAAAAGTGGAGTATTGGACTTTTTTAAATTGTCTCTTAGTTAGAACATTTGTCACTGGAGCATGCCAGCCTCCAGTCACAGTGGATCTCAACAGCCATATTCTCTCAATAACTCTTCACATTGGTCTGGAGTACCTCTACAAACTCTGCCATGTCACAGAATCAGGGAATTTTGAATTTGGGAAGGACCATCTCATGCAACCCCAATGGAGCAAGAATTCCCACTACAACACAATTTATAAGTGGGCATCCAAGTTCTTGAAGCCCCCAGTGCCAGGAAACTGCTACCTCTGGCTTAACCCACCCTATTTTAGGAATTTTCCATATATCTTGGTGGTCTCTGCTACTTCTGCCCATTGCTTCTTGCTCTGTCCTTTGGGACCAGGAAAAGCAAGCTCCTTTACCACAGGATGGCCCTTTAAATATTTGAAGAGAATGGTCATGCTCTCTCTAAGTCTTTTCTCTGCCAGGTTCAACATCCCCAGTTCCTTCAACCAATCCTCAGGTGGCATGACAATCATCCAGTTGCCCTTGTTTGGGTGCACTTTAGTTAATTCTTAAAATGTGGCATGAGAACTGAAAAGCCATCTCCAGATTTGGCCTGACCAGGGGAGAGTCCACTACCATTATCACCTCCTTGGTCCTGGACAGTGCACCTCCCCCAGTGCAGCCTAAATGCTCATGGCTTTCTTAGCACCACTGGCTCACATTGAGTTTGTAGTCTAAGTGCTCCAGAACTTTATTAGATGAGATGCTGTCTAGTCTCATCTCCCCCAGCTTGCAAAGTTGATTTTTTGAAGCCAAGTCTAGGAGTAGTTTTTCAAAGGACATGTTGATTTGACTTAGAAATTGAAGCTGCCCTTTGCTAGTCGATTTCTGAACCATCTTCCACAATGTGATATGCCTTCAATTGCCTCCTTAATCCCCCAGTACCTTCCTCTTTTCTGTTCCCCCACCCCAGTGAAACCTGATTCCAGGAAAGGATTTGATTAACTCCTTCACACTGCTAAGACTTAATGTATGACCTCCAGTAGTACTGGCATTTCAAAATGGGGCACAAAGCCTTAAGCCATGGAAATGGTGTTCTTAATTGTAGAATTTCCAAAATCAGTAAACAAGTAGGATGCCATTGTGGGGACCATTCCATGAGTCAATCCCACCTTTGACAGCCCACACTCACTGTAGGTTATGCATCTGTCTCCACATCCATCCTCAAACCATTTGCAAGACTTACAGTTTACAGTTCAATAAAATGCATTAAATTTCTTGGTTACCAGTTTTTGAATTCCATCTCCACTGTCTTGGTCCCTTACTTTGTGTTTTTCTAAATTGCCATGAGTTATTAGGTAATGACATTGGAGTTTTAGCCTGATTCCCCCCCCCCCCTTTGTTACCCATTAAATCCATGTTCATGTTGCCTTTAAAGAAGCCAGATAAATAAAAGAATACGAAGAAAGGGGAAAACAGCATTTGTGATGGTGATGTTATATGAGATGACTCGCTGCAGAGTTGGGAAGGGGTACTTGGAAATGAAGGTAATATAGAAATAGAACAAAACACTTAAAAGTCATCTGACCTATCCAAGTGTTGGTTTTATGGAGAAAGCCACAAGTAGCTATATAGCCTTAGAAAATGGAGGAGGGGATTCTTTGGAAATTGCTCCTAAAATTACATTCAGTGCCAGAATATTCCTTCCAGGAATCATCAGCATTAGCTACTTTCCTAAAAGTCTTTTGTGCATGATTAAAAATACTCACACCTGCACCTAATTCTCAGTTGCTGAGAAAGCCCCTTGGAGCTCTCCAGCACTCAAGCCAAGTCTAAAAGGTTAGAGTTTTACCTGCCCCCAGAGCAAGCAGGAAGAATCTGCTGCCAATGTCACCCTGAACTTAGGACTTAAAAGTGTGGTAAAAAGCCCTCTATCTCACTGAGAGATGCCGATTCTTCTCTTTCATGCTGACAGGCAATTTGGCATATTTTAATTAGTGTAGTTAAGCCCTCGGGAAATATTGCTTGGCCGCCAGGCTTTTCATTTTAGTAAGAACTCAAGAGCCCAGGGAGAGCTTCAAATCTCCAAGACACCTAGGGACTCATTTTCAGCCATGAGTGCAACAGGCAATTCAATGCAGGCAATCTCAGAGCACCGGCGGGTGTGTTCAGGGCCCTGTGCTGGAGGAGGACAAAGATGAACAAGGCAGAGTTGCTGTTCTCATAGAGTTCTGGTCTATTAGGGAGGCTTGAGACCAAGATGCAGAGAACTAGGATATAAATTAGAATATTGCTAGGGGCTTGAACTTGATGTGAATAAAACCCTAGGAGACATTTTTTAAGGGAGGGGACACTGGCACCAGAACTTGGACTTGAGGGACAGGAAAAGTTTCATGAAATAAGAGGGGAGGGGTTCAATTACAAGGTACTGTGCTAGGCAATAAGGGTACAGAGAAACCTCCAGGAAGCTTACTTTCTACAGGACAATGCCATGCACACAGATGAGTTTAACAAGTTGGGGTGTCTTGGCAGTAAAGGAGAGATGCAAAGAATTCATGAAAAATTTGAGGAGGGAGAGAACACATCCATCTGGGAATTGGAGCAAGGGATTCATGGAAGAGACATTGTTTGAGCTGGACCTGGAAGAAAGAGAAGAAATCAGAAAGCTTGAGATGACAGTGCCTGGCACACAGTAGGTGGTTAATAAATGCTTGTTGACTGGATGAATCGCATGAAAGGAGGGAGTGCATTCCAGGCATGGAGTACAGATTGCATGAATCTATGGAGATGAGCTGGGCAAAGTGCTATACTTGGAGTCTGGAAAAAGTGGGTTAAAATCCTGCCTCAGGAATGGCTAGGTGGCTCAGTGAATAGAGCACCAGCCCTGGAGTCAGGGAGACCTGAGTTCAAATCTGACCTCAGACACTTAACATTTACTAGCCATGTTACCTTGGGCGAGTCACTTAACCCCAATTGCCCTGCCAAAAACAAAAAAAAAATCCTGCCTCAGACATTTACTAGGTGTGTGACCCTGGACAAGTCACTTATCTCTCAGAGCCTCAGTTTCTTCACCTGTATGATGAGGATAATAATACCTACTTCACAGAGCTGTTGTGAGGATTGCACCAATTTGCAAGTAGATTATGGAATGTGAGCTGGTTTTTGTTGGAAATATTATTGTGATTATCTGGCAGGCTGAGTGTTGGGAAGATTTAACCTAGTCTAGTTTGACTGGAATGGAGTATAAGGCAAGTAATGTGAGATCAGCTGAAAAGTCAGGTTGGAGCCAAATTATGAAAGGTTTTAAATGTCAGGCTAAGGAGCCTTGCAGCTGAGAGAGAAGCACAGAAGGTTTTTGAGTCAGGAAAGTGCCATACATGGTCAGACCTATTCATTAGGAAGATGAATTCTGCAGGTGTGGGAAGGATGGACTGGAGAGGGGAGAGACTGGAGGCAGGGAGACCAATTAGCAGGCTATTGCAGCAGCACAGAATCAGACTGAGCATCCTCTTTGGCCCCAGCACATCCATTCAGGTGGCTGGACAGGCACTTGCCAAAATCAGCCAAGTAATTACTGGGTGATTTGTGTATTGGAACAAACATTTGCATATGAAAATGACTTCAGCAACTGGATTGATTAATAATTGGTTTTTAATGTGGGGCCCAGGGAGTGAGCCCTGCAATCTCTGGAAACTTTTTCTTGTCTGTTCTTGCCACTGAGTAGCTTCACCTTTGGTATTTTCTCTGACAGGCAGAAAGCAGCATTATCAAGCTGAGGGAACAGACAGGGAGAGAAAAAAGGGCAGAGAGAGAAAGAGAGATGGAAAGAGAGAAGGGGAGGAGATGGAGGGGAATAGAGCATGTATTAAGCCCTTACCGTATGCCAGACACTGAGCTAAGAGCTTTACAATGATTGCTTCATTTGATTCTCAACAACCCTGGAAGGTAAGTGCTATTGTTATCTTCCTTTTATGGATGAGGAAACTGAGGCAAACAGAGGTTAAGTAACTTGCCCAGGGCCACACAGCTAGTAAGTGTCTAAGTCTAGATTTGAACTCAGTTCTTCCTGGCTCTAGACCCAATGCTCTATCCACTGAGCCCCTAGTGGAGCTGGAAGCAAGGGTGTGGGGGAGCATGGTGGCATGATGTGAAGGCATCTGTGGAGTGTCATGAAGGACTCTTTCCAGGCAAGATAAGGTGAAAGGTTCCCTCTCAGAGCCCAAAGTTCTTGAGATGGAATTTAAGATCTGGTTGGGGGTGGGGAATGGCAGTGAAGGTGGGAGTGCAAACAGAATGATGGTTGGGAAGTGATTGTGGAGGCCAGGTTCCAGGCGCAATAAAGCAAAGGCTCATCTAGCAGGAGAAGAAACAAGAAATGGGGGAAGATCAGGAGAGGGAAGCAATATGATACTGAGGCTGTGTCCACAATAGTGCCAGAATGACTGGTTAAAATGAGAAAATTTCAGTCAACTCAGGGTTTTGGCTGAGATGTTATAGATGAAATGCTTTGTCTGGCGGAGACTGCAGACAGTAAAACAGAGCTAGGACCTGACTCCTCTCTAGCACAGAGTTTCCCGTCGCCAGAGAAATCAAGATAAAATCAGCTGGGGGAAGCCAGATTTATGACCAGGATTCTTTCCCCAGTATGCTGAGGAGCTGGGACTTCAAGGACGCCTAAAGCAGTCTCTGGCCAGAACCAAGGACAGCTCCTTAGCTCAGGCAAGGACTTTTTTTTTTCCTTTTAAAATTAATCCTTTTCTAATGAAATGCAATGAGGAACTTCAGTAAACTCCTCCTTCTGGTTCTAAGAGCTTGCAGCTGTATCACATTTTGATGGAAAGGGGACAGCAACAAGCTTAAATTCCTACCTGGGCTCCAACTTGGATGACTCATTTTCACACCAGGAAAGATAGCTTTGGCACCGCATAGCCCTCTGTTTACACTCCAGTGCCCACTGGTGGTGGTCAAGCAATCATCTTTTTTCCTTGAATTTTTGAAAGGAGATTGGCATTTACCATAGGATGGTAAGATCATAGGATGCTGGATTGGGAAGGCACCAGAGGAACTGTCTAGCCTAAACCTCTCATTTGACAGAGAAAGAATTGAGTTCCAAGGAAGAGAAAAGTTTCAGGAACATCGAATGTCCAAATAGGAAGCGATCCTCCTTGCTTTAGAGTCAGGGAAACTGAGGTGGGGGGGGGATAGGTACAATGTTTAATTCGATGTCCCCCATATTTATTTGGTAAGCACTTACTATGTGCAAGGCCCTGTTAGGTACTGGTTAAAAGAGTCCAAATGGACTTCTATTCTGGAATTCAAAATGGGTCTCCTATCTAAATCACATCCTCAATTCTTTTTTTTTTTTAATTTAATCTTCCACCGACATTCAGATGAGTCCTGCCTGGTGCTGATGTGACAACAATTGCTTTGATGTCGAGACAAGCATTTGGGAATTACCTATCTTTTCAAGGTAAAATTGGCCCTTGAATAGGCTATTTCACTCTCATCACTCCCAGTGGAAGAGTGAAGCTATGGCCTTTGCTGCCACGGTCCCTTCCAAGCCCTCTTGTACTTCAGAGGCTTCAAGACCTGAAATCAAGACACCTGTCCCCAAATCTTGCCTCACCTCTGTCCTAATGTTGTGGTCATGGGCAAATTGCTCAACCTATCTGTGCCTCAGTTAACCCATATATAAAATGGGAATAATACTGTTCTCATTCCTCATTTCACAGGAGTATTGTGAAGAAAGCAGCTTGCAAGCCTTAAAACTTTATAGAATGTGAGATCATATTCTAATGCTTATAATCTCACATGGGCTTATACATTCAATGTCTCCTATTGTTTGCTCATCAGGACTGAGTCCTATATTCTCTAAAAAACTAGGTTCCAGCTGTTCTTCCATCCCTACCCAGAAGCCGTCATGGGACTAGGCCTGCCTGCTAGAGATACTGTAAGACTTCTTCAGGTGTAGACTGCAGCACCAGCGTTTCACTATTTTCTTGAACACTGACTGGAGAGAATAATAGACGCAGAACATCAAAGCTGAAAGAGCTCTCAGAGGTCATCTAAGGAAATCGAGGCTCAGATTGGGGCTTGCCATATCCAAGGTCATGCAGTGACTAGAGGCTAGCTCTCCTGTTTCTCCTTCATCCCCATTGGGCTTCCTAGTACTCCCCAATATCATAAAACTCCCCAGGAAAAATAGTAGTTAATGTTTTGATGTCTATCCAGGGGAGCTATGCAAATCCCGGATTTCCATCTTGCCACTGGCTCTGGAGACCTTTAGCAAGAGAAGAGATGATCTCTGACCTGTCTCTGATGATTGAAACATCCACCTTCCTGAAGATGGAAACCTGGGCCAAATACCCAGCTCTGAAATAGTGCAATCAGCAGTTAAAGGCCAGGCTGCTTAACCAGGGAATAGATTTTTCAGACATTCTACAAAGATAACCAAAACTAAAAATGCCTAACGGGTGAGGAAGCTGAGAAGGAGCTGCTCTAAGCAAGGGGAGATGATCAAGAACCCAGCCTATGACCATTCTGCTCAAAGACACAGGCAAATTAAAGGTCCTCCCTGGCTAAAGGTGGGGTGAAAAGGCCAGGGTTGTTCCTAGGAAGAGGAATGACATTGTGTGCCCAACTTTCCCTTCTACTTCACCCCAACATTTCTATCCAGGTAAAATGAACTTCAGATGACCATCAGGAATCACCTCAAATAAGAAAAAAAAGTCACAAAAGAGCTATGCCCTAGGGAGAGTGGGGGAGGTTGTATACCGTATGTCTCTGACCATGAGATCTTCTCTGGTACTGGCTGGGGAAGTCACCCCAGTCTCTCTCTCCACCCACTCCTGCTGCTTCCTTGAGTTACTGCATAGATTCTGGAAGCACAGAAGACCCCTCCAAAGTCTACAATCTAAGGCAATTTGCCATGCCCTGGATTATAAGGTAGAGGGAGCAAAACAATGACCCAAGACTGAGAGGGAAAATGCAAAGCCCTTATTCCAACATTGTCCAAACAGACTGTCAAATAGATTGCAAGCAGTAGACTTGCAGGCTTTATGGAATTTGTCTGTAATTAGAGTACAAACAGCATTTCCCACTGTGGCTGGATGGCCAAATGTTTCATATCACATTTTGAGCTGATGGCTGGACACATCTGGCTATATTCAAGCAATAGAAGAGAGTGGCTTTTTTTAAAACATCATTACCCTCACAGAGGACTTAATGATTCCAGATACATGGGACTAGGCCCAGTGCTGAGCAGGGTTGCATGAGAACATGTGATTTCTGCTCTCTGTTTTACAGGATGAGATAGATAAAACCACATAATTTGTACTTGAATGTGTAACATTACTTCAAAGATATGTTGAATACTCCTTGGAGGACTGGAGTATGAATTGAATATACCCTCAAGAAGAACTAAAAATGAATAAATTGCAAGGTAAAGTCAGTCTCCATTATTCATTTTGCATGCTTTCCACATGATGGTACTGCCATCAATTCATCACCCGCAGAAATGTGAGCTCATTGATCTGCACTCCAGGTGTGCTGCCACCAGGTGGTAGGTTGGTGCCTCAGTCTCCATGGCCCCACCACAAGGCACATGTTTTATCTGAGACTTTGATCAAAGCCATTGATTTCCCACTTGAGAGAATTTTTAATAATAAAAAACCCCCACAGCTCACGAAAGAGCTAAATGTAAGTATCGATCAACAAAAACAAGTTCAGCATTATTGAGCAGTATTCTAAGTTAAGACTGTAACGTCTGGGTGGGATCCCTCACTTTTCATGCTTACTCTTAACTGTCATTTATCACATCCAACCTTGACTTTCCCCTTCTGGTAGACGTACTCCTTTCTAGCATTCGGCACCCAAAAATGGGCTTCCTTTCTAGCCTGCCTTGATAGAAGGAAAGAGCATTGACTTTGGAGTCAACAGAAGGGCTGGAACATTTTGCCTGCATTTGCTGCTTACCATAGGATCCTGAGTAAGTCACTGATGCTTTCTAGGGTTCAGTCTTTTCTTCTGTAAAATGAGATGCTGGATTAGGTGACTGAAAAGCTAAGTGTTCTTAAGTGTTCCCCACAGTGCCAGACACTGTGCTAAATGCTGGGCAGTTGAGGGGAGATACAAATATGAAAGTGAGATAGTCTTTGCCCTCAAGGCACTTACATTCTAACAAGGAAGACAACAGAGATAGGGGAGTCATGGCCACATAGAGCTATTTTGGCCACGGAGGTCACAGGAATGGTGAGTGGTATCCATGTCCCCTTCAGGAATGCTGGTGTGGATTTGATGACTATTCTCAGAGCCAGAGGGAAGGAGATGGGTGTAGTCTGGGGCAGCTCAGGTGCCTGGGGGGTGGCTCTGGGGGCACATAGCCATGGTGAATTCTCACCAATCCGTTGTATAGGGCCCTAGGGTGGGAGTTGCAGTTTCGGGGGGGGGGGAGGGGTTGAAAGGTGGAGATGATTTTCTTGGTTCCTTTTATTTCTAAACGTTATGATCCCATAATGTCTGCCAGAGCTGATCCATAGCTCCAGCTGATCCATAACTAATGTGAGTTCACCATCATTAGCATCTCTGGCTAATGCCTTCAGCTTTTACAAAGCTCTGGCCATGCTGGCCTCAGTCTATATATCCTAGGTAATGAGTTGGAGGTGATAAAAGGGCTGGCCTTTCCTGGAGCAGTCTTAAGGGTCAAGCCTCATTTCCTTTGCCTGACCTATGTTCATTCTCTCACTTCACCAATGCAGAAAGAGAGGCTGATAGGGGTCACTATAGCTATTACTTCAGGGTTAAGGCATTGAAGTACCATTCCTCTCCTGCTTACCCTTCTCTCACTATTCCCCCCACCACCAGAGAACGTCATTGATTTTACAGTCTTGCTTAGGGCTAATCTCATTTTGGAAAGAAATCCTTTCCACCTTCTTTGGCCCTTGAATCTCTTAGACCAACATGGACTTCCAAGGGCCTCAGAAAGCCACTGCATTCTACTTCTCCTTCTCCCCTGTGAGCTGGCCTCTCATTTCCAAGCAGCATGGCAGGCTCCATCAGGATCCTAACCCTTCACTGCTCCATGCTGGGTCTCTCCTCCCATCTCATCTTTGCAGCCAATGATCCTCACAACCCCTTTCTCCACAGACAACATCAGTCTTAATTGGAGAGTGACATTAATGGGAAGAGCTTAATTATTTTATCTCCTTCTTGATGACTCCTGTTCTTTCCCCCCTTTGTGACTTTGCTTAGGATGGCCAAGGCACTACCTTGCTGCCAATTCCCAGGGCATCTGCCTTAGCAGGGGAAGCTGTGTATGGAGCCAATAATGGCTTTCTGGGAACATCACTGTCTCTGGTGAAATGGCCCCTGTGGAGAAAAAAATACTTTCCCCCTAAACTTGCTGACAACAGAAAGTTGACTAGAGAAGTGATTGAGATACAAGGGTGCATCTAGGAAACAAGAATCCATTTGGCTTCTGAGAAGGGACACGAAAGCATCACTGATCTCAGATTGCTGCATTAACTTCTCCTCAATAAACACGTTTACCAGGTGCCAGAGACGCAAAAACAAAACCGCACCTACCCTCAGGGTACTTACATTCTACTAGGAAAATGCCACTTTACATCAGAGGAAACTGAGGCAGGCAGAAGTTAAGTGACTTGCCTAGCTAGCGAACATCTGAGGCCTGATTTGAACTCTTCTTTACTCCAGGCCTGGTACTCTATCCACTGTAGCACCTACTAGCCTCTAGAGGGAGGAGAGAATGTTAGTACTTTGAGAGGGCGATCCAGAAACATCCAGTGGAGGAGATAGCTCCTGAGCTGTGCTTGGAAGGAAACTGGTTTGTCTGAGATGGGGGATGAGAGACAACAGGAAGCCACATCATCCCCGAGCTGGAGAGTCCTACCTCCCTTGTATGGACTTATCTCCTGGAAGGTTATAGGCTGGGTATCATTACTTTTATTTTACATAGGAAGAAACTGAGATCCAGCAAGGTACAGTGACATGGCCAAGGTCACACAGCTAGGAGAGGAGCCACAACTTGAACTTACCTCCTTCAACTTCAACCCAGCTGCACCAGATTGCTTCTGAGGTGATTGATGCGTCCAAACTGGAAGGTGAAGCTTTCTTGCTACCACCCTTGACTTGGGGGCTCAGAAATCAAGAGTGTTTTCATCTTGTACTTGGCTGCTGTCCCCTCCGCCTTTCTTTGCTTCCAAGCCATTGGGACTGGTATTGTTAAAAGTCTGATTTGGACCCGAACCTGGGGATAGATTGCCCTGAAACACCTTTGAGGTGTTTCTCCATCAATGTGGATGGACCTGTGCTGAATGAGGTGCCCCGTCCTGTTTCTGTCTCTCTGTCTCTGTCTTTTTCCAAGTTCCCCTTGTAACCACAATGGTCCTTCAGACTCAAGACTACTAGCTGTGGCCACAGAACAGAGAGAAGCCATCTAGGTGCTTTGGGCATTGGACTTGGGCCTTGTCAGACATCGCCTCCCCTTATCCTCTTCTCCCTTCAAGATTGAAAAGTGAAGGAGTTGCCTTGAAGGGCAAGCCCCCTACACTGGGGGCATTGAGGCACAGGTAAGTGACCACTTATCTGGCATAGCCAGAGGAGATTCCAGATTCTTGGATGCTCAGATTCTACCCAACTCAGCCAACTAGCCTAGAAATGTAGAAGCCATTCAGACCAATGTTCATATCTAAGATTAGAAGGCAGTCAGCCCAATGTCTCATACTGATACGGTTCTGCAATCCCTGCTCTAACACTTACTACCTGCATGACCCTAGACAAGTGATTTAGCCTCCATTGGGCTCAGTTTCCTCAGATGTAAAAGAAAGGAGGTGGGCTAGATGACCTGATCTTGAAGGTCCTTCTGGCTCTAAGTATCTGTTCTTATGAAACTAAGTGTGCAGAGGAATTGATCTATTCGGTAAGAGCTCAAGGGAGGAGCTGTTTGGAGGAGAGGAAACAGCTTTGGGAGAGGCTGATAGCTGGAAAGAGAGGACTTGGCTTCCTGGTCATTTGCTGAGAGATTTGGTCTCTGGGAACATTTTGCCCTCTGGAGCTCACTGCAGGCTAGTAATAAGTCAAGACTTAGACCAGCAGTTGGTAAACAAGGAGGGTCCATGTGATTGGGCCATTTGTAACTAGGCCCTCCATAGGAAAAACCTGTTCTTTAATCATGCCCATGGCAATGAAAGACCCTGGAAAGCCTGGCCAATGGTCTAAAATGAGTAGAGCTTAATGTGCTATTGAAGGGGCCAATTGGATTCTCACTGGAGCGAGAACCACAACTCCACTGACTCTGAATAAGCCCCAGAACAGCTGACCATTGCTCAGGTTTGGGGCTGACAAGGCCCTTTTCAGAAACTCTCTCATTTGAGCCAAATAGATCTGTGAGGGAGGCAGGGCACAGGAGCTGGATACTCTGGGAAGGAAGGGCTTCCTGCCTCTTTTCAAATACCTTCTGAAGTGTAATCTCAGCTCCTTCACAGAACCCAATGACAATCAGATCTGGAGAGGTGAGGAGCTAATGGGTGTTCAAGGCAAACCTCTGACCTTCAACCCTGGGACAAGAGAGAAGACGATATAGGCAAAGGGGCTAACAAGGGCCCTGGCAGGCCTGGGCTGAGCTCCTTGGATCTCAAAACAATCTGGCATCTGGTTTTGCATTTCTTAATTTTGTATTTTTGAAGGTTGGCTGCTTATTTTTATAAAATTAAATTGAGTTGTTTTAGGTTCTTTGATGAGTAAAATGAATGTCCTTTATGAGGCAGTATTTAATAAATGTCTACCTGAAATAAAAGATCAAATTCTCTGGGTTCTCACCCTCATGACATGTACTATTGATGGGGTGGAAGTAGTCACTTCCTAAACTTCCTCTTCTGCTCATGCCTCTGGGCTATGGTGAGGAAGGGGGTGTAGGGACAGGAGCAGCAGTGAGGAGGTGATGGAAGGTGATGGGATGGGATGGGATAGGATGTGGAGGGGGCTGAAAGGCTCCCTGCCTCATAAGGATACAGTGATACAGTTGAGAGGGCCCTTAAGCCACTTCATCTAGTGGTTCTTCATCATAGGTGATGAACTTTTATTTTAACCATTTTCAATACACTTTTACTAATTTAAAAGCTTGATTCTGATAAGGGCTCCCATAGTCTTCACCAGACCACCAAAGGGGCCCATGACACTGAAAAGGTTAAGGACCGCTGTTCTAGCCCAATACCTCCATTTTACAGATGGTAAAATGAAGGCCAGAGAGGAGAAGGTACTTGGCCCAAGTTCACACAGTCAGTAAGCAGCAAAGCTAGTGTTTAAACCCTGGGCCTCTGACTCTCAATCCAGGGCTTGTTCCATCCTACTGGCAGAGAACATCATGTGCAACCTTTGACAGTGGCAACTATTTCTGGTAAAGCCCTGGGAAGGCCCAAGAAGAGACTGGGCTGTAGCAGAACTCCTTGCTCCTACCTCCCTATGCCCATCACCCCCCCTCCCCCCGCTACCTTTCATAACCATTTATTAAGCATTTCCTATGTGCTTACTGAGAGGCAGCTAGGTGGCTCAATGGTTAGAGTGCTGGGCCTGGAGTCAGGAAGAACTCAGTTCAAATCTGGCCTCAGACACTCACTAGCTGTGTTACCATGGGCTGGGGTGGGGGGGGGAACCTGTGACCTCAAGGCCACACGTAGCCTTCTAGGTCCTTGGATGCGGCCTTTTGACTGAGTCCAAGTTTTACAGAACAAATCCTTTTATTAAGCTCTGAGATGCTGGGATTTCTCTGCCTTGTGACTCTAAGAAGTCTATAAAAAGAGGGCAAGGAGGAGGGAGAGATCATTTCTGCCTAGGGAAGAGAGTCTTTAAAGGTTTTTATGGGGTGCTGGAGATGGACTAATGGGGTTAGCTAATGGACATCTAATCTAATGGGCATTTAATCTCAGAAGTCCCTACGTATGGTCTACAGTTCCGTGGTTAGGGACCAGTTAGACTAGGTGTGCAGTGAAGGGGGCAAACTGGTCTCCCTAGATTCCCTACCAAATTCCTTCCAGCTCGAATACCTTTCCCCTTTCATCTGCCCAGCTTCTACCCAGAGGATGCCCTCCTGGTAGGACTGGTCGCACAGCAGAAGCCCAGGCCCTGGGAGTGTGTGGACGTCAGCAGATGGTCTTATATTGGGTTTTGCCATTGGGAAGCCAGCTCTTTGTCAGAAGCTATATATTTTTGTGCCTGTTTTTTTTAAGCCTCTCAGCAAAATATTCAATGAAACAAGCTCATGTCTGAGGCAGAGGCAATTATAAAACACAGAGAATTGGAGAATGACAAATGGTAATTATTGCAAAGCTCTGGTTTTTCTCCCTCTCCCCTGATACCCAGTGATGGAGCATTCAGTTGCCCTTGGCTTATCACCAGAGGTTTTGTTGATCGCTTTTGTCTTTGGAGGAGGAATGTCAATAACAAAGTGGTGTGAGCTTCATTGCCATTGCTGAAGTTAGGCAGGAGACTGGGGATTTCATGTCACCATGGAATTTCTTTTCACTTGTTCTTTTCATTAACCACAGGAGGAAAAAAAGAAGCCCATTTGGTGGCATGCGGTCTGCCTGAGATGTTCTTGTGGATGCAAAATGTACCCGACCCCCCTCCACAAATTCCCCTTTGTCCCCCCTCAGCAAGACGGGGGTGCCTGCTGTTCAGAGTCATTCAAGGCAGTGACTAATCAAGCAAACATATTCCAAGGGCTGACCCCATCACTCCTGATCCCAGACAGCTTCCACACTGACAGCCATCTGCCTTTGAAATGAAATGCTAGAGACAGAGGAGGAAATGGCCCCACTGCTCTAGCCTAGGGGCTATTTGTCCAACTGATTTCGCTTTGATGAAATCCAGAAAGCAAAGCCCGGTCTGGGGCCATGGCACACACCCACTTGGCTCTGACCTGAAGTGCCTGGCTGCTGGGGAGCTCCAGGAACTCTGTGGCCATGCAGTCGGCTCCTCTCCAGGGGCTGTCTCACAGTGCAGCTCACTATCACTAAAGAATGGCTATTTCCCTACTTGGAGCATGTGGCCACTTTGAGGAGATAAAAGCATTGTCCCTGAGTAACACATCAGACAGTAGGGGATCCAAACCTCTCAGAGCCACATCTCCATGGCCAAAGGCCACCAGCACTTTCTAAGTCATCTCTTACACAGCTGACTTCCAAAATGGGACAGGGGAATGTACAATTACGATGAATAAGCTTGTTATTTCTCTGATGTGGAACAGTTTGCAAAATGCTATAAAGGTGAAGGTCGCTGCTAGAGGCATGATTATACTCTTTTTCAAATGAGGAAACTGAGACTCAAAAAAGGGAAATGACTTGTCCAAGGTCACTCGGCTAATGAGTATCTGAGGGGGGGATTTGAACAAAGGTCTTCTTGACTCTACATCCAGTATTCTAATAACAACAACAATGGTCATTTATAAAGCACTTTTGGGTCTGCAAAGCAGTTGCTATGCACACATATATACATATACATACATACACATGTATACTCATTTAATCTTGACAACAACTTTATGAGGAATATTATTATTCCCATTTTACAGGTGAGAAAAATAAAAGCTGAAGCTGTGTCAAGCTACAGCCACTAGTTACTCAGGTAGGATTTGAACTCAGGTCCAAATCTAGTACTCTATCCATTATAGCACCCAACTGCCTCTAATTACTCCATCACAAGGTGTCCTAGAACTCACTAGCTTTCCCAGGTCTCTCTCACTTCAGCCTCACTTCATACCCCAATACCATCCATCTATACCCCATACCTCCCAACTTCCCCACTACATCACTTTTCACTTCTTGCCCCAGAAAGTTCAAGTGAAATCAATATTGCCCCTGCTCCCAGAGAGGGTATGCCAATCGATTCTTCAATGGCTCTATCCATCAGTCCTGTCATTTCCCAAACCCCAAGACCCTTCTCTGGCTACCAGTCTTTTCAGTGTGTAGTTGGTTCCTACTAGAACATAAGCACCTTGAGGGCAAGGACTGTCTCGCTTTGAATTTGTATTTTTACCCCTAGCAATGATCACAGTGCTTGGCACAGAATAGGTAGAATGTAAGAAATACTTTTCAGCCACTCAGCTATTCTAGTGGTTACTTCTAGCTCTGGCCCTCTCTGATCCTAAAGGCCTTCCTCTCTCTAGGTCTTGGTTTCCTGCATTTGGCTTTGTGATGATTGTTTCCTTTTCTATATGTTCCCCAACCATCTCTTTAATAACGTATTCTCTGTGCTGGAAATCAAAGTCAAACTTGCTATGCTATATTTTATGGACTCTATTCTCTTCTCTGATTCAAGAAATCAAAATCCTTCTGTAGTCCAGTGGTAACTTTCTCATGTTCTGCAGTCTTTATCACTGACAGTGGCTCACCAGTAATATCTACCAGGATTTTTAGGACCCTGAGTGATAGCTGATATAGGCCAAATGATTTGAACATATCAAAGGCAACTAGGTCAGCACATTTTGTTGTCACAAAGAACTGGGGGGAGAAAAGGTGGGAGACCATCAGTTGGGGTATGACAACAAATTATAGATTATGAATATAATGGGATATTAACTTGACATCAGAAATTGTAAAAGAGAAAGATTCAGAGAAACCAAGGAAGACTCATATGAACTGATACAGAGTAAAATGAGCAGAACTAGGACAACAATTTATAAAATGACTACAATAATGTAAAGGAAAATAATTTTGTGAGATTTAGAATTCTGGTCAATACAATGGCTAGTTATGCTTATAGAAGAATGAAGATGAAGCACATCTCCCACCGCTTGGCAAAGGGGATGGATCAAGGTTGCAGAACTAGACATATGTTTAATGACACAGACAATAAACATGTGATTTCTTTTTGTTTGGCTGTACTTGTTTGTTAAAAGGAAGGATTTTTTCATTTTTTGGAAGCAGAAGAGGTATAGAGGGCATCCTAGTGATGCAAAAAAAGGACGGAAAGAAAAATGTCAATGAAACAATTAAAATACAGTAAAGAGAACAGAAAGGCATTCAGAAGAGAACAGATTAATAGGGCAGTGTTGGTACTATCATATATAGTTTATTTAATTTGCTCTTTAAAATATAAGCCACACATCATAGAGAGTCATGGTTTTATATATATGTGTGTGTGTGTGTGTGTGTGTGTGTGTGTGTGTGTGTGTGTGTGTGTGTGTGTGTGTGTTGAGTTTTTCAGTTATGTCCAACTCTTCATTACTCCATTTGGGGTTTTCTTGGCAGAGATACTGGAATGGTTTGCCATTTCCTTCTTCAGTTTATTTTATAGATGAGGAAACTGAAGTAAACAGGGTGAAGTGACTTGCCTAGGGTCACATGGGTAGTGTCTGAGACTAGATTTGAACTCAGGTCTTCCTGACTCCAGGTCCAACATTCTATCCACTTCTTTCTTGTTCTTCTTCATATATAGAAATGTTGGTTGTTGATGTTTGTGAAATTCTCAATAAAAAGGAAATATTATTCAAAAAAGGGGTAGTGAGAGGTGCTCTTACCATCTTCTTACTTAACTTTGGTTTCAACTCACTAAAATGGCACTTTTTTCTCTCCTTTCTGGTCCAAACATTTTATTTGGCAGAAAAAAAAGAAACCAAGCAAAATGTAAGCAACTCTACATTGTCTCCATTGTCTGTTATCATCATAGCTCACACACTTTGGTGTCTACCTGGCACCCAACTCTCAGCTGTGACTCCAAGAAGTTGTAGCATGCTCAGCAGCCACCCCCTGGTACATCCTGGGAGATGGGCTACACCAGGATGAGGGTAACTGATGGGCCTCAAACCCATCAATGAGTTAGGGGATGTCTGCCCCAAGCCTGTGAAGACTTCCACCAGTGGAATGGGCAGATGATTGGTTCCCATTGGTTCCAATGGCCATGAAGGCAGCTGAAGCAGACATTGTGAGTGCTTAGAGCTTGGTCAGACATTGAAAATGCCAAGGTCATCTGCTACAGTCCGGCTCATTGCCAGCTGGCTTGACTTTTATCTTGCTACTGGACTTCAATGCCTCTGGAAAAGAGAGTGAGGCTGACCACTGTGTGAAAATCTGCCTCATTTAGATCCAATTCAAGTGCAAGTCAAGGCATCACCTTGTGATATCATTGAGTCTCTTCAAATTGAAGGACAAACAGCAACAATGACGATGATGACGACAATTATTCTCCTGCTGTCTTCCATAGTCAGCAGACAAATCCATCCCTCCTTGATCCTACTCTTTTACCAGATAAAATCAAAACAAGGCAGACTAATTTTTTGATCATCCTTAGATTTCATTGCCAGCCTTGCTTCGTTCTTAGCTTGGGAACACGTCTTGATTTTCTGCTTTTCCTCTATTACTTGCCTTTGCTTCCATCTTCTTTTGTCCATGCCTTTTAAAAACTGAAGGTGGTCAATTCGTTAGTTCTCTCTCTCTTGCCAAGCCTTGAGAATTTCATTCCTGAGCACTTCCCAACACTCTTGGGTTGATTTTTCATGCATCATTTTCATTCATTGGATCTTCTGTTTCCTTTCTCTGAATCCTCTTGAAATCTGCTTCCTGATGATCTCCACCTAGGCTAACCCTCAGACCTGGCTTTGCTCTCCTTTTATGACACAGATTCTCTGATGGAGTGGTCCCTTCCTCCCAGGGTATCCAGGATTTTGCACTTCAGCTGCCAGTGCCTCCTACTGAGGGCAGCAACTGCTTTGTTTTTGTCTTTGTAACTCCAGCACTTGGCAAAGTGCATTGAACACAGTAGATGCTTGTTGCATTTGGATTGGATTCTCCTGTTCAGGTCCTTCTTCTGCTTCAGCTTTCTCAAGTCCAAATTCCCTTCTCCAAATTCAATTCTAAAATTCTCTACATCACTTTCAGTATATCACAGAAGGACAGAACAGGAAAGCTAGAAGGGCCCTCTGTGGTCATCTTGTCCCATCTTACTGGCTTCTCCTCTTTCTCCAAGTCCTGACTTTCCCCTGCTCCTTCTCCTTCTCAGAAGCAGCCTCCAGGGCCCATCACAGGGCGGGGCTCAAGGTAAGCAATAAAGAACACTTGTTGAATGGAATGGAATGAAATGGGAAAAGTGTTAAGGAAATAGAGCACAGGACAGACTCCAGGCTTTGGCTCTAGGGAGGAGGGACTGGGAGGTCAGAAAATACTCTGTAGTTTACCCCAAATGATTATGGGATAAAAGCAGGCAGCTCTGGTATGTAATTAACCAAGTGTCTGGCATGCCCAGTGAACACAATTAGATTGCCTATCTTCTTACATCCTATTGTTGGGTTTAAAATGTCTATCTAGCCACTAAGTGGCCATACTTCTCATTGATTTGGGAGCTGTTGCACCTGACCTACACCTCCTGCTGTTCTCCATGTTCCCTGTGGAGAAGCATGTTCATTGACCTGCACTTGGGAGCTAGTAAAGAGAAAGCCAGTGTTCTCCCATCCAGGGCAACCCAGCCAGCCTGATGTCAGTGCACACTGTGCTCTCTTTTCAAGGCAGTGAGCCTCTAAGAAGATTGCTGAAACTCTGAAGCCTGCTGTCCATGCTACATGAGGCATCCTAAGCAGGTGAGCCCAGCTGTGGTGCCTTGCCTTTGCACAGACTCTATATGCCTTTCCAATTCTGGCCCATTAGGACAAATGGAGGCCTCTTTCACTGGCTCTGGGCTGGGAAGCAGGCTGGGTATTGGTGTGTATTTCTTGAAAATCCACATGCTTGCTGGCTGCCCCTCTCTTAATCCTCCCTTTTGTTTAGGGCCCAGTCCAAAGTCAGGCATATCTAGGAAGTCTTTCCTGACTGCCGTAGGTCTGCAGGGGACTTCCACTTCTTAGTCAATCATCCTATAAGAAGAGATCTCTGAGGCTCTGGCAGTGTGGGATTATGGAAGCATGCTACATCTGGGCTTGCTTAGTGGCTCCATGACCTTAGTCACTTACCTTCTGGGCCTCAGTTTCCTCCTCTGTCAAATGAGGCTTGGTAGAACACTATGACTAGCTCTCTCTAACTTTCACTGGCCACTGCTTCTTTGGGCTTTGTTTTTACGTCATTAATTCTACTAGATTTTGGGCATTTTTTCATTACTTTGATATTTGTATTCATGTCACTCATATGAACTGCTCCCCTAATGGCTTCCTTTCTTTAGCTGAGGATTCTGGGACAGCCCTTGCCTTTCCCCAGAGACGCATAGTCAGAGCCCTCCTGAGGTTCTTCCTGTAGAATAATGCCAAGCATTGTTGCATTTCGCCTTCCATCCAGAGGCCATTTACTGGAGAGTGCATTCATTAAAAATAGAGCGTGTGTTCATTAAAATCAATTCATATAGAAAAATCTAGCTGGCGTCAGTAGGAAGGATATTAAGGGTATTTGCAACCTGAAGAATAATTGACTTGTTGAAGCCTCCTCCACCCAATGGATTGGCCCTCTTGGATAAGTCCTAAGAGTAATTGATGTAGTATTCTTTATAAAGACAGTGATTTATACTGGCCCACTGGCTCATTATTCTGCAATGGTTCGCAGAAACTATACCGAATGCAAATACTCTCTCTCTCTCTGTGAATAGCCACCAGTTCTGCTGACTCTGCGGCAAAAGTTAGAGTGTATATGGCCTACCATTTGGGAGGAAAGGGATTCTTGCTCTCAGTTCTCTCAGAGATTGTGCATTTCACCAGTGATCTAGAAAATGCACCGAATTCAGTGTGCTCGTCCTCTTGGAACAGGCCAGTGAAAAGCTAGCTTCCAGGAACTGGGCAGCGACATCTGCAGGGAGGACCAGCAGAGCTGCCTGTACCCTTTGGCTTCACTTGAAGGCCATACTTCCTACTAGTTGGGGGCTATGCTGAGTCAGGGAACCTGGATTCCAGTCCCCACTCTTACCATTTCATTCCTCTGGGCTTCCATGCCTTTCCTTGACCAACTGAAGAATTTGGAAAGATGATCTCTAAGGATCCTTCCAGTCTAACATTAGATGATCCTCCCTAAGATAGGAATGGAGGGGCCAGGCCATTCCTGTTCATCTCGAAGGTCACTTTCAGTTTTAATCTTATGAGCCTATCAATCCCTCAATTACTCAATAATCATGTATTAAGTACCCACTATATTACCATGTGGAGCCAGCTACGAGACACAGTGGATAAAGTACTGTGCCTGGAGTCAGGAAGACCCGAGTTCAAATCCAGTCTCAAACCTTTACTAGTTGTGTGACCCTGGGCAAGTCACTTAATCTCTCTATAGCCTCAGTCTCCTTAATTCTAAAATGGAAAATGTGAAGATAAAATGGGATAATATTTGAAAAGGACTCTGCACAGTCTCTGGTGTGTAGTAAGTGCTTAATAAAGGACTGTTCTGTGCTAGGGCTGGGGATACCAAGACAATGCACTTACATACAAATGGAGGAGAAACCATCCACAACAGATATAAAATCTCCTTGATGGGGAGGGGGCCACGGAAGGGCACATATGCTTCAGTGATTCTTCACCCAAACTAGGGATACTATGGAGGAGATAAGGAGGGAGTGCATTCTAGTCACGAGGGCCAGTCAGCACACAGCCATGGAGATGGGTGATGGAGTGCCACTTAGGAAGGCCACTTTGGGCCCAGAGAGTGGGTAGAGATGAGTAATGTATAAGCCTCCAAAAGGAGGAGGATGGGGCCAGATTGTGAAGAACTGTAAATGCCAGAGAAGTGTCTATTTGCTCCTGGAGCCTAGAGTGCTCCTAGAAACTCTAGAAATTCTGAGCCACTGGGATTTACTGAACTGGGAATGAATGACATGGGCAGACCTGCACTTTAGGAAAATCACATTGGTATCTGTGCGGAAGGTGAATTGGAGTGTGGAGACACTTGAGGCAATTATAGTAGTCCAAGTGAGAGGTTGATGAGAGCCCAAACTGGATAGAATATGAATGGGGAGAAGAGAGGAAGGAATGACAAGATTTAGAAACTCGTTGGATATGTGAAATGAGTGAAAGCATGGAGTCAAGGATGATACTGATTGCTGTGAACCTGGGTCACTGGAAAAAACAGTGGTGTCCTGGGTAGAAACAGGGAAATTTGGGGAGGGTTTGGGAGAATACCAATTGATTCACCCATACAAGCATTTATTAAGAATCTACTAGGTAGTGGGTTCTGTGCCATGCTTGAGGAACACAAAGATAAAAAAAATGCAAAACAGTCCCTGCCCTGCCCTCTAGGATCCTATATTCTTTTTTAAAAATTAAATTTGATGTTTATTTTTAGGTTACATCATCCATTTCCACAAGATTTTGAGTTACAAATTTTCTCCCTGTCTTTCCCCTACTCACTATCCCAAAACAGCGATCCCACTGTATATCCCCTCCCCCAATCTGTTCTCTCCTATATCCTCCCCCATCCCACCTCCGACTTTCCAGTAGGGCAAGATGGAAGGGATCCTATATTATAATGCAGAAGAAATTCCCAAAGTGACTCAAATGGCCATACCCTTTAACCCAGAGAGCTAGCCACTGAGTATATATCCCAAGGTAGTCAAAAGCAGAAACAAAAATCTCACCTATACCAAAATGTTCATAGTGGTACTTTTGTGGTAGCAAAGAGCTGGAAGCAAAAGCAATGCTTATCTATTGGGCAATGGGTATAGAACGTATGAATCTAATGCAGTATTATTGCACAAGAGAAACAACAAATATGAGAAATTCACAGAATTATGCAAAGATTTATATGAGTTGATGCAAAAGGAATTAAGCAGAACCAAGACTACAAGAACTACAATAATTTAATAATAAAATGAAACACGACTATGAAATTTAATGACCAAGCTTAGTCCCAAAGAAGAAGAGAAGGAACCAACCTCTTTCTTCCGATGCAGAAGTGACAAACTATGGGTGTGGAATGCTGATGGACTGACAGATGTGCTGTATGTGCCAGATGATTTTGCTTAATTCTCCCCTCAATTACCAGGGAAAGGGAGGGGAGGGTGGACATTCAGAAATAATTTGCTTTGTAAAAACAAAAGGCTTCCCAAACCCCCTTTTAAAAGGAAAGAACAGTTTTGCTTTTTGGTGATGGTGATATTCGAATTCAGTTCTGTTCCTACCACATGGGATTGGGAGGTGGGAGACCAGCCAGAGAACTCCACTGGCTGTGGCTGGCTTACTTTGGTCAGCCCACCAATCCAGGCATCCACCTGATAGATCCCTTTTCCTGCTCAGATCCTAACTTGCCCCCTAGGTCCCTCAGAAGAGCCACTGTGAAGTGATCACAGAGAAGGTGAGAGAAAAGACTGAACTTTGGTTTGTGTTATAGGTTCTGAGCACCAGCATATGCTGGGGGTGGAGGGGATGGTCTGAAGAATGAATTCTTTGGAGGATAAAGCAATTGTTAAGCAAGGAAGTCATTGGAGTCAAACTCTAGTCCATACTTCAAGCTTAAATGGAAGGGAGAAGAGAAAAAGCTCCCTATGTATGTCCCCCAAACTGATGCCACAGAGAGCAGCTACAATGGAGGCTAGCTTTAGAGACACACAGAACTACACAGCAGACATGATCCAAGAAACAATCCAGCAAAACAACCCACATCCTGCTATGTCTCTATGCATTAGCACAAAGTGTGAGCAATAAGGGAATTGAATAGAAATACTGACTTAAGAGGCAAATTTGATTTCAAAGGTATCACTAAGACACACAACTAGACTACGGCTCTAGAATGATACAGTTTATTCCAAAGGAATGAGGTGGGTAAAGAGGGAGTGGTAGAGTAGCCTAGTATAGTAATGTAGTCAGTGTCCTTGAATCAAAGCTCTGCATTGCATTCAACGTCGATAAGCGTCTCTCACAATTCACTTTGGCTCAGGCCCCCAGCCAGGATTTCTCCTGAGACTATCAGAATTTAGCTTTGCAGGAAAAGTAAAAGTCCCACACTAGTACTCAGGCCACAACCTAGTGAACTTGGAATGGGTTTCATTCAATCCACAGACAGATGCAAGACTCCCACCTGGGCCTCTGAACTGTCAAGATCACTCTCCTTTCCTCTCCGATAAACCCTATGTCCCCTAACTTGGCAGGGCACCTACTTCAGAGACCTCTCCAGTCCTTCAGACTTATGATACTCCTCTGCCTGGCCTCCTTTCCAGGAGAAAACACAGGTTTGTGAGAAAGCCAAGCAGCCTGCTCCTGTGGTAAGTCCTTCCTCTCCCAGGAACCCATATAATCTTTCGGATTTAAAGTACTACTGTGAAAGGAGGTCCCTCTACCCCCAAAACACAAGAGAAAAGCAGCTTTGGGTTGCCAGAGGCAAGTGACCATTTCCTTTGGAAAGTTCCCTCCTCATGTCCTCCTCTTCCCCCATATAGTCTTCCAGTCCCCTGGGGTCAATATTAGCCCTATGAGGTCAAAGAACTTGGGGTTAGTAGACAGTTGTCCCCCATGCTGTGGACCTGCCCCATCCACATAACTCATCATACCAATGAAAGGCAAAGTTTGCATTGAGAGAACATGCCTTGCTGCTTGGCAGCTCCAGTCTGCCTTGGTCCAACAAGTCAGCACTGTCTAGGAGCTCTTCTGTCACTTGCCATAGCAGCTAGTTTCAGCTCCTGTGACTTCTGGTCCTATCCTTGCCCCTTTCTGTTCTTCTGTTCCTTCTCTTCCCTTTCCTTCCTTGCCCATGCCTTGCCCTCTCTATCCCCTCTCCATACCCAATCCTTCCCCCCCACTCTAACCCTTCTTCCTTCCCCTCCTCCCATCTCCTTGGTCCCACATCACTCACATACACTTACATACACTCACTGAACAGCAGACGCTGTATACAAAAGGAATTGGCCCATACGAGTATTTCTGGGACCAGAATGGCCTCTATGCAATTAGATTACCATTGACAGCTTCTTGTCTACAAAGCTCTGAAGTGGGTGTCAGGGAGTGCTGGAACACAAGGTTAGCTTGTAATATCCCCCACGCCCCTTGAATTTTGATTGGGTAGTGAGTGTCTCAAAGGCATCCTGAATTATACACTAAAAACAGTTGGAGTTGTTCAAAGAGAAGCCTGAGAATCATAATAGCATGGAGGGAGCAAAGCAGAGTCCTGAGGGGAGTTCGCCCCACTTAAGGGAAAATGGAAAACGTTTTCAATGCCAATGGGGGGTTTTCTGCAACGCTTGTTCTTTGCAGTTATCAGCTCCTACTTTCCTGACCTTGTCCTCCAAAAAATAAACCCTAGAGAGGTATGTTGCCAGCGATCAGTAAAGAGGCTGGCGGAGGGGGGGTGTTAGCTATTGCTGCTTAACTGAGAGTTGATTTGTTTCAGAAAGTGCCCACTTGGTTATCACTTCCACCTCCCCCCTCCCACATATTATACTGCCCACAAAACGTTTCTCAAATAGTTTGACTTTTAACTCACTGAAGATTCACTGGGAACACTGCCTTCCTTTCCTTTCCCCTTCTCCTGTCTCTGAGGACCCAAAAGAGCAGGCTCAGAGTAGCCATGAGGACTGCCATGATGGTGAGGGAGCCCTAATGGTGACCCCATTAACAATGATCCTATCTGGTTCTCCATCACTTTATGATTTACAAAGCACTTTCATATGAATCATAGAATCTTCACACTGAAATCAGAAGCCTTCATGTGCTTCTGAGGGCATTTAGACCAATGCCCCTTAGGCTTTCATATTAGCTCTGTGATAGAGGCAAGGCAACGATTATGCGTACTTTGCAGAGGCAGAAATTGATGCTCTGAGAGGTTACGTGAACCTGTGTTTTAGTTTTGGTTCTGCTACTTAATACCTGTGTGACATTGACAAGTCACTTCATCACAATGAGCCTCAGTTTCCTCCTCTGGAGAATGAGGAGGTTGGAATAAGGGATCATTAAAAGATATCTAACGGGGCGGAGCCAAGATGGCGGCGTAGAAGCAGCAACACATCGCAGCTCTCACAGAGCCACCCCAAAATACCCATAAAATAGGACTCTAAACCAATCCTGGAACTCCAAAACGCACACAAAGATACTCCCCACTAAAGTCAGCT
>CM053582.1:57520049-57535261 GCA_028627135.1 Pseudochirops cupreus | reverse complement strand
GGGCGGGGGAAAGACGGGGGGAAAAGATGTAACTCAAAAAAATTTAATAAAGAATTTTATAAAAAAAAAAAAGATATCTAACATATTTGATGACAGAATCAGGGTTCCAAAAACAAGTTGGACAGGCTTGAACATTGGCTAAATGTAATGAATAAGGCCAAATTGTATAGGGGCAAATGTGAATGACATCTTATTTTTGGGCTCCAAAGATCTCTGCCTCACTTAAATCCAATGCAAGCAAAATTCAAGACATCACCCTCCTGATGTCATTGGTCCTTTTTGAGAGCAAAGGATGAACAAAGACCCAATGTATGAGAGGACAGGTGTGGCTAGATAGCAGTTCATCTGAGAGAGAGCTGGGGGTTTAAATTCCAATACACTTGCTCCTGCTTTAGGTTCTCTTGCTGCTGTTTCCTCTTGATACTGAGTGTTCTTCAAGGATTTCAGAAAGAACTGAGGTCAGCGACCTGTAAGCTTTTAGTGGTCTCAAAGCAGTCTAATCCAGGGTAAAGTTTTAATATACTGCCTTCCTGGTCTGAGCTTTGTAAGCAACCTCCTGACCTGCTTTTGTATATGAGCAACACAATTGTGGGTTTGCTTCTGGTTGGAGCTCCATTAGACTGCTGCTTGACTTAACCACAGTCACTGATCTGGATATCTCTTCATAATCAGAGCAAAAGAACTACACAGGCTCCCCTTTGATCTGAGATTTTTGCCCTGGTTGTATTACTGTCAGCTTCAAACTGGGGTAGGGGCTGGATCTAAGACCCTGTTAAGCTCTCTAGGTCAGAGCCATAGAGCTCCTGCTTACTTCTGTTCCTGCTCCCTATGCAGTGCACAGCCTTGGGTATGTGACTGTACCCTGCCCTGATCTGCCACCCCCTAGGCCTAAACACAATTCCTCTCCTCATTCCACACTGGATCTGTTACTTAGCTCTGTGGTATGAGTATCAGAGTTGTTAGTTAGCACATGTTCATGCTTCTACCTAGTATCAGGCCCCTTCATACAGAATGCAGGACCACTTCTGGCCAGCAGGTCCTCACTCAGACTTTGCACTAGAAGGCTTTGTACAGGTCTCTCTTGGTTGGACCCTCTCACCAGTGTTTGCAGACCTCTTTGCCTCCTTATGCCAAGGCTGGAAAAATGATTCACTGTGCTATTTCTTCCTGGATTTACCAATCACAATTCAATCTAGTGCACTTTTTAATTTTTTGTGGAGTAGTTGTGAGGATGATCTGGTCTCTACTGTTTCCTTCTACTCCACCATCTTGGCTAGCTAGTCTCCTGGAAAGGATGAGAAAAGTTGAGTCTCCTCATTTTACAGATGAGGACACTAAGACTCACTGAAGTGACATTACTGGCTTAAAGACACATATCTAGGAGGTGGCTGAGGCAGTTCTTGAATTCAGATCTTCTGATAAAAAGTACAGGCTTTAAGACTAGACCAAGCATCCAGGCCTGAAAGGAAAGCTGGAAATTGGAGGGGGGGGAGGGATTTTACAGCAAGTTTCTAAGATAACAGTCTCATTTCTCAAATTTATAAAAATGAGAGTCATTCCTCAGTTGATAGATGGTTAAAAGAAATAACAGGTACTTTTCAGAAGAAGAAATGAAAGCTGTCAAGAGTTGCATGAAAAAATGCTCTGAATCATTAATGATTAGAGAAATGCAAATTAAAACAACTCTGAGGTATCACCTCACACCTATCAGATTGGCTAATATGACAGAACAGAAAAATGACAAATTCTAGAGGAGATGTGGAAAAATAGGTACATTAATGCATTTTTGGTGGAGTTGTGAATTGGTTCAACCATTATGGAGAATGATCTAGGACTATGCTTAAAGGGCTATTAAACTGTTGATACTCTTTGATCCAGTGATACCACTACTACTAGGTCTATATCCAGAAGAGATCAAAGAACAAGGAAAAGAACCTATATGTACAAAAATATTTATAGCCATTCTTTTTGTTGTGACAAAGAATTAATAGAGGGGATGCCCATCAACTGAGGAATGGTTGAACAAGTTGTGGTCTATGATTGTGACAGAATATTATTGTGCTATAATAAATGATGAGCAGGAAGCTTGCAGAAAAACCTGAGAAGACTTACATGAACTGATGCAAGGTGAGATGAGATGAACCAGGAGAAGATTGTACTCAGTAACAGCAATATTATAATGATCAACTGTGAATGACTTATTTTCTCAGTAATACAATGATTCAAGACAATTCCAAAGGACTCTTGAGGAAAGATGCTGTGTACCTCCAGAGAGATCTCATGAACTCTGGGTGCATACTGAGGCATACTTTTTTCACTTTCATTATGTTTCTTGCCCTTTTTTTTGCAACATGGCTAATATGTAAATATATTTTGCATGATTTCACAAATATAACTGATATCATATTGCTTTCCTTCTCAATGAGTTGTGAAAGTCCTGCAGGGAGGGAGAGAATTTGGAGCTCAAAATTTAAAAAAAAATGGATGTTAAAAAAAAAGACTAGATGTAGCATACTGCTAGGAGAACCATAGAGTCAGGAACACTCCCTCTCCCCAGCCCATGCTCCTGAAACACAAGACCCAGAGAGCCTGTATATTCCTTTCCACAAAAATATCTGCCTACTCCTCCTTGAGGTTCAGAGTCAGAGTACAACTTTGCTAACAAGTGTGTCCAAGTAACAGCTGCCTACCTCCTGGTCCGAGACAGGCCTTTATTTATTCATTTGGATTCCATGGCCAGAAAGGGTTATTCTGGGTCACTAGACTAGCCAGGGACACCTGGACTGCCATCTGGCCACCATTAAAAATTATATTAGGCTTTCCTAAGAGGTGGTGGCTTTCTCTTCCCTGGGTGTCTTTAAGTGGGGACTGGATGACCACTTGTCAGGGATGTTCTAGTGGGGATTCTTTCTTGGCCATGAGTTGGACTAGATGGTTTCTGGCATCCCCCCTAACTCTCCAATTCTGTGATTCTGGAAACATGGAGTGGGGAAATGGTGAGTAGGTGGGGTCTGGAGGAGGCACAACTTGTACTGGGCAAAGTCTAATTGTCAGGTCTTGTAGACAAGGTGCAGAAATCCTCCTATCTCCTGCAAGTCTCCTCATGGTGGGAGATGAAAAGGTCTTGGCTGCTTCCCATGGTGTAGGACAGGTGCCAGCCCAGACACTGCCAACCTTTGGGCTTTGTCCAGCCACCAAATTCTCAACACATACAACTCCAAGCTAAGAGCTTCCTCTATCGCTCACTTTACTCAGACGTGTGTGTGTGCATACACATATGTGTGCATGTGTGTGCATGCATATGTGTGTGTGTGCGTGTGTATGTGTGTGGTGCTGCCTGTGAAGACAGTTTGGCAGTTTAAAAATTCCTTGAGTTGAAAAATTCAGTCTATCCTTCAGCTGTTATACATACATGTATCACATTCAGGCAGCACCAGAATGACCTCTTTGGCTTCTTGCCCCTACTCCAAGTCCTCTAGCCTTCCCTGCAGGGACCAACCCTGTCTCTAGGCTATGTCACAGTGGAGCAATGTAGCCAGAAGGAGGTCAGAGGCCTACAGGCAGAACTGTATTTAAGTTGGGGCAACTGGGCGCAGTGTCCTAGGATACCAGAATTCAGAAAGAGCTAGGAGCATTGGCAGTCTTTCAGCAGTATAGAACTAGCTGAGAGCTTAGAACCCAGTTTGTAAGAATAATTAATAAAAATAGGAAACTACCAGATGGCCAATTTCCTCCCCACAAAAGCTTCACCCCTCCTGGGCTACTCCCACTGCTCTATCTCCCTATCAGTGGTCTCAGTGGTAGCCAGTATCTCCCCTAGTAGCGCTCTCCCTCTCCATCAAACTGAAAACCTGCTTAGCGTCCCTTGCCCTAAATAAAAAAAAAATAATTTTCTTATAGGACTCCTTGGCTGTGTGAGAGGCTAGGCCTTGGGTGCCAGGAGCACTGGGAAGCTCTAATAATTGGGGATATATCTCTCTGCCCTGTCCCTCTTCTGGCAGCCCAGGTCAGAGGCTGGAGCTAGAGAGTGAGAATTAACAGTAGTGGCCTTTAAGACTTAACATTGAAATATGACCAACGAAAAACAAACCCAAGGAAAGAAGGGTTCTGATCCTTAAAGAAAGTCACCAGTAGCAACAAAGGGCTGAGAAACGCCGCCGTCAGCTGGGCTTTTGCTTCCTCCAAGCACATTTTCAGAGACACATGGAATGTCCAAACTAGAAAGGCCCTTTGAGATATATCAGTGAGTTCGCTGAATCACATTTCCCAAATGGAAGAGACTGAGGTAGACTGGGGCAAGGACTTGCAGAGGCTGGGCAACAGAACCGCACCTCCATCCTCTTCCCCTGGGGGTGGGGGGGAAACTTGTCTTTTTTTTGAAATGGAGCCTTTTACAAGTTGTTAATGAAGCTTTCTTCCCTCTTAAAAACCTCTATCAGCCTGATTAAGTGAGGTCAAGTCTTCTACCTCAGGAAAAAAAGACTTACATATGCCTTATTGCCTTGAAGGTTGGCTGAGTAAGCGCTCTCCCTCTTCTGAGGTCCTTCCTAGCTGGATACTGGAGGGCTTCTAGGGCCAGAAAAGCAGCTTCTTAAAATGCCATCCTCCTCTGTAGTGATAAAAGGAAGGCAATTTTTCAATCTCAACTGTTATCTGACATAGACACCTTGGGATATGGGACTCAAGCTGTAGTCATCCTCCCATCTTCCTTCCTCTCTCTCTCCTTCCCTCCATTCCTTCCTTCCTTCCTTCCTTCCTTCCCTGTCCCTTCCTTCCTCCTTTCCTTCCCTCCCTCCTTCCTTCCTTCCTTCTTTTCTCCCTCCCTCCCACTTTGAGTAAGGGAAGATTACATAAATTATAACCTTGGCATTGCTACTTGAACTGCCCTCTCGCTCAAATGCTTGATTACCATGAGATTTAATTAGAAAAGTGTATTCTGTTAGCGCAGCAGCCTGACAAACACAATTGAACAGCACGAGTGTTTGTCTCATCTCTCCCTACTCCCACCATTCTACAAAATGTAAAGTCAAAACTGGGCTCTCTGAACCCGGGGCTCCAGCATTTCCTCCCCTTGTCCCCAAAGGAGATGGGAAAATCAATTCTGGTTTTACAATTTCCTTCCTGGGTGAAGAAAAAGAAAAAGCTCCATTACTGGCTGGGCAGGGGGTGCTGACTTCTTGGAATCCAGCCTGGTTTTCATGTTCCACTTGGTGAGAGAGGCCCCCACTGGGGACTGGGGCTGGAAAGATTGCTTCGAAAATGAATGTGTTCATTTTCCTAACTGCAACAGCAGCCGGCACGTCAGGCCCCAGGTGAGAGAAGCAGGGCCTCATTACTGGCAAATGGTGATTTAGAAGCAGGCGATTTGAGAGACCAGATCTGGCTCCCAGCCTGCTAAGGCCCCATATGGAGCAGGGAGACAGTTTGCCTCATGGGCCTCACACATTTCCCATATTGTAGGTTGGATAGAAAATGGATTGATAATTCTGAGAAATTGGAGCATTCCAATCATCAGAAGATTTTTAAAAAAGGAAGAACCCTTCGAAAGTCACTGGGGGGCAGGGCTGGTGGTGGGTAGAGAGTTGGCCTTGGAGTCAGGAAGCCTTGGATTCCTGCCTCTGTCGGACTCAGGTTAGGCTAGCTAACTTCACAGTGCCCCCAGGCAACTCTCTAAGACTATCTTAGAGATCTGAAGGTAATGTTATTGATTACCTTTACCTTGGTGGAAGGAGTCTCCACACTGGGAGTACCCTACAGTTGTGAAATAACCAGTCCAGGTGGTGCAGTGAGAGAACGACAGGCACAGAGTCAGGAAAACTCCTCTTCAAGAGTTCAATTCTGGCCTCCTTTACTAGCTGTGTGAACCTGGACAAGTCACTTCATTGTTTACTTCAGTTTCCTCACCTATCAAATGAAGCAGAGAAGGAAACGGCACACTATTCCAGTATTTTTGGCAAATTGGGCCACAGAGTCAGACACAAATGAAATGACTGAACAACAATGTCGATGACAATGATCTGAGTCAGCAAAAGTGGCGAAGGGAGTAGGGTTCATTGTGGGGATGGTGAGGAGACAAGCTAGGCCTGATGAGAGTAGAGCACTTATGTATGGGAAGAACAGGCAATAAGCTGGAGAGGTAGGTGGGACCAGATTGGGAAAGGCCTTCACTGAAGGCTGCTGTGCACTTATGCCGATGAACATGGTACAAATCACAGAATCTTGGAGCCTCTGAGCTTGGAATAGCTTCCCCCATCAAGAATCAGCTTTGCAATCATATTCTTTGATCCCGTTTGCCAGTTGTCTCTGTGCTCCCCCCACCCAAGCTAGTCAAGAGAGGCAAGATGAAGGACTTGGAAATCTTTTCTGCCCTACTTTAAGCAACTGTTGCCAGGAAAGAATTTCATTGGATATCTAGTCCAAACTGTACGTAAAGAAGAGTCCCCACTACAACATTTCCTCCTAAACTAGTCTCCAGTGATGGAGAATGCTCAAGGTGATGCATTCCACTTTTAGATAGTTCTAATTGTTAACAAACTTTTTCTTGTAAAGACTTGCCCTGTGCCATTTCCCACCTGCCACTGCTGGTTCTGCCCTATGGAACCAAACTGAACAAAGCTAATACCTCTTTCAGGTGACAGTCCTGTAAATTCTCCTTCCTAAGTCTGTTCCTCTCCATGCTAAAGACCCTCACTTCTGTCTCCAGCTCTTGATCCTCCTTTGTCCTTCTCTCTTACCATCCTGGTGACCCTTCGCAGCTAGGTGTTTGCAACCAAGAATAGCCTACCCAGTAAAGCTGCAAGGAAAAAAAATGGATCTTGGACTTTCAGGTATTCCTGAGGAAAAGGCTAGAACTGAACAGAAAATTTGACTTATAAGAATCAGAAGAAACATAAGAAGGTAAACATGAAAGACTAATTATATGGGATGTAATAAGGTTAAACTGTTTAGTTCTTATGTGGGAAAATGATATCTGTAAATCTTAAAAATGTTATCATTACTAGGTTAGTTTAAAAGAGTATATATAGAGAGAAGGCTTGGAGTTAAGTTGGTTATAATGGGATAATACTATAAAATAAAATTGAGTAGGGAGAGGTAAAATTGAGCAAATTATCTCATTCAAAAGGGATGTGAATGGAAGAACTTTCACAGTAGATGGAAAGCAGAGAGTGCGGAAACCTTATTTTTTTTAAAAATTTTTTAATTTACTTATTTACTTTTAATTTACAAGATTCAGTTCCACAGTCACTTGAGTTTCAGATTTTCTCCCTTCCCTTCTCCCCCCCCCCCCCCATGGTGGCATGCAATCATGTATAGGATCTGCAAATATGCGGAAACCTTATTTTCATTGGAACTGTGTTAAAGAGGAATTAATCTATACATTTAGTAGGGTGTAGAGGTCTTCTTAACTTGCAGAGAAATAGAAGGACAAAAAGATAGGATAAGGGAGGGATTCATAAGAGTGTGTGGATTAAGAAATAGGAGGGTAAAAGGATAGGATAAGGGAGGGACTTTTAGAAGGGTGAGCAGATTAGTGAGGCAGTGGTCAGATTAATGGTCAGTGAGGAAAACATGATGGAGGGAAGTAACAAGTAGTAATTATAGCTTTAAATATGGGAAGTATGAACTCACCCATAAAACAGAAATGGATAGCAGAGTGCATCAAAAGGAAACACATTTAAAAATGAGAGACACACATAGAACAAAAATAAAGGCCTGGAGTAGAATTTATTATGATTCAGCTGATGTAAAAAAAGCATGAAATCAGACAAAATTTAATTAAAAGAGATAAGCAGGGAAACTATATTATGTTAAAGGGTACCATAATGAAGTAATGTCAATACTAAACATATATGCACCAAATTTTTAAAGGAAAAGGTAAATGAATTATAGGTGGAAATAAATAGAATAATGGCAGATTTTAAACTTTTCCTCTCAGAACTAGATAAATCTAACAAAAAAATAAATAAAAAGGAGTCAAGAAGATTAATCGAATCTTAGGTAAGCTAGATATGATAGAGATCTGGAGAGCATTGAATGGGAACAGAAAAGACTCTACCTTTTTCTCAGTGATGCATAGCACCTTTACAAAAATTGACCATATATTAGGTCATAAAAACTTTATAGTTAAATGAAGAAAAGCAGAAATAGTAAATGTATCCTTTTCAGATCACAATGCAACACAATTACATTTATTTATTTTGGGAGGGGGGAGGTGAAGTAATTGGGGTTAAGTGACTTGCCCAAGATCACACAGCCAGTATCAAGTGTCTGAGGTTGGATTTGAACTCAGGTTCTCCTGACTCCAGCCAGTGCTCTATTCACTGCACCTTCTAGCTGCTCCTAACAAAATTACATTTAATAAAGGACCATGGAAATCCAGATTAAAAATTAGTTGGAGACTAAATAACCTAATCTTAAAGAACGAGTAGGTTAAAGAACAAGTCATAGAAACAACAAATAATTTTATTAACGAAAATGATAATAATGAGACAACATATCAAAACCTCTGGGATGTAGCAAATGCAGTAATCAGAGGAAAATTTACATATCTTAATTATTACATTGGCAAAATAGAGAAAGAGTAGATCAATGAATTGAGTATACAATTTAAAAAACTAGAAAAAGAACAAACTAAAAATCCCCAATTAAACACAAAATTGTAAATCCTGAAAATTAAAGGTGAGATTAATAAAACTGAATGTAAAAAAGTAATGAATTAATAAATAAAACTAGGAGTTGGTTTTATGAAAAATATACTAAAATAAACTATTAGTTAATATGATTTTTAAAAAGAGAGAAGAAAACAAAATCACTTGTATCAAAAATGAAGAGGGTGAATACACTACTGATGAGGTTGAAATTAAAGCAATTACTAGGAGTTATTTTGCCCAATTATATGCCAATAAATTTGACAATTTAAGTGAAATGGAAGACTAATTATAAAAACATAAACTGCCCAGATTAACAGAAGAAGAAATAGAATATTTAAATAAACCTATTTTAGAAAAAAGAAATTGAACAGACCATAAATGAGCTTCCTAAGAAAAAAGCATCAGGACCAGATGGATTTACAAGTGAATTCTAACAAACATTTAAAGATCAACTAATTCCATAGGCAAGGAAGGAATCCCACCAAACTCCTTTTACAAAATAAATGTGGCACTGATACCTAAACCAGGGAGAACAAAAACAGAAAGAAAGCTATAGACCAATTTCACTAATGAATATTGATGCAAAAATCCTAGATAAAATACAAGGTAGGAGACTACAAGAATATAGCACAAGAACAATATATATTATGACCAAGTGGAATTTATACCAGGAATGCAGGGCTGGTTCAATATAAGGAAAAGTACTAATTGATTATACCAATAACAAGAATAACAAAAACCACATGATTATATCAATAGACGTGGAAAAAGCTTTTGACAAAATACAACATTCATTCCTATTGAAAACACTTGAAAGGATAAGTATAAATGGATTTTTTCCCCTGAAAATGATAAGGAGCATCTACCCAAAACCATTCAGTAAGCATTGTCTGTAATGGGGATAAGCTAGAAGCCTTCCCAATAAGACCAGGAGAGAAACAAGGCTGCCCATTATCACCAATGTTATCCAACATTGTGCTAGAAATGTTAGCAATAGCAAGAAGAGAAAAAAAGAAGTTGAAGGAATCAGAATGGGTAATGAGGTAATAAAACTCTCTTTTTTGCAGATGATATGATGGTACACTTGGAAAATCCTAAAAAATCCGACTAAAAAAAACTAGTTGATACAATTAATAGTTTAGCAAAGTAGCAGGATATAAAATAAACCCACACAAATCATCAGCATCAGCCCAGCAAGAAGAGATAGTACATTTAAAATAACAGTAAACAATATAAATACCTGGGAGTGTACGTGCCAAATCAAACCCAGGAACTATATAAACATAATTATAAAACACTTTTCATGCAAATAAAATCAGATTTAAATAATTGGAGAAATATGAATTGTTCATGGGTGGGCTAAACCAATATAGCAAAAATGACAACTCTGCCTAAATTAATTTACTTATTCAGTGCCATCCCAATTAAATTACTAAAAAATTATTTTGTTGAGCTAGGAAAAATAATAACCATATTCATTTGGAAGAACAAAAGGTTAAGAATATCAAAGGAATAATAAAAAAAATATAAAGGAAGAAGTTCTAGTAGTGTCAGGTCTTGAAGTGTATTATAAAGTTGTGATTATCCAAACTATCTGCTACTGGCTAAGAAACAGAAAGCTGGGTCAGTGGAACAGAGTAGGTGTTAGAGTTCTCTTTCGGAGTACCCTAATTTGCCAGCAGGGGAAACCAGTTACTCGCCCTACTAATTGATGCTAGAGTACCTTTTAGAACAGAAGAGTCACAGCTCTGAGGTCCAAACAGAAAAGGTTTATTAAGGTGTCTCTATGGGGAAGCCTCACAGCCAGATCTTAAGGCAGGCTTCAAAGATACCGCCAAGGCTTACATCTTATATATACCCCAGATCTACCTACCACATGTGACAGAGCCCAGCTGAACAGAATTGTGAGAGGGGGAGTGCGATCACGAGGGTATGAAGGCCCCAGGGTGTGGAGACGCCAATCAGGAACATCAGGTAACCCCACGCAAGAGAGTCTTGAGCAATGCAGCATCCCCTGGCTGGGGACAGTGCAGTATGCTCAGATCTCTACGTGACCCAACTAATTCCTGGGCCTCAAGCACTTCCCTGTGCCTTGACACAACTATTTGCAATCTGCACATATTTCTAATCCTCACAAGTAGGTATAAACTCCACAGTAGCAAATGATTACAGTAACCTTGTGTTTGATAAGTATAAAGATCTAAGCTTTCAGAATAAGAATTCACTGGTAAAAATTGTTGGGAGAACTGGAAAGCAGTATTGCAGAAACTAAGTATAGACACTATAGATCAATACCTTACACCATTTACCAATATAAGGTCCAAATGGACCCATGACCTAGACGTAAAGGGAGAGATCATAAGTAAATTAGAAGAACATATAACATATTCTGCAACAGATTTATGGATAGGAGAAGACTTTACGAGTAAGCAAGAGGTACAGAGCATTATGAGATTTAAAATGGATAATTTTTATAACATTAAATTAAAAAAGGTTTTGTACAAATGAACCCAACGTAGCCAAGATTAGAAGGAAAGCAGAAAATTGGGGAAAATTTTTTTATGGACAGATTCCTGGATAAGGAAAATTCAGCTACTCTGGTGGTCTCTGGGACTGTTCTCTACCTTTTCTCCCACAGAGTCTGGGAAGGAATCAACAGCTGATTGTAAAGTGGGAAGTGTTGTAGTGACTACTTGACCTTGTGTGATGGAGCTGGTATGGGGAAGGTGAGGAGACTTCCTCCATAATCAAAAACCTACAGAGGCAAAATGTGAAGAGGACGGGGTGGGGATCTTGGCTGCTGTCTCTTCTGGTGGAGTGTCAAGGACATTGGACAAATCCAGAGTCAGATGACTTGAATTTGGGTCCTGGCTTTCTCCTTATGAGTTGTATGCCCTTGGGCAAGTCAGTCTCAGGGTTTCCAGTCCCTCTTCTAGAAAATAAAGAGCTTGGACTAGATAATGTCTGAGGTCTGAGGTTGCTATCAGTGTGAACTCCCCGGATCTTTTGATTCCTTTCAGCTCCGCTACCCCCATTCCTCATACCAGGCTCCATTTCCCAGATTAAAGGATTAACTGATAGGTGAGAAGACTTCAAAAGGGCTTACTGTAGCAGGGGTGTGAATACAGATTCTGGAAGAAGACTGGAAGGCAAGAATAGCTCTTGGCAGGATGTCAGGTACCATGACAAGCAAAGTTGAGGAGATCATTTGGAACAGGTGGCCTTTGGAGTAGCCACTCCCTGCCTCCCTTTGGGTAAAATTAGTCTGTGAGGAGCCTGGAGCTTTTGCAGTGGAGCCCAAGGGTCCGAGCACTGGGGCGCTTCTACTTAATGCCTCGTCAGGGCTCACAGCAGCCATGCTTCCACCAACCAGATGTTCATATTTGGTGAGAGAAGGTACATGGAGTGTGGTGCAAACCATTTCCTCAAGGCCTGTGACAGTCAGGAGAACAGGCTTCATTTGGCCAAGAACTGTTCTGGACCTGGTGGACAGAGTCTGTGATAGGTCAAGTTAAGGTGTCAGAAAATTCTCTGGAGACTAATGGATGAAGTTGTGATTCTTGACTGCTGTGAGTTGAGTTCAGCTGAGAGGGTCACTGAAGAATTGTTCGTCTGCAGAACCTGCTCATGTTTTTCTGGTTCTTTACAAGTCACTTGACCTCATATGGATGATTACAGCTCGACAGGGTGGGAGGAGCGGTGCCATAGTGGATAGAACTCTGGGCCTGGAGTGAGGAAGGCCTGAATTCAAATGGATCTCAGACACTGGCTAGCTATATGTTAGGTGATTACTTCACCATTGCCTGCCTCAATGTCCTTAACTATAAAGCAGGGATAATAATACCACCTACTTCCCAGTATGGTTGTGAGGATGAAATGAGATATTATTTGTAATGTGCTTGCAAGCCTTAAAACATTCATTTTAATATATAATATAAATGCTACTTATTATTTTTCTGGTTAATTATTTAATTTTTACTTTTATTTCTTTCTCAATTATATGTAGACCAAAAATTAACATTCATTTAAATTTTTTAAATTCTAAATTTTTTCCCTCCCTCTTTCTTCTCCTCCCTCTTTGAGAAGGCAAACAAATTTATATAGATTATACATGTGCAGTCATGCAAAACATTTCCATATTAGCCATATTGCAAAAGAAAACACAGACCAAAAATCAAAAATAAAAACAAGGATAATAAAGAAAGTTTTAAAAATGTGGCTCAATCTGCACTGAGACTCCATCAGTTCTTTCTCATTAAGTCCTCAGAGTTGTCTTGGATCATTGTATTGATCAGAGTAGCTAAGTCATTGACAGTTGATCATTGTACAATATTGCTCTTACTATGTAACAATGTTCTCCTGGTTCTGCTCGTTTCACTTCCACATAAATCTTCCCAGATTTTTCTGAAAGCATCTTGCTCATCATTTCTTAAAGCACAATAGTATTCTATCATAATCATAGACCACAACTTGTTCAGCCATTTCCCAATTGATGAGCATTCCCTCAATTTCCAATTCTTTGCCACCACTAAAAGAGTGGCTATAAATATTTTCTGTGCATAGAGGTCCTTTTCCTTTGTCCTCTTTGGGGTACAGACCTAGTAGTGGTATTTCTGGGTCAAAGGCTACATGAAGTTTTATAGCCCTTTGGCATAGTTCCAAATTGTTCTCCAAAATAGTTAAATCAGTTTACAATTCCACCAACAGTGCATTAGTGTCCCTATTTTTCCACACCCCCTCCAACATTTGTTAATTAGCCAATCTAATAGGCATGAGGTAGTACCTCACAGTTGTTTTAACTTGCATTTCTCTAATAAATAATGACTTAGAGCATTTTTCATATGACTACAGAGAGCTGTGATTTCTTCTTCTGAAAACTACCCACTCAAGTTCTTTGACCCTTTATCAATTGGGTAATGAAGCATATTCTTATAAATTTGACTTGGTTCTCTGTATAGTTGAGAAATGAGGCCTTTATCAGAGACACTTGCTGTCAGTCCCCCCCCCCCCCCACCCACTTTCCTCCTTTTCTTCTAATCTTGGCTGCATTGGTTTTGTTTGTGCAAAACCTTTTGAATTTGATGTAATAAAAATTATCCATTTTACATCCTGTAACGCTCTCCATGGCAGCTAGTTGACACAGAGGATATAGTGCTGTGCTTAGTGTCAGGAAGACCTGAGTTCAAATCCAGTCTCAGACTTACTAGGTATGTGACCCTGGGCAAGTCACTGAACCTTGTTTGATTCAGTTACTCATCTATAAAATGAACTGGAGAAGGAAATAGTAAACCATTCCAGTATCTTTGCCAAGAAAACCGCAAATATAGTCATGAAGAGTCAGACATGACTGAAATATCTGAACAACAACAACAATGCTCTCTATGTCTTGTTTGGTCATACATTCTTCCCTTATCCATAAATCTGACAGTTAAAATATTTGAGGCCTATTTTATTTAATGATATAACCCTTTATGTCTAAATCACTTACCCATTTTGACCTTATCTCAGTATATTGTGTGAATGTTGGTCTAGACCTAGTTTCTGCCAAGATGCTTTCTGGTTTTCTCAGCATTTTTATAAAATAGTGGGCTCATGTCCCAAAGCCTTGAATCTTTGGGTTTGTCAAACACTGGATTACTATGGTCAATTACTACTGTGATCTCTGTATCTAATATATTTCACTGATCTACCACTCTATTTTTTTTTAGCCAGTACTAGATTGTTTTTGTGATTTTTTCTTTTTTTTCTTTTTCTTTTATTTATTTTAGTTTACATCATTCATTTCCACGAGATTTTGAGTTACAAATTTTCTCCCCATCTTTCCCCTACCCCCCCTCAAAACAGCCATTCCCTTGTATAACCCCTCCCCCAATCTAATCTCTCCTGTGTCCTCCCCCATCACTCCTCTAACTTTCCGATAGGGTAGGATGGATCTCCCTTCCACAGTGCCTATGTATCTTAAGTTCCAGTTGGATGTAGTTAATAATAATAGTAATAATAATTGTATATATATGTATATATACATACATACATATATATTTTTAACATTAGATTATAGAACTTTGAATTCTAGATTCTTTCTCTTCCTCCCTCGTCAGCCACCCCCACTGGAAGAACAAGTAATCAAAGATAGGCTGTACATGTGTAATTATGCAGAACCTCTCTACAGTGGGCACATTGTGACAGATTGATTACATGTCCCTCCTTCCTATCTGGCTCCCCCTGCCCCATTCCACTCTCTACCCTGTCCCTGTCCCTCTACAGAAGTGTACACTTCCATCAACCTTCCCCCCCACCCTGCCCTCCCTTCCATCATCCTACCTCTCATCCCCATTCCTCCTATTCTCCTGTGTGGCAAGATGCCCAGTTTAGAATTTATGTCATTCCTTCCCTAAGCCAAGTTTAGTGAGAGTAAGGTTGACTCTTTCCCTTTTGCCTTCCTGTTCTCCCCCTCTATTGTAACAATCATCCTTTGCCTCTTCCATGAGATGTTCAACCCCATTCTGTCTCTCTCTGTCTCCTCTCAATCTAATCCTCTCTCACCTCAGTATTTCACCTTTT
>CM053582.1:57479717-57519549 GCA_028627135.1 Pseudochirops cupreus | reverse complement strand
CATCATTCTTATTTCTCTTCCCAATTTTTCCTCCACTTCTCTTATTTGGTTTTCAAAATCTTTCTTCAGCTGATCTCTAGTTTTTTGGCAATCTTCATGTTTCTTGGAAGCTTTTGGTGTGGGAGTTCTGACTGCATTGTCTTCCTCCAGTTCCCTGCTTTGTTCCTTCTTTTCCCCAAAGAAGGAGTCTAGATTTTGGTTGCTGTTCTTACTTTGCTTCCTATGCTTATTCATGGTCGCCATTTGATATTTTTTTTTCTTTAGATCTGTGGAAGTCTGCTTCCAGAGGGAACAGCTCTGTCCCAAATCACTGGGGTTTTCCCAGCTGCTGGGGCTTTTAGGAGGCTGCTGGGTCCCTCCCCAGCTCTGGCTCACTGAAAAAAAAAAACCCAGGACTACCACCCAAGACCACTATCCGGATCCAGGCTGCTCAATGCGAGAGCACTTGGCCTCTGAACAATTGCTTGGCTGCCTGCTGTCTGCAGGCTGGGGGCTCTGAAGCAGCAATACGGAGGCAGGTGCAGAACCTCTGCTTCCATTGGTTCTTTGCCCTAGAGGCGATTTGGCTGGATCCACTTTTCTTCCCTTTTAGCCAATTCTACTAACCTTAGTTCTTTCTTCTTATGGCTTGATAATTCTGGGTACTGTCACAGCTGCCGCAGATTCGCTGTCCTGAAGCTCCAGCCACGGCAGGGCTCATCTCATCCAGCTGCCACTGGGGCAAAAGCCCCCGTTTCAGGCTGGGCTGGTTTTGGCTCTCAGATCTGAGATGGTCGCTTTGAGCCGAGCTGCCTTCAGCAGGAAATATATCTGTGTGTGTTTTAGAGCCCTAGAATTTGTTTAGAGTCATATTTTTTGGGTATTTGATGTGGCTGTGTTGGAGCTGTGATTTCTTGCTGCTCCTACACCACCATCTTGGCTCCGGCCCCCGATTGTTTTCATGATTACTACTTAGTAATATAGTTTGAGATCTGGTACTGCCAAGTCACTTTCCTTCACATTTTTTCATTGATTTCCTTGATATTCTTGACCTTCTGTTCTTCTGGATGAATTTTGTTATTAATTTTTCTAGCTCTATAAAATATTTTTTGATAATTTGATTAGTATGGCACTGAATAAGTAGATCAATCTAGGTATAATTGTTATTTTTCTTATGTTGGCTTGGCCCACCCATGAGCAATGAATGTTTCTCCAGTTGTTTAGATATGACTTTATTTGTGTGAAAAGTGTTCTGTAACTGTGTTTATATAGTTCCTGGTTTTGTCTTGGTGGCAGACTCCTAAGTATTTTATATTGTCTGCAATTATTGTAACAGCAACACTGCTCTTCCTGCTGGTTGTTGTTGGTAATGGATAGAAATGCTGATGATTTCTGTGGGTTTATCCTGCAACTTTGCTGAAGTTGTTAATTATTTCCACTAGTTTTTTAGTCTATTCTCTAAGTCTACCATCATATCGTCTGCAGAGTATGATAGTTTTGTTCCATCATTGCCTATTCTAATTCCTTTCCTTTTCTCTTGTCCTATTGTTATAGCTAGGCTAGTTATTGTTATTAATGCCTTCTGGAGAGACATGGCCAGTCCAGGGCATGTGCGGTGGCAGAGACTAAGCCACAAGAATCATTGGAGCTTTGTCCCAGGTTGCTGACCACTGGAGTGGGATATGCTTCTTCCCTGTGGCTGTCACACTAGGTGTATTGGGGCTAGTGGAGGACTATGGGAACAGGAAGCCTACAAAACCTGGAGGACTCTCAATGGAATAGCCTTCCTGTGTGCCCCTAGATGCTTGTACCATGTGGGAGGCCCAGGATCACCAGTGGTGCTGATCTGTACCATTCTCTGGGGGACCCCTTGCCTCTCACCTCATTTTCCACTTAAGGGCCCAAGCTCTCAGTTAAGACTCCAGGCACAGGAGAAGTCAGTCCTTGTTATTTGGTTTCCTTTCATTGCTTGATTCAAGAAGAATCTCAAATTCAAGAAAAAATTGGCATCCTCCATAGAGGTTGCTCCAGGAATTGAAATATACTCACTAGCCAATTGGAACTGCTTAGAAAAGCTAACCAGGCACCAATGGATCTGACCCTTCTGTCTAGTCCAGAAATGAAGTCCCTGACTGCCCCATTAGCTTGCTGATCAGTGGGTCAGCTCACTCTGAATGCTCAGCAATGAGGAGAGGTTCCCTATAAGAAGTGACAGGAGCCGAGTTTTGAAGGTAGCCAGGGATTCTACAAGGCAGAGGTGAGCAGGGAGTCCATTTCTGAGATGGTCACAGAGAGGAAAGATGGAATGTTGGGAACAGCAAGGTTGGCTAGAATATATTATGGGAAGATAAGCGAGAGGGTCTAGGCAGACTGTAAAGGACTTTAAGAGTCTAATGGACAAGGCTACATTTGATCCTAGTTGCAGTAGGGGGCCCCTAAAACTTCTTGAACAGGAGAGTGACGTGGCCATCCCTGTGCTTTAGGAAGATCAAGTTGGCAGCTGTGGGCTGGATAGATGAGAGAAGGGAAAGCCTCAATGCAGGGAGACCCATTAGGTAGAGATTACATATTCTAAGCAAGAGGTGACAGGGGCCTGACCGTGTATGGTAGCCATGAGAGTAGACAGAAGGGGATGAATGTGAGAGATGTGCACGGGCAAGACTAGGAGACTGATTTGATATGGGGGTGAGGAAGGTGACATGGGAATGATGCTGGTGTTCTGTACAGAAATGGGTAAACTGGCTCAGGCCTTAGAAACAGTCAAGGCCAATCAGATGAGGAGCTTCATTGCCTTTTGAGATTTCCAGCTTGCTTTGGTAAAATGGGGCGGTGGGCTCAGTAACCCAACTCAGTGTCCTTGGAATTCCTGAATGATAGATAGACTACCCTGGCCAGGACCAAAATCATCAGAGCAGCATCCTGGCCTTGAAAATGCCACCCTCACAAACTGACCCACGTTGGATCAGGATCAGGTCCAAGCTTCCATGTAGATTGCCAGTGGCCACTGCCCTTCCAGCCTGAGCGAGATAGGGAGACAGTCTCAGAAAAAAAAAATCTCTCCCTCTGGGCCCTACCACAAAGCATGGAGCCACACAGCTTTTCATATGTAAGGGAGGCTCCCAAGAGGACTGGCTTATTTGTTGAATGCGAGGTGGTGCGATACAGTAGATTGGAGCCCTGGCTTTGCCACATTAACTGTGTGAGCTTGGGCCTTAGTTTCCTGCTCACTAAGGGAGAGATGACAATCCAGCCCTGCCTGCCCCCACAGGATTGTTGTGAGAGCCAGAGGAGGTTACGGATGGGGAAGGGAGAGATGTCATTACCCACACTATTGCTTAGAATGTCACATGCACATGTTGACCTTGGGTAAGTCACTTGACTTCTCAGAGCCTCAGTTTCTCCATCTGTAAGAACACTACCTTTCTCACTATGAGGCGCTACTGTCAATTGCTTTACAAACTTTATAAATGACTATCAGCACACTCTGGTTTGGCACTGTGGATTTGGGGCTGTAATGAGCAGTGTGGTCACGGCTCCTGGCATGTGTCAGGGGGTCCCCTGATGGCATCTTTGTCAAGCTCATCTCTTCCTCTGGTTCTTCAAGCTTTCAGCCCTGCAGCATGCTGACAGCCAGTGGTTCACTCACTCAAGCTTTTAGCTGTACTCTTATCCCACAGACCTTTTCATCTCTTCACTTCGGCATTTCTCTCTGTTCTGCTTCAAGGCCGGCTGGGTGTCGGTGTGTTCTGTGCACCTGGGGCCTGTCTTCGCAAATCAATAGCCCATCTGCTGTCTTGCAGCAGAGGATTTCTGTTCAAAGTCCTTTAACATCATTCATCCCATAGACGTGAGTGCTGTCTTGCCCATATAACTCATCTTCTCAGAATGGTCCCCAGGTTTAGAAGCGCGGAGATATCTGGTCTGTGTCTTGGGAGCCTGGCTTCTCTCATTCATCTTTTTTCTGTAATACACTGAAAGGAACTGGCTCAGCTCAGTGCAACTAAGGCCCATTCTGTGGCTACAATGATGAAAAAAAAGATTCCTTATCCTTTGGGTCTTTTCCATGTGCTATGAGACCTCTGGCTCTGACACATACCTAAAATGCATTATGAGGCAGAGTGCAACAGGGCCTCAAGATCAGTTAGCATTCATGTAAAGCTTTCTGGGTGGTGATTGCTATTATCACCCCCATTTTACAGATGAAGAAACCAAGGCACAGAGTAAGTAAGAGACTTGCCCAGGGTCACACAGCTAGTTTATCTCTGATGTCTGATCTAAATTCAGGTCTTCCTGACTCAGAGTCCCATGCACAGGGATACTTAGGAAAACATGAGGGAGAGTTTGCTTTCATCTGGGCTGATGGGAAAGGCTTCAGGAAGGGGCCTTGAAGGCAGAGGAGGAGCCCAATAGGCAGAGAGAAGTTGAATGAGTGCCAGGCTTGGAGGTAGCCCTGGCCACTGCCAGCAGACCTGAGTTCAAGGGTTGGGGATGATGCCAGCTTCATACCTTTTGAGCCGAGGCAGGACAGAGTGAGGGCCAAGAAGGTCCTGGACAAAGCTGGGCCCTTGCATGCCTGAAAACTGCTCACATGGTCCCTTGGTGCTTCCCAGTCAGGAGGAGGCAGTTCAGACAGTGGCAAAAAGCAACCAGGGCAACTGGACCCACCAGTCTGTCAAGCTATCACCAAGCATTTATTAAGTGCTTGCCATATGCCAGGCATTGTTCTATGGACTGGGGATGTAAAAAAGACAAAGTGTCGCTGCCTGGAATAGCTCATTCCAATGGCAGAACAATGGTGTAGACACAAGATGTATCAGAGGCAAGCTCAGAGCTAAGGTGCTAGCAATTCCAGGGGACCAAGAAAGGCTTCTTATGGAAGGTGAGAGTGTAGCTGAGACTTGGAGGAAACCAGGGAGGTTAAGAGGTGGAGACAAGGGGGAGAGCATTCCAGACATGGAGGCTGGCCAGTGTGGAAGCTTGGATTGGGGAGATGAATGTCTCGTGTGAGGACTGGCTGGGAGGTCGTGTGACTGGATCATGGAGTATGTGTAAGGAAACAAGGGATGAGAAGAATGGAAAGGTTGGAGGGAGTCAGCTTCTGAAGGGCTTTGAAGGGAAAGTGGGCGACTTCCTCTTAGAGAATCCCCAGTGTGGCGGCATGCTCAGATCAGCACTTTAGGACAAACTCGAATGGACGTGTGAGCCATTAACAGGGAAAGATCTCTGGGGGCCACATATTGACTTAGCTTTAAAATTCGAGGTGACCTATGCTTCATTATGTTTTTATTTATGATGTTAATGTTTCCCGATAACATTTCAATCTCGCTTCGGGTGCATCTCGTTCGGGTCTGGCATTGTGGGCCTCAAGCAATGTCTTGCCACCTTCCTTTGGGGTCCAATGGAGACTTGAGGCAGGCAGGCCCTGCCCCCAGCAGCTGTTGTAGTAGCTCCCAGGCCTAGTGATAAGTGGGGGAGGGAAGCAGCGTCAGAGGAAAGAAGGGGCCATAAGTGGAAGATGTGGTGGATGTTGATACCCCACAAGCCTTGGCAATAGAGTAAGGAGCAGAGAATGAGCCCGAAGTTGTGAGGCTGAGGGACCCTCAATAGTAAGAGAGAAGTAAAGAAGAAGGAAGGATTTGGGGGAAAGGATGAGTTCAGTTTGGGATCTGGGGAATTTGAGAGGCCTACAGGCCATCCATTTCAGTTGGAGACTCAAGGCTGGAGAGCCAGAAAGAGGTTAAGGGCTGGAGAATTCGAACTGGTCTAATTGTTCTCCATTTCTATAACATAGCACACCTCCCACTGCATCCTTACAATAATCCGATAATCTACATTTTACAAATAAGGAACTGAAGTTTTGAGAGGATGTGGGACATCCCATGGGGCACAAAGGGAGTGTCAGTGATGAGTTTGGATCCTGATTTCTCTGGACTAGTCACTCACTTCTGCCTGTCTCCGTCTCCTTAACTGTGGGTTCTTGTGAGGTCAAGTGAGATAATATTTATAAAGCACTTAGCCAGGGCCTGGAAGATAGTAGGCACTCTATAAATGCTTATTCCTTTCCCTCTTTGAAGTATAGAATACTTCATCACACCATGCTGGCTCTTATCCTATCAATCATTCAAATCATTCACCCGTCAGTGGGCGCTAGACTTGGGGTCATGAAGATCTGAGTTCATATTCCACCAGAGACACCAGCTGTGTGACATGGAGAAGTCCTTTCTCATTCCTGGGCCTCCTCCGTAAAATGAGGGGTTCAGCCATAATCCCATGCCTGCATCTCACCATATTTTCCACAGGATGCTGCCCAATGCTGAATTCCATGTGTCCAATGTCTACAACAATCTGCAGACCTGCCAATCCCAACTATGACCTTGGAAGGCATCTGTGGAAATCAATAGAAAGAGATGCCCCTCCCCCTAAGAAACCAGGGCCTAGCCAAAGACTCCAGGTGCCAAGGCCTCCAGATGGTTCCATGGCACCAGGTCCTTCTGCAAAGAATCCTCATCATTGGGGAGTCTGGCTCTTGCGACCTGATCCCAGGATCCTTGGGAATACAATATGTACTGTAACAGCATTGTACTGTATGGTTACAATAATATAGCAGCCCCTGGGAAGTGGAAATGAGGCTGACTTTCTACTGAATTTCTGCTAAACCCTGGAGGGTGCAAAGTCTACAAAGAGAAGATGCACGTCCCAGACTCGGGAGAAGTGACAAGGCAATCTTTCCATTGACTCCCAGAGCACGGCTTCTCTTTATTCTCAAGGCTACTCTGGGGCAATGGAGGTGGAGGAAGGCAGAAGGAGTCTCAAGAGTGCTACTTTAGCTCCTTGCAAAGCTTCTTGGGGAAAAGAGGAGTACGCTGTGGTCAGGGAGGCTGCATCTCTTTCAGAAGAAGATGCTGCATGGAATACTGAATACTTTTCTCTCTGCATGAGATGACATTAGTAGCCCAGAAATAGAATGCACTGGAATGAAGCTCACAGCCATAAATAGGCAACTGCGGGTCTGGAAGTACAGGGGGGAATTTAATCAGGAAAATGTACTTTTAATTTGCACTCTTTTTCAGAACAGACCCACTAAAGAGCTCAGGAAGAAGAAGAATTCCAACCAAATACTGGACAGCCACAGAAGTAATAGTGGTGACCAACCACTGGGTCACTTGGTGCCTCCAATCAATGGCAGGGCTGTGGAGTCTGTTGGAAGAGAAAGGAAGTAACAGGCCACAAAAACAAACAGTCTACCTCAAAATTTGGCTAGATTCTGGCCCTGCCAGTGGTGTTTGCCACTGGCCCTGCCAATGGTGTTTGCCACTAAGCTTCCTCTATTAGACTCCTTGAGAAAACCTCTTCCCAGAGTACCCAGCAGGGAGAGTATGGTGACAGCAAAGAACCTGCTCTGAATTTGGAGGTGATCTAAGCTCATGGCCATGATCTGGCATCCCCTCTTGCCTGGTGAGCCGGAGAGCCAGCACAAGCTGCCACCCCTTTGGAGCAGTAGACAGCCTGGCCTGGGCTTGTGCCGCTCAGTGCTACCTTTGTTAGCTAAACAGACATGATGCTTAGTGTGCTTGCTAGGCCTGGGAGTCAAGAAGTTGACTTTCACCTCTGACACTTACAAACTGGATGATCTCGGGCACCCAACCTCTCCCTCCTCATTGACAAAATGGACTAGCACTGGAGGAATGAGCAGAGTGGAATGAATGGGATTTGGGCCATGGAATTTAGGCAGTCATCAGAGCCCATGTCTAGAACTGGAAGGCACTTCAGATTACAGAAGACAAAACTGAGGCTCAGGGAGGTTACATGATGTGCCCTAGGTCACATAGCAAGCACATGCCAGAGCTGAAATTCAGCTCTATTTTCATTGCACCACACTACTTCCTCAATAGACTCCATTAGGAAGAGTTACCAACAGGTAGGCAGCACTCGACATTTAACAAAATGGCTTTCTAACCATTATAATAATAGCTAACACATGTAGAGCACCTACCAGGTGCCAAGCACTTTACAGTTATTATCTTATTTGAGACTTACAACAACTCTGGGAGGTAGGCGTTATTATTATGCCCATTTTACAGATGAGGAAACTGAGGGAAACAAAGTGAGTTAACCCAGGGTCCCACAGCTAGTAAGTGTCACAGGCCAGGTTTGAACTCAGGTCTTCCCACAATAGACCGGTGAGGCAAGAGGCACAGTTAACATCATCACAGGCAGGAGGGAATGCCAGATCATGGCCATGAGCTCAGATCACCTCCAAATTCAGAGCAGGTTTTTCGTGGTCACCATACTCTCCCTGCTGGGTACTCTGGGAAGAGGTTTTCTCAAGGAGTCTAATGGAGGAAGCTTAGTGGCAAACACCATCGGCAGGGCCAGAATCCAGCCAAATTTTGAGGTAGATTAAGTTCATCTTTGTGGCCTGTTACTTCCTTGGCCAGTGATTTCCTTCTCACTTGCTGGATATTCTGTGGATAAAGCCATTTTAAGCACTCATGATATAAAGCTGAGAAAGCAAGATTGTCCCTGCTCATCAGGAGCTTACAGCCTAAGGGGAGGACATAATAGAGAAAGGGGAGCACAAAGGGGCTGAGGTGGAGTGGTTTCTTGGGCAGAATCAGGGGTTTTGGTATTCCTTTTTCTCTTTCTTCTCAATGTTTTCTCCCTTTCTTTATCAAAACTTGCTCTTAGGAAGGGATCTGAAAAATTCAGGTACTCTCTGTCAAACTTAAAAATCCAAATTGGATGGCCAAAGAACTCTGCTTGTCCCCCCAAAGGTTGATTAACGGATCAGGGGCAACCTGGAAAGAGCCTTACAGAATTTTGCACCAGGGTTCTGTGCTGTCCCTCTGTCTCCAGCCTTGCTTGGGTCAACATTGAAATTAACCTTTGAAGAAGACACATAGGTCAGGCATAACATCTGATGAGGAAATAATGACAGAATCAAGACTCAAAATGATCTCAGCATTGGACTGAAACAGAGAAGTTGAAGATTAACAAAGACAAATGTGAAATCCCACATTTTGGTTAAAAAAATCAGTTGTCCCCACAAAAGTGGAGACAGCTGGCTTAATACTAGTTCATGTGAAAAGGATGTGGGATTTTAGTTGGCTACAAGTTCAATATTTCTCTGCTCTTAAATGGCAGCTAAACAAGGGAATCCAATCTCAGGCTAATGTCTAAAGAATGGTGTACAGAATGAGGGAGGTGGTAGTCCTGTTGTCCTATCTCATATGTGGATCACATCAGTAGGACCAGTTCAGTTCTGGACACCACAAACACGGATAAACTGGAAACTTTCTTATAGATATAGGAAAGTGACCAGGATGGGGAAAAAGTCTTACAACGATGCCTTAGAAGGTTCTGCTGAAAGATCTAGAGATGTTTAGAATCGAGATGAGAAGACTTATTGGAGAAATGAGGCACCTAGGTGAGTCATTGGATAGAGTGTCAGGCTGGAGTCAGGAAGATTCATTTTACTGAGTTCAGATCTAGCCTCAGATACTTACTAGGTTTATGACCCTGGGCAAGTCACTTAACCCTGTTTGCCTCAGTTTCCTCATCTGTAAAATGATCTGGAGAAGGAAATGGCAAACCACTTCAGTATCTTTGCCAAGAAAACCCTAAATAGGCTCACAAAGAGTTGAACATGACTGGAAAATGACTGAACCAAAAAAATTGGAGAAATGATCAATGTCTTAAAATACTGGAAAGGTCATCAAGGGGATGGAAGAAGGACATTTTGCCTTATGTAGTTCCAAGGGGCAACACTTGTAATAATAGGGGTCAGTTGCAGGAGGCAAATTGTAATGCTGTAGAAGGCAGTACTTCCATGTTATGGATACATAATGAATTTTTCATCACTGAAGACATTCAAGGGGAGGCTGGACAGAAGTTAACCTTTTCAAGAAGTTGCTGAGGGGTTGTTGGGATTACCAGAAGGGGATTGGATGAGATAACCTCTAAGGTCCCTTCCACTTCCCTGATTCTAAAGCTGCCTGCAAACTGGAGACAATAATGTGTGATCTGTCCAGCTACTTACAGAACTGGTGTGAGGGCTAAATTACATGAGGTAGTAGTGATGAAAGCACTTTGTAAATTATAAAGCATTGTAAAGATGGGGTGGGGAGATCATTGGCTTCTCCCTCATAGCCAGAGCCCACTAATATACAAGGCCCCTAGAAAGGGTGGTTAGTATTTTGTTGACATCCTCCTTACCAATGGCGTTGGAATATACCACAGAGGACAGATGGGTGGGCTGATCGTGATTTCTGGGCCCCTCCCCCTCATGGCATGGCAGTCTTTCATTAACATCCTTTATTGAAGAAATGATACCTTATTTCCTATTCCAAAGGCAGTAGTTACTGCTTATCTAATGAGAAATCTAATCCAGCCATCCTTCACTAGCTGTGCAAAGAGTTAATGATCTGTTGTTGACAACAAGGATTCTCCAAGAACTTTATAAATCTCATAATCAATAGCTCTTGGTTAAATATTAGAAACATTAATATCCCTTGGCTTGAAGTTAGCACGGATATCACTTCAGTGGCAGGAGCGAGGGGGAAGGGAGGATAAGACTGGGCTTGCATCTGTCAGTAACACGGGTGGAGGCTGGGTTGTGTGGAAACCAAACCTGTAAAATCTAGCTTCCTTCAGGGAATCTTCCAGAGGAGAGACCTAGGGGAAAACTTTGCTGTCCTTGCACTCTGAGGCATCACTGCTGCATGTGAAGCAAGGGGGAGGTCTAATACCTCCTGAACTCAGAAGTGCCTGGCACAGGGCACACAGTAGGTGCCTAACAAATGCTTGATGAATTGTTGTTCCAAGTTCCTATGGCACCCGGTACAGGGGCTCCATATATTTTGTAACCTAGTTTATGATAGGCGAAATTCAAAGAATCCCAGAACTTCCCAGTTGGAACGGACCTCAAGAGCCATCCGTAGTAGCGTTGCCCCCCATCATTCCTGGCTCTGTCCTTTTGGGCCGAATGGAACAAGTCTATACCCTTTTCAGGATGACAGCCTTTGAAATACCTGAAGACATCTATCATTTCCCACCCCCCTCCTCCTGCCCATTTCTGAGTTGTCTCTTTTCCAGTCTAAAAAGACCCCAGTTTCTTTAACTGATCCTCAGATGACACAGACCCATGTTTTTCACCACCTTGGTTGTCCTCTGGATGCTCTCCAAATGATCAGTATCCTTTTAAATTGCAGCATTCAGAATTGAACACAGTACCCCAGATATGGTCTGATCAAGGGAAAGATTAAAGGGACCAATACCTCCTTATTCCTAGAATCTCTTCCTAGAACCCAGCCTAACTCAGCCACTTCCTTTGGGACTTTGGGTCTCAGTGTCTTCATCTCTCGGTGACGGCTAAGTTTCCTTCCAATTCTAAATCTATGGCCCTGATGTAACCCAAGATTGCAAAAACAATTTTGGTGGTCATGCCACACTGTTGACTCATTGAGCTTACAAATGACTAGAACCTCCAGATCTTTTTCAGACAAACCATTGCCTAATTCCTTCCTCCCATTTATCCTGGTAGAATAGATTTCCTGAATGTAAAACTTTCCATTTATCCCAATTGACTTTCATCTTATTAGATTTAGTTCTATGATCTAGCTGGGCAAGATCTTTTTGGAGCCCTACCATCTCCCACTGTGTTGACTACTCCTCTTAGTTTGACATCATCTGCAACTTTGATGGGCATGGCATCTATGCCTTTATCCAAATCACTGATAAAAATGTTCAACAGTCCAAGGCCCAGCACAGATCCCTGGAGCTAGAGACCTCTTGCCAAACTAACATGGAACCATTAATGAATGGTTCTGAGTCTGGCCTTTCAACCACTTCCCAATTCATCTGACTATTGCCCCTTATTTCATCTCTTAAAGTTTTCCACATGAATATCATGAGATAATTTACCAAATGCTTTGCTAAAATCCAGGTAAATTAGATTTACAGAAATCCCCTTATCTACCAAATTAGTTCTGGAGAAAGAAGTGGCAAACCACTCCAGTATCTTTGACAAGAAAACCCCAAATGTGGCTATGAAGAGTCAAGTACAACTGACAAAAATGACTCAATGCCACCACCACCAGCAGTTTAGTTATGTTGTTAAAAACCAAATGGGGTTACTCTAGCAAGACCTGTTCTTGATGAAGTCATGCTGACTCTCTGTGATCACTGTTTTCTTTTTCAGAAACGTTACCCAACTAGCTTTTTAATGGTCTGTTCCATAATTTCCCCAGAAATTGAAGTCAAGCATGCTGCCCCAGAGTGTGTAGATTCTATTCTCTGCCTCCTCCATTCCTATGCCTTTGTTATGGCATCACATCCGTCACTGGTAGGGTATGAACTCCATGTTCTGCTACTTATATTGACTGTATGTGCTTCTGAACCCAGGAGGGCCTGTCGAAGACAGGGTCCTTCCCCCTTCCAACTTATACCAGACAACAAAAAGTCAAGACACAATTGTGTCTACTCACTCATCTTCATCTATGAATCAGAAACAGTAAAAGCACAGGATCCAACCAGGGGTGTGGTGGTAAATGTTTAATAATCACCTTTTCAAAAAAAAGTACATGTGACACACTTTAATCTGCATTATTAACATTTTCTCCATCATGTTAAGTCTAGAGTCATTCAACAAACAATTGATCATGCCCTGATTTGTAGGTCTGCCGATTTCTGAGGTGTGAATGCTCACATTGAACATTTAATAATCAACTCCTGAGAGCTGGTAGAGCCTGGCTCCAGCACATCCCTGCACCCAAATGCCTAGGCTTCTCCCTTCCACTTCCCCCACTTTTCAGTGCTGTTGTGGATCTCAGTTGGGATTGGGATTTTATAAGAAACTAACACTAAAGGGGAAAGCGGGGTGAAGCCAAGATGACAGACAGAAGCAGGGACTTACCTGAGATCTCCCCCAAACCCTTCTAAAGACCTTTAAATAATGCCATAAAACAATTCCTGGAGAGGAAGAACCCACAAAATAATGGGGTGAAATAATTTTCCAGCCAAAGATAGCTTAGAAGGTCTGCAGGAAAGGTCTGTTGTACCAGAATAAGAGTGAGGCACAGTACAGCACAGGCCACACCAATGCAGACCAGGCCCCAGCAAACTAGGAACAGGCCTTGGGAGCTACTGAATCAGCAGCCATAGCAGTTGCTTCTGGAGCTCTCAGCCCACAGATGGTAAGGGGGTCAAACAACTGGGCAGAAGGAGATAACAGGGGTCTCTTTGTTGGCACTGGGGGCAGGACTCTGTTGCTTTGCCCATACTTGGATCTAGGTTGCAGTCCTGGATCTCAGTCTCAGGGCAAGGAGGAGCACTAGCACATTACAGCTTGTGGCCACAGTGGAGGGGGGGCCCTCCCCACAGTTTCAGGGAAGAAAACAGTGCTTGTGGTCACTCACAGACCAGAGCACAGGCCATAAGAGGAGTGAACACACCACTCCTTAGATCATGCTGCCTTGGAAAAACTGAAAACTTACAGGTCCCTAGAAGTATCTTTGAAAACAGCTGCATATAACCCCTGAAGCTTGGGATAGTGTGCCGTCTACCCTAGAAGCAGAGCCCCACTTTAGAAAAGAGATAATAGACTGGAAAAATGAGCAGACTAGAGAAAAAAAATTTTGACTATAGAAAGTTACTACGGTGACAAGAAAGATCAAAACATACACTCAGAAGAAGATAGCAAAGTCAAAGCTCCTACATCCAATCTTCAAAGAAAAATATGAATTAGTCTCAGGTCATGAAAGAGCTCAAAAAGGATTTAAAAATCAAATAACAGAGGAAGAGGAGAAAGGGGAAAGAAATGAGAGTGATGCAAGAAAATAATGAAAAAAGTCAGGAGACACAAAAAATACTAAAGAAAATAACCTTGAAAAATAGAGTAGGCCAAATGGCAAAAGAGGTATGAAAAGCCAATGAAGAGAAGAATGCCTTGAAGCTAACACTAAAAGAGTTTCTTGCTTTCCAAAACTCAGGGCACAATTCAAGATTTCCCAGCTGGAACTGAATTATAGCCCCGGAAGAGAAAAGCTGGGCTGGGACCTGAACCTTTCTTAAAGGACCATAGGCTTATTGAACTAGAAAAGTCTGTGGCTGCAGGGAACCTGCCAACCTCATGGGAGACTCACTTTTTGGATGTTACTTCATGGATTTGCTACCTCTCTCTTTAAGTTTCCTTTTCTCTTCTTGTCTTCATTGACCTTGGGTAGTTTCTCATGCCATAGGAAAATGCCTTTTCAAGGTTAGTGAAGGCCTTGATTTCATGCCATTGGAAGAAAGGTTGAAGGAACTGGGAATGTTTAGAATGGAGAAGAGAAGACTTTGGTGTGGAAGAGTTGTTATATTGGATCTTAGAGGACAGAACCTTGAGTGAAGGGTAAAGGTTGCAAAGAGGTAGCTTTGGGTCGGGCAGCAGGACAGATTTGATAACAGTGAGAACTGACCAAATGTAGAAGGGGCTGCCTCAGGAGATAGTGATCTCCCTCCCCATCCTTGGAAGGCTTCAAGCAGAAGCTGGTCAATCAGTTTCTGGGCGTATTGAAGAAAGGATTCTTTTTCAGGTACAGATTGGACAGATTTGCCCATCAAACTCTTAAGAGCTAAGACTCTCGGTGTACCAACCAGGCTCTACTGCCAGGGCCAGCAGGGCCTGCTCTTCCTGCCATCAAGGCCAGGAAAAAGCATCGTGATAGCTCGTTAAGATCTTGTCAAAGCAATGCTCTGATCAAATCAATGACATGAAGCTGGCAGGGGGCTTCCCAGTGCCCTTTGATGGCTTTCTTTGACACTCCCAGCCACTCTAGTGGGAGAGAAGGGAGGGTGGAGAGAGAAAAATCATTACCAATGTTTTCACCCTCATTTAGTTCAGATTAAACATATTATGATACAAATGTTAATGTCTCATGAAAACAGGATTATTGACAATCCTTGGTGGTTGGCTGACGCATGCCCAGGGTACTAAACAATCTTTTTCTCGTTGACATTTTGCAAACAGTCTGAAATGAAGATGGGGTGTGGGAGAGGTTGCAGGGTCAGGGGATGAGAGATAATCGTAGGGATTTTTCCTGCCTCTCCAAGCTGTCACTATTTAATTGTATTCAGCTCTAACCCTTGGCGAGAGCAGCCGGCTGGAATTATGAATATGAACCCTTTCAGATTCTTAATTCCTTTCCAACCAATGGCTGACTGGCTGCTAGCGCAGGGTTTGCATTTTAAAGAGCTTCTTGGCATCTTTCCACCACCTAATACAATACAGATAATTCCCTAACAACGTGCCAGAGATAATGCAATTATCGTGGAGTTTCCATAGACATGTTTTATATTATCTACTTAAAAGAATCCTATTTCCTTGCTGTAATCTAATCTAACATGGACTTGGCTCTCCTAAATGAGACGGATGGTTAAAAGACAACTGGAAAAGGATAAGCCCTGAATGGACCAAGGACTTTGGTGCCTTCACTTGGAATAGAAGATGGCATTTAGAATGACAAGGGGCTGGAGAGACCATGTAGTCCAACCTCCTCACTTGACAGAGGAAACTGAGAAAACCTTGAAGGGAAGGGACTTAGGGTCATGGAATGTCACAAGTGGAAAGGGTGCTAAAGATCATCTAGCTTTATTCTTTCATTTCACCAAGTAGGAAACTGAAGATACCTAGAAAGGGAAAGGAACTTGCTTAGGGTCCGATGGTGGCAGAGCCAAGATCTGGGCTCACCCATGTTCCTAAAGAAAGCACGGCCTCCTACTCTGGGCCTCCACCCCATAGTTCTTGAGTGCTCAGGGCTGCCAATATCATTGGAGGCCAGAATGAAGTCAGAATGCACAAGTCTGATCATGTCACCCTAGGGTGGCTCTAGGAGAAAATGCCAACTCCTCTCTTTAGCATCTAAAGCCCTTCACAGTTTGATTTCAAACCATCTTTCCAGGCTTATTTCACATCACTCCCCCTCACACACTCCACATTCCAACCAAACTGGAACATTTCCAGTTCTCCATAGATCCCATCTTGTCTCCCACCTCCATGTCTTTACACAACCTGCCTGTCACTCCTGATTAGTAGCTCCTCCTCTTGAAAACTATAGCTCCATTCAAGGCTCAATTCAGATGCCTTTGCCGATCCTGTGTGCACACATTTCCCCGACACCTCCTAAAATGATTTCATCCATGGTTTCTATTCACTTCTTTCCAGTAGAGTATGACCTCTTTGAGGGCAGGGACTTTCTCACTTTTATATCTGTGTCTCCAGCACCCAGCTCAGTCAGTGCCTGGCACAGCAAATGTGGGTCACTCTGCATTTCACTTTCTGAGAACCATATTATGCTTGAAAATCGTGCTTCCATAACCCCTTCATCATCTTTGGCCAAAAGAGTCTGGTTCTATTATCTTTTCTGTTTAGGCTCTAGCTGCTAATGCTTACTGCCCTAATCTCTGTCCCTTCCCTAATGGTGCCATCCCTGGGAAGTGGAAGGGTCCAGAACAGGGCTTAGCATACCATGGAAAGTGATTATTGGGGAGAGGGTAGGGGGTCGAGCACCAAGTGTTTCGTTATTTGTATCATGAGTAATAAAAATAATTATAGAGCTTTCAGTGAAATGCATGTCCCCTGGCTCCTACTCACACATCCCAAGCCCTCCCACCTGTGTATCCTCACACACACTCACCCTGTTCCTGCTGGGCACAAAATAGCTGGTAAGTAGATTCCTTGGGGGGTTTATTTAGGATGCTTTCTTTTACTTTCACTTCCTGAAGCTGGTTCTCACTTAGGCCATCAAAGACAAATCTGTCCCCATCCCCACTCCCAGCCCCAGTCCCCAGGCAAGGGCTAACTCTCTTGACCCAGACTGCCTGACCAGTATCTTTAATATTGATGCCTCCTGCTTCTCCAAAACTAGATCTTGGTGTCCCTTGCTCACACCCCTTCCCCTCCCCAGGCATCTCCTAAGCTCCCACTTGGATGTAGTTACTATATGAAGACCCGTCAGGGTGATGTACGCAGTCCTACCTAAGGCTACGCTGCTTCTTACCTGGTCTCCTTAGCTTCCTGGAGCCCCTTGTTGCTGTGAAAGGTTTCCCCTCTTGCAGTTTTATCGATTGCTTTCAGCACAGTAAACATGGCAATCTGGGTGCCCAGTGAGAAGGCTTGCTTGGCTAATTGTTGGAGGCCTTGGATTGGTTCAAGCAGAGAGCTCTTGCCGTGCTGGACTATAAAGTATAGTGCCTCATTTCTGTGCGGAGTCTGCAAACAGGATGAGAGCAAACGGGCCTGAGATGAAGACCAGCAGGGATTCAGGGGGATCAGGGAATCCCCACCCCACCCGTTATGGGCTTAGGGTTCTCAGCATGTAAGACTCGTAATGCCCACCACCATTTGAAAAGTATTAGAGTACTACCAAGGGGCAGATTAGGAAGGACAGGGCAGAGCAGGATTGATCTCAGGAGTGTTAGCCTCAAAGGCCCAGAACGAACCCCATACATTCTTGACTCACACATTCTGCTACTCTGCGTTGATCACCCATGAATTTTTCTAAACCATCTTGAGTCTATTTTAAGCTTGTACCACCTCATGGTTTTATAAGGTTATACTACCTTCAATGTAAAGTTGGCCTGGGGTGAGGGAAGGACAGAAAATGCCCTATTTTGAGCCTCAAACCCTCTACTAGAATTGCAGAATTTGGTGGAGGCTGGGTTTTTTCAGTCTCCACAATTTTGTTGATTCTGTAGCCTTTGTATTTCTAGCATGAAGAGTTTGAAAGGTTAGCTCCAGCCTGAGATTCAAGAAGTTCTATTCGCCTCTAATGCCTGATGAAGTCCTGGCCTTCCAGTGAGCTTAAAGGTCAAATGCCTCTGACCCCTTAGAACCAATCGGTTGCTAACTCTTGCCATTTCTGTCTTCATATCCCTCCCACCTGACCACTTCTCTCCACTCCCACAGCACCCACCTTAGTTCAGGCCTCCATCACTTCTCTCCTTGATTATGGTAGCAGCCTCCTAATTGGCCTCCATGCCTCAAATCTCTCTCCACTCCAGTCCAGCTTACACACTGCTGCTACCAAAGGGGTTTTCCTTAAGGGCAAATCTGATTATGTAACTCCTACTCAGCTGACTCCAGTGGCCCCCTAATTCTTCTAGGGTAAAATAGGTGGAATTCTCTATTGAGCTTTTGGGCTTTGAAAGTCTTACACAGCCTGGCTCCAATCTATGCTTCTATACTTCCTAGATGTCAATCCCCCTTCCACACTCTTTCATTGATCTACACTGACTTTCTCTCCATTCCTCGCTCACAACATGTCATTTCTCATTTCTGTACCTTTGTACCAGTCATCAGCCATACCCAGAATATTCTCCCTCATTCCTGCAGCTTCCTAGAATTCCTCTCTTCCTCTAAGCTTCAGTTCTTCTTCTCCATGCAGACTTTCCTGATCTCCCCAACTGCTAGTGCCCTCCCTCCTAAACCACTTCGTGTGTATTTGTATTTTTTTACTTCGTTTTTACACTGCATACACTTATACGAGATGTCCCAAGAGTCCTGGTGCATTTGAAAGTTTTAAGTTTTGAAGCTACGTCCTTGCTGTGTCCCCCACAAGTTCTTTGTGAGTAGGGGCTGTTTCATTGTTCGTACTTCATCCCAAGTGCCAAGCGCTGTGCTTGGCATGTAGTACATCCTTAACACCTGCTTGTTGCTTGATTGCTTTCAGCTCTCCAAGATCCTCGAATCCTTGAGCTGGAAGGGCCCTGGAAGGATCCAAGGGCCCCATCTCCTGCCTTTATGTGTGTGGGCAGCAAGCCGATCAGAGAAGATGGTTGTCTGTTTGGGGAGATTTCCAGGGCTGGAGCCACCCTCCAAAAGAGAAGTTAAGAGAAACAAATTCTGTGAGAGTAAGGGCAGCTTGGTAGGTGCTGGACAAGTCTAGGATTTTCATTCTCCCATGGCAGCGGAGCAACTTCTTTGTGTAATCAGCAACATCTCATCTTCTCATTGGTCAAATGCTCCTATCTGGGAGCCTAGAGGTCTTGAGCCGTGTATGGCTCAAGGGATTTTTTTCTTATTAAAAGGCAGGAAATAAAGGAAGGTGTTGCTCACCCTCTGTCTTCCCAGGAGGGTTCCTATGGATAGCCATAGAGGTCCTATGCAATTGAGTTCTAAGCTCCCAGCTTTGGGAAAAATGAACTTTTCCCTCAGCCAGAATCTCTGTAAGTCCTCGCCACCACTCATACAGTGACCTATATATTTGGGTCCCAAACTTCTATAGAAAAAGATCAGTTTAACACAATGAGGAGCTACATGGGAGGTCCATTAACTTCCTCAAGCCCATGGCATTGATGAACAATCAGTGTAAGAACAACCACTTCTGAGTAGATTTGAGGTCCTTGAACCCAAATCCTCAGCAACTGCCAGGCTGTGGAGATTCTGGGAGGGGCCTCTGGTAGTGTGAGTGGACCAATGCATTGGGGGAGGAAGATTCTTTTGGTATCAGTGCCATCAATAGCAAACTCCTATTTCCTTATATTACAGGTGGACTTGGCTGGGGGATGAATCGAAGAAATAGGCAGTGGTGAACCATCATCTCAGTCTTTTGGGCTTCAGGCATGAGAGAAAGATCTACATGTGATTTGAGGCACATAATCCCAAGGCAGCTGAATGTATTTGGGGATTGGAGGGGTACACAGAGACCTCCATCAACTCAATCCTCTCGCTAAGAAGCACTATTTTGCATCTCTTTCCCAATACTCACCTCTTGGCATTAAAGCATGGAAGACTCCTCTCAAACATGCAGATCTTGCCTAGAAGGGGACCAGCATGAAATCCTTATCAGTAAGGAACACCTTAGCACATGTGAGTTGAATAATTTAGCTGTGACTAGGAGAAGCATCTAGGGATTTGCCTTAGGGCAGCAACATTTAGAAGGCATTGATAGCCTTTATATCCCTTTAGAAGCACAGCACTCATGGGGCCTTGTCATCTTCAACTAAGGTAATTCTGTCTTCCCTCTGCCAAGAGACAGGCACTATACTGGAGTCTCTCCTACCCCTACCAACATAGTTTGTCTTAAAAATTGATTTGGCCTTTCATGATGCTTGCCTTGGACCAATTTTGAGAATTCTGCCTTAGATGCAAAAATCATTATAGTTCTTGACCCCACTCCTACCTCTTGTCCCTGCCAGTGGCAGCCACAGGGTAGTTAGTAGGAAGGCTCAATAGTAGGGGAAGAGGATGGCAAACACCAACAGTAAGGATGGCAGGAAATAAAGGTGGTTGAGAGCCACCCCAGACAAACTCTGTTGACTTCCCTTCTTCACTGTCAAGCAGTGACCAATGGGGTGACTTTCCGACATAACTTTTCTTAGCCTGCTGACAGCGCTGGGCCTGGGGAGTTAGCTGTTACAAAACAGGCTGTTCTAGGTTCGGCCTCATGCTTGCCTCTGTCTGGGAGAAGTGTCCCCAGGGGTCCAGCTAAGGCAGAGGCGAGGACTTACATCACACAAAGGGAAAGGCTCCTTTGAAATCTTTGTCTTTAGAAAAGAGAACAAGCAATTAGAGGATGAATTTCTCTGTATGACCTTACTCCTCCTCTTCCCAGAAATACATACTCCCTTCTTAAAATGGATACTGAAAACACTAAGGGGACCATTGAAGCCACAAACATCTCATTGAGTCTCTTATCTGATAAGGTGAAAAGAAACTGCCAAATACCCATTCTAGGTCTATGCCTCCACCTCTGCCCTTACTGCCCCTGCCCTTTCTGCCCGCTCACTGAAGAAAAGATGCTACAGACCCAGAGTTAAGGAAATAAACTGTGGGTGCCTTTGATCAAGAGCCACCATCTATGCCCCAAAGAGATCTGAGGAAGAGGAAAAAGATTCAAATGTACATAAAAATTTATAGCAGGTCTTTCTGTGGTGGTAAAGAACTGGAAACTAATGGGTACCCATCATTTGGAGGAATGATTGAATAAATCGTGGCATTTGCATATAATAATGAATAATTTACATGCATGCTATTGCATGTAATACTACTGTGCCATGAGGAATAATAATAGGGATGGTTGCAGAGAAACCTGAGAAGATTTGCATGAACTGATGTAGTGAAGTGACTAGAACCAGGAGAACAATTTATGCAATAAATGCAGAATAAAATAAGCAGAACCAGAAAAATAATGTACACAATGAATACAACAATGTAATTGGAAAAAGCAATAACAAAACCAACTGAACACCACCTAGTTACAACGGCCAGGCTTGTCCCCAGAGAAGGTATGGGAAAACGAACCTCCTTCTCCTCTTTGCAGACGTGGGATACTACAGGCATCAAACATTGTCTGTTGTCACTCATGGGTGGGTCGGTTAGTGTTGCTGAACTGTGCTTTTTAAAAAATTATTTGTTACAATGGACAGTTCTCCAGTATGGGAAAGAATAACCATAAATGTAGAAATGAAGGCAATGTAAAAACAAAAGATGTAAATATATTGAAAAATTTACAAGCAAAAATAACAATCGAGGATACCTTTTGTCCCCCTCCAACAAAGAAGATAAAATATGATGCCCAGAAGGGAGCATGACATTCTAGAGATAAGTGGACTAGGGCAGTGGGACTATCACTTACATGGTCCCAGATATAATGAAGCTCAACGAAGCCTAAGATTACAGTTTTCTTGCCTGTGAATCTTGGTTCACTTTTCTTAGCCTTATAGTCCACTAAAATACTGAGATTTTTTTTCAGATCTCAGAATTACTGTTGGCACCCACTTCCCCCATCTCATATTTGTGAAGTTGATTTTCTAACCCAAGTGTAAAGCTTTAATTCATCCCAATTAAATTGTATTGTGATAGATTCAGCCGACTGTTCTAAGTCATTGAGCACTCTTCGAAGCCTGTCATGCAGTTTACTGGCCAACCCTCCCAGTTTGCTGTCATCTGCACTGTCTTCAAGGAGGAACAGGCTATCTAGGGCTTTACTGAGTCATTGAGGAGAACGAGGAATAGTGTGGGACTGAGCACATATCCTTTGATCCTTTCTCCACTTAATGACCTCATTCCAAGTTGATAACTGAACCATCAGTGACTATTTCCTGGGTCAGCCATTCAACCAATTTGGGCTGTCATTGTACTGTCCTCTACCCTCCACCTCTTCATCTTTTATACCACAGCAAAAGAGACTTTCTCAAAAGTTTTACTAAAGGTACATCATATCTACACAGCTGCCATATTCACTTGTTCTAGACTAACCTGGTCCAAAAAAGAACCCAGGTATTCCAACTCTACATTCGGTGCTCTTTCTACAAAGCCTGGCTACCTCCCCTTATGTGCCCCATAACTATTTGAGGGGGCTTTTCAATACAAAATGCCTGCCTAGGCTTGTGGCCCTGCTATTATTATCTCCTATGGCCATGCCCTAATGCCAGTCAATTCTAAGGACTGAACCACCAGGGGCTTAGCAAGGCACAATGCCATCTTCTTACTTTCCATCCTATCATAGGCAGCATGCTAGAGTATACTGGATTTGGAGTAAAGAGGCCATGTGTTCAAATTCCAGCTCTCCAACTTATTACCTATGTGATCTTAAGTCCATTCCTTTCCTTGCCTGGGCCTCATCTTTCTCCTCTATAAAATAAGGAAGTTGGACTAAGCGGTCTGGGAGGCCCCATCTACCTCTAAGCCTATGAAATCTCCAAAGCTGTGCTCAGCAAACACCACCTCTTCACAGCTGGAGATTGTGCACAGAGCAGGGGCTGCAGGAGGTGAGCCTGTCAAGATTTCCCTTCTACTTTGTCCTGCCAGGGGAATGGGTATATGGAGAGGATTCTGCTGGACTGAGCCTTCATTTGGCTCCCATCAAAACACACAGCAAGCACCCAGGCAGAAGACAGCTCAACAACCTGCATCTTCATTACGTTAGTTTCCTGTTTAATGGAGCAAAAACAGTGAACCCAGTGGGGCTCATTGATACTAGACCGGTGGCAGATGGGAGTGAATTTGCCACAGCCTGAGTTTGCCAGTACTAATAAGGTGGGTGGGAAGACTGCTTCAGGGCTAATCTTGAGGGACATCCCTGATAGTTTCTCACAGGAGCATAGGAAGAAGCCTTACAGAACTTACACATGAGGGCCATGGAGGATCAATGACTATCCCAAGGTCACATAGGAAGTATCAGAGACAAGATTTGAACCTAAGTTCTCTGACTGGATCTAGCACATTCTCCATCAGGACATGTTATCTCTCCTTCGACATCTACTGGCTCTTTCTCTGTTACCTAAAAAGATGCCCTGATCTTTCCCATCTTTAAAAAAAAATTCACTTGAGTGCTGGCTAGGTGGTGCAGTGAATAGAGCACTAGCCCTGGAGTCAGGAGGACCTGAGTTCAGATCTGGCCTCAGACATTTAACACTAGCTGTGTGACCTTGGGCAAGTCACTTAACCCCAACTGCCCTACATTCCCCCCTCCAAAAAGCAAAACAAAATAACAAAAAATTAAAAAAAAGTTTAATCACTTAACCCCAGTTGCCCTGCCTTCTCCCTCCAAAAAAAAAGCAAAAATAAATAAAAAAATAAAATTCACTTGAAATTCACTTCTTAAGTTTTTCTTTCTTTCTCCTTTCCATAGTCAAACTCCTAAATGTTTATACTAATTGCCTCCACTTCCTCACCTTCTGTTCACTTCTCAGTCCCTCTTAATTGGCTCCTGATCTCGATACTCAATTGAAATGTCTCTTTTGAAGGTCACCAAGGAATGTGCCCTCTTTTCTTTTGCTAAAGCTGATGGTCTTTTCGAAGCATCCATTTTTTTGACCCTGATGACAGCCCATTCCTCCAGTTCTCTCTCTCCTTCCTTGGCTTCCATAATCCTGCTCTTTCTTGTTTCTCTCCCCAACTGTGGTTACTTCTTCTCAATCATTCAACCAACAAGCACTGTGCTAGGCACTGGGGATACACATGCCCAAAAGGAAACAATCCTGTCTCTCAGGGAACTTACCTGGGATCAGGAAAACAACATGTATTGTACAAGTATATATAAAATAAATACAAGGTGGTTAGGGAAGTCCCTTCTCAATTAGCTGCCTTGCCTAGTACTAGGCATCTCTGGCTCCTAAGAATGAGCATTCCCCAAGGTTCTCTCCTGAGCCTTCTTTACTTCTCTCTTGATATTCTTCTTCAGTGATCTCTTCAACTTCCGTGTGTCTAAGTAGCTTTTCCATTTAGATGACTCAGATCTACACATGCAGTCTTAGGTCACATGTAGTCATAGAGAGCATCAAGTCCAACCCTCTCATTTTATATTTGGGGAAACTGAGACTAAGAAGTTAAGAGACTTGCCTATGGGCACATAAACAAGAAAATGACAAAAGGCTGGATTTGAACCCAGATTGTCTTTGTGATTCCAAGTCCGGCTTTCCCTCTACCACCATTCTTGCCTCTTGGTTTCTCTACTGAGCTGCAGTTTGTCAGGTGAACATCTCCACCTGCCTATCCCATCATCATCTGAAACTTTACACTCCAAAACTGGCCTCATTATCTTCCCCATCCCTCAACCCAATCCTCCAATCTTCTCTATTTCTGTAGAAAGCACCAGGTTCTCAGCATTGTCCTCAAATCTTGCTGCTTCCTCACTCCCTGTATCCAATCAGTTACCAAGTTCTGTTAACTCTACATCCACAGCATCTCTCTTATCAGTCTTTATGTCCCCACTCACCTAGCCACCACCCTACTTCAAATCCTAATCACCTCTTCCTTGATGGCTGTAATAACCTCCTAACTGGGGTCTCCCTGCTTCTTAGCTAACCCCTCCTCCCCACAGCTGCCATATCAATATTCTTAACGCAGCAGTTTGGGGTGGCTAGGTGGTGCTGCAGTGGATAAGCATCAGCCCTGGAGTCAGGAGGACCTGAGTGCAAATCCAGTCTCAGACACTTACTAGCTGTGGCAAGTCACTTCACCCTGTTTGCTTCAGTTTCCTCATCTGTAAAATGAGCTAGAGAAGGAAATGGCAAATCATCGTGGTACCTTTGCCAAGAAAACCCCAGTGGGGTCACAAAAAGTCAGATATGAGCAAAATGACTCAACAAAAACAGCAACAGCAACAACAACGACAACAACTACTACTACTACTGCTGCTACTACTACTACTATAGCAGTTTGACCATGCCATTTCCCTGTTGAAAAATCTTCAGTGGCTTCCTACTGCCTCTAGTATGAAATATAAACTCCTTGGCCTGCCATTCAAAGCCCTCCACCATCTGACTTATACTTAATGTTTTCTAGTTGTATTTCACATTATAGCCTTTTATGCATTCTAACAGAGAACCAAATTGGCCTACTTGTGGTCCCCAAATGGTATTTCATTTGTCTCCTTGCCTTTTTAGCAACTCTCTATGCTTCCAATGTACTCCTTCATTTGTACCCCCTAGGATCCTCAGCTCCTTTCAAGGTCCAGCTCAGGTATTACCTCCTTAGGAAAATCTTTCCTGATCTCTCTTCCTCCATAAATTATCTTCTATGAACGTTTCTGTGTACATATTAGAACCTCCCACTTCCCTACTATGGCTATGTAAAACATAAGTGTCATTAGGCAATTTTGTCCTGAAATTTCCAGAGCTTAGCCCAGCATCTTCAACGTACTCTGATGGGTCTGCAATATCATAGACTTGGCTATTTCCATCAACCAGCCAGATTCACAAGTAATCCATGCCTTTATATCCTATGAAATTTTTGCCCACACCCTCTCACAAACCTTCACAAAATACGTACCAGTATGCTGAAGGCCTTTGTCTAGCTCCAGTGACATGTGAGGACACCAATGGATACATGGGCTGTATCCCCTGGTTCTCCCTTGCTCTCGCTGCATGTCCAGCCCACCTCCTCTTGTCAGAAGGTCTTTGATTATATCCTTTGCTTCACCTTGCTTGTCTTTTGGTCATGTGTCCTAGCTTATTTGTGCATACCAGATACTTTTCCATTGTCCTTTTGGAAATCTTCAACTTCAAGTCTTCAGAAACAAAGGATTTCTATGACTCATAACCACACACAGCATCACCAGAACAGTGTTGATGTGAAGGTGGAACTGGACTGTCTAGGAAGAAGCTTAGTGGCCTTGAAACTATTAGGTAATTTCCCAAAGGAATCTTATTCTTTTGGAAGCCCAGCTATAGTGTCTGTAAAGGATATGTGATGGGCCAACCCTAAGGGTTATATATCCACCTGTACAACATAGGCTGGATGATAGGCATGCTTCTAAAATGTCCAGGAGCTGTCCTGACCCTTTGAGGCAGTGATCCCCCTACTGGGCATGTATTACAAAGTGTTAAAGAGAAAAAGTGCCCATATGCACAAAACTACTTAGGGCAGCTCTTTTTGTAACAGCAAAGAACTAGAAACTAAAGGAGTGCCCATCGACTGGGAATGGTTGAACAAATTATGTTATATGAAAGTAATGGAATATTGTTGCACCACAAGAAATTATGAAAGGTATTATTTCAGAGAAACATGGGAAAGCTTGTATGAATTAATACAGAGTGAAGTGAATAGAGAACTTATACAGTAAAAGCAATGAAAATGCAAACAACTTTGAGAGACCAAAGAACTCTGATCTAGGCAATAACCCGAGAACCAGTGATGAGGCATGTAACTAACCTCTGGACAGAACTCAAGGTAGAGAATAAGACATACATTTTGGAATGCAGCCAATGCAGAAATTTGTTGCTCTTGACTGCATATTTATTACAAGGGTTTTGTTTTTCTTTTCTTTGTTGAATGTGAAGGGGGAGGTGGAAGAGAAAAAAAAGTTTGTTATTTGAAAAAAATCACTTCTAAAAGAAAAGACAATAGACATGTTTCATCAACTTGTTTTTTTTTCTAGTAGGACTAGTAAGGCCAAACTCTTTAGGGTATTTATGAAGGTCCTTGAGGAGGCTCTGGAATATTCTGGAGCTTGATGCAATTGATACAAGTTATCCATAGACAGAGGTGTCTAGAGGACCTCCTGATCTGCAGACAATCCCACTTGCATCTGGTCTCTGTGCTGGGCAGTCTTCATGATAGCGATCAATATCATTGTCAGGATGATGTTTCTCTAGTTGGTACCTCATTTGATATTTATAAGAAGAAGGCAATCAGAGAATACTCTATTGTTGCATCTTTCGTGGCATCTTGAACAATGCTGAAATGTGTAAAGAAAAGACATCTTTTTGGGAAAAAAGTGCTAGGTTTCTACTGAATCAAATGCTTTTTTATAGTCAACTAATAATGAGCTCAGTGGGATCATGTATTCTCTCTGTGTGTTATTCACTTGTATTACAGTAAAGACAAGACCCTTTCAATATTGCCATCCAGGATGCTCTTGGGGGGGGGGTTCTTATAAAAATGTTATATGAATGTAGTAGGCATGTATGTGTTAATTACTGATACATATTTTTAAAAATAATATTTTATTAGTTGTCTTTTTTTGGGTAATAAGATCCTAGATTCCCCCCAAAGAATTTGTTGTTCTCCCCTCTTTTAAGTACCTTGATAATTAATTCCTCAATTCCCTCAAAACTATGCTGCCTCAAATATTTATATTTGTTTTCACCATACTTATCTGTTACAAAGATAGTGTTTTTCTTTTTTTATTTGAGGCAGAGGCAGGGGAGTTAGTTATAGTATTACCGAAAGAAAAGAAGAAAAAAAAAGAAAAGTGGGTCATTGAAGCATTTTTCTCAATTGCGCAGAAGAGAACAAGAGGAATTTCAGAAGGAAACATAGACAAACAGGATACCACTGAAAATGTGTTAAATTTATTATATATTCTTACAGAATAGAGATAAATGCTTTCATATATGATCCTCTTTTTCTATTCATATATGGAACTTTTTGCTTTGCATTAAATTTAGAATAACAAATAAGATTAATTTCAGAATAAAAAATAAGATTAACTTCAGAATAGCAATATTAATTTCTTAATTTTTTTTCTGCCTCCAACCTCAGTATGCTCTTATATACATGGTCTATCTAATTCAATCATTCTTTAGTGTCATTTCTACTTCCTCAAGTAGTACATCAAAGGCTACAATTTTAAGATCCAAAGATGGCAGTTCCATTTCCATTGAAAGAGAAAAGAGTTTGTTGTAGAAATCTTGACAATCTTTTCCATTTTCACCTGTTCATTGCTCTTCCACTTCAACTCAAATGCCTCTGGGATGATTTGTTTAGTTGATTCTCTTGCTAAACTTTCCATAAACTTAATTTAGCCATCACTATTTCTCACCATTTTATGAAGCACTACTTCTCATAATTTTCTCTCATAAAATTTTACAGAGAAATTTGTGTTCTAAGCCAGTGTTTTCCTTGGCTACTATATTACTTCATTTGTTAAGGAGATCAAGTGTTTGCTGACTGATGTACTTTCTAGGCTTTTGGGGGTATCTTCATTGCGACATCTGATTTATGTTCATTAAATTTCCATGAAAAGCAGTCTGTAGTGAATAAAGAGTGAGACTCCAAGTTACATAGTCTTGAGTTTAAGTCCTACGTCTGAGGTAGACTGGTAGTGAAAAGCCCAGGCAAGTCATCTTACCTTTCAGTACCTTTCTAGGACTGCAAGTTAGAGAACAGGTATCACTCTGCTATTTGCATTGGTAGAAGGAGTTTCAGTATTGGGAGTTCTCAATCTTATGTCTAGTCCAAAAGAAGGAAGGAAGGAAGGAAGGAAGGAAAGAAGGAAGGAAAACAACCTTTCATATGAAATGATGAGAGTGTGTGTGTCAATTTCTGTTCCTTTATCCATTTTCCATTTTTCAGTATCAATATCTTATTTAAATAGGTCAGGTTGGAGTGCATCAATTGTGTACCATTCTTATTATATTCTAATTTGGTATTGATTTAAATCTTTATTCTAATAAGTGAGTAGTCTCATTGTACACAGATGGCTGCTTCTGACATGATTCCCACATATCAGTAAATGGTCATTTCTTGCTTATTAAAATATAAATCAATTTCATTTTTGTGATTTTTTTTAGTACTTATTGTGTTTAGCATCTCCTGATTCTTCTGAAAGAAATGAACCATGATACGTAGGTTTCTGTTTAACAAATCCAATTTCTTTTGCATAGTGAGAGTACTCTCAGCCAACCTCATGGTTTGTGTGGGAAGTCACTCCCAAAGCTCTGAAAAGCATCTTCCCAAATCATTGTGTGGTTATTTTATTTCACAAGCAACAGAATAAATACTATTTGTGGCTAATAAAAACACCCTGTCAATTTACCTCTCCACAAGGTTCAACCATGTTCTCACTGACAAAGTGAGTCTGGCACCATGCCCAGAAGGCCAACAAACCCTCGTTTTGTTGAGGCATCAGAGGAAGAGTGAGCCTACAGACAAGGATTCTGATGTCCCCATTCTGCCCAGCCTCTTTCAATCTGCAAGTCATGAACATACTGGAAGATCTCAGCTGCTCAGAGTCTGTTGAGAGCAAGGCTAAGGAAATGATCCATCTTAGAGCTATAAATACTTGTGGAAATGACTTTAGAAATACTTGTGTACAGTCATTCCTCACATCTCCCATGTACCAAATGCTTTGAGCATCTAAGAAGGATGGGAATACTGAGTGTCTACTTAGGGAAGAGGAGGATAGGGGGAAAGGAGAGGAGGGGAGAAGAAGAGATGAAGTGGAGGGGTGGAGTGGGTGGAGGGGGGCGGTGCCTTCATTCACACACCTGGAAGTGGTTTAGTTTTGGTGATCAGTAACATTGGCATTTGTTAGTGGGCACTTCCAAGCTTTAGAAGCATAGCCTTATCTCCCCTTAGGGTAGCTAGGTGGCACAGTGGATAGAGTGCCAGGACTGAAGTCAGGAAGACTAATCTTCACCAGTTCAAAACTGGCCTCTGACACTTACTAGCTGTGTTACCCTGGGCAAATCACTTACTCCTGTTTGCCTCAGTTTCCTTATTTGTAAAATGAGCTAGAGAAGGAAATGGCAAACCACTGTAGTATCTTTGCCAAGAAAACCCCAAAAGGGGTCACAAAGAGTCAGACACAACCGAACAACAACAACATATCTCTCCTGATCCAGGGCAAGAGGTCAAAGACAGGCAAGTACTCAAAGCATGGACAATTCCCAACACTGAGAACTACTAAGACTCAACAGATACAAGTAGGAGATTCAGAATTCAGAGTTAGAAGGGACCTTTGAGGCTACAGACCAGGGCAACTGAAGGGAAGGGGCTTGCTCAATGTGACATAAACAGGATCAGAACTGAGGGCATGTGGGATCCAAGGCCAGTACTCTTTCTGCTACTGGGGGTCAATGCCAGGACAATGAAAAGCCCTCTGTGACTCAACCTTTTCCGAGCCCTACTTTCAATGTATCCATCTTCTAGTGTTCTTGAAGTCGTTTGTTATAAGATGTGTCCAGCGTCTGCTTGAGAGGCCAAGGTAGAATCAGGACTGTGCTCTTAGCTGATGGATGAATCCCTTGTTATTAAAAACAAAACCAAAACAACCATGCTGTTATTTCAGTTCAAAGTTAAAAAAGAAACCTACTATATGCTCAGAAGAACCTGTACATCAGAAAAATAAAATACTCGGAGTGGAGAGGAAGTTTTTCAGAAATTCAGTAAAAAGATTTTTGTTGAGAAAGTTAGTCTATCTAAGGGTTTTATGAACTCTTCCAAAGTGCCCTGGGAATGCGGTAGCTAAGGCATACCTAGGAGTTGTATTTTAGCTTGAGTGAACACCACAAACTATTCCTGGAATAAGTTAACAGAAAGCAATCACTCAGATAGGATTGGGGGTACATGGAGAAGGAACTGACCCTCATCCAACAGCCAGATTTCCTATTTTAACTAGTTGTTCCTGCTGTGCATCTGCTCTTCAGCAACATAGAAACATTAGAACTGGGACGAAACCCTGTAGACCCCACCCTAGTTGTGTCTCTCAGTGATATTAGAGAACCAGCCTGAGTATTAGGAGTGTGCTTTGAGATTCTTAAGGGCACCTGCTCTGCCACAAACAGGTTATTAAAGAGAAGACCCAAAAAGTGTCTTGGAAAAGTCAAAAGTCAAATGGGCTTTATGTCTTCAGAGGGAATCGTTGGCAAAGACAGAGTATCCAATAAACATTTATTAAGCACCTATTACGTGCCAGGTGCTGTTCCATGCTGGGGATACAGATAAGAAAAAGAAAGACAGTTCCTGCCCTCAAGGAACTTACAACATATTGGGGGAAAGATCACACACGAAAGGAAACTGGAAGGAGTGGAGGAGGGGGGAGAGGATACCAAGGGTATCTGATGCTCTTTTGTAGAGTTCAAACCAAAGAGAGCTGCAAGATGGAAAGTAGAGAGTGAGCTGCCAGGTCTAGGTCCTGCCTTCTATAAAGGAAAGCTTTGGGAGGAGTTGAGTGCTCAGTCAGAGGGAAGAGGAGGCCAAGGGGCGGGGGAGGAGTTGAGAATCCAAGGCTCAGTTAAATAGCATGGTGGGGAGATTTCAGGTAATCAGCTTATCCTGGAAGGGGCATCTCGTCCCTTCTGAAAAGTCCTCTTTCATTGCCCTAGGTGACTGTTTAGAGAAAAGAGAGGGTGACTGCATCCACCTCTAGATAGCATAGCCTCTAGAGGCAAGGTGGAAGGATCTTCCTCTCACTAAGACTTAGGAAGTGCCAGTGCTGGAAGTGCCTGGCATGTATAGCTAAATCCAGTCACTCATCCTGGCTGCTTTGTCTGGATAATGCTCCATGCGCTCCCATGAGCAGAGGCAGCTTCCTAATGCTTGTTCTTTATCACTAGGGGCTGAAGTAGAGTTGAAATACTATAGAAGAGAAAGGCTTCTTTCTCTCCAAGGCACTGAGTTGGGCTTGGAAAAGGTGCTATATTTCATTCACTGGACCATAAATTTTATCTTCCCAGGGACAGACAATCAATATTCTGTGAGCATACATCTTTTTCTAAGAGTCAACATGCTTTATTAACTTAACCCTTTTCCCTTCGTAGCTTCTGAGTGCTGGAGGAACAAATATAAAATTAAATGCTGGACACCTGATTCTGCGACCAATATGGTCTTTAAGCCCTGTGCAATCAGCCCTCAGAGTATGAAGATGAAGGCCTTCTTGTTAAGTTGCAGGTTTCCACCATCTGAATGGACAATTGGTGTCTAGGGTAGGAATTCTTCACTTTTTTGTCGTCATGGGCCTCTTGGGCAGGCAGGCAGGTGAAGCCTATAAGCCCCTTCTCAGAAGAATACTTTTAAATGCATAAAATATATAGGATTACAAAGAACCTCAATTAGATGGAAATAAGGATGTTGTTTTTCCCACCCAGCTTCCAGACACCCGGAAGTCTGTAGACCCACAGACTCCTAATCTAAGGAATCCTAGAGTTATTGGGCCTAGAGAACCCTGTCATTCGACCCCCCCCCCCCACCCAGGGAATCAGGACAGCAAGACCCCACACAACAGCAGTAGCCACGGGGAGGATAGTTGCTCTCTCCATCTCCACTCCCCCCTCAGCTGAATTTACCCTCGTTACAGCTAGAGGCCCAAGTTATCCTTTGGAGACTGGGGGTTTTATTTTATTTTTTCTGTCTCATGGTTTTTCCCTTTTGCTCTGATTCTCTCTTCACAACATGACTAATGTGGAAATATTTTTAATATGATTGTACATGTATAACCTATATCAGACTGCTTGCTACCTTGGGGATGGTTGAGGGAAGGGTAGAAGAAAGACAAATTTGGAAAATCTTACAAAAATGAATGTTGAAAACTATCTTTACATGTAATTGGAAAAAATAAAACAGTATTAAGTGAAAAAAAGAGAGAAACTGTGGTTTTTAAAACCAAAAGCACCCGAGTTCTGATCAGGGCTCATTCAGTGATCCAGGTGACATTTCAGAGTCTACTTTTCTGTAAAATATCTGTCAAATGCAGGTAATAGGAAATAAATGCCCATTTCTGGGCCATGACCTCAAGATTTCCGAGGGGGAGTGACAGGCAGACAGTGATTGAGAGTTTCAGAGAGGAGGCCTGAGTCAATCGGGAGGCCCAAATTTTCCAGTTATGTTCAAGGCCGAAGTCCACGAGTAGATTCCACCAATAGCCAGTTCCCGGCTACGACAAAGAGGACCAATCTTTCCAACCTTTGAGGCTTCAAGATGAAAAGAGTATCTGTTTCTTTTCATTCTCAAGCTGGCAGTCATCTAGGTATTCATCATTAAGCAATGTTAACAGAAGCCATTGTTTTCTATGGCTAGCTGTAATTACTTCTGAGAGAACCTTTCTGTAAGTGGGAAATTTTTCCATTTTATCTTTTTCTTTAGAGATGAAGAGAGTTTCTTTTCAAATGTCTCAGCGAACGCTTGAAAACAATGTACAGTTGGGCAAAGCTGCTTGAGTAGCCAAGTTCAAGGCAGGTCCTTCACTAGACTTTGATGATCAGCTGACACAGCCTCCAGGTAATTGGCTCCTTTCAACCCCAATGAAAACAAAGCCTTTGTTGTTGTTTGAGATGTCGCTGGACAATGGCTTCCTTTCTGTACCTTCTGGTGAGAGAGAGCCCAGGCTGAATGTACCACCTTTTCCATCTTCTCATTGTCTTAGTTTTCCAGAATTGGGCTTATTCAGGACTGAGAGAGAAAAGAAATGAGAGGAGGATAAAAGGGTCAGGTTATACATTCCAAACAGATATGCCCACCAAGGAGAGGGTAGGAGCTCTAGGGTCTTCATTCCTTTGAGGACACCTAGCGGGGAAAAGAGAGTTAAAGTAGGATGGGGAACATAGGCCATGTGATACCGAGGCAAGAACTGCTCTGTAGTCTGGAGCAAGACTTCTGGGTGGATCAGAGTATCATGGATTCAGAGCTGGAAGGGACCTTGGAGGCCAAGTTCAACCTTCTCATTTTACAGATGAGAAGACTGAGGTCATAAGAGATTGCCTAGGGTGACATAGCTAAGAAGTTTCTGAGATGGGTTTGCACGTTGTTGTTGTTCAGTGTGTCTGACTCTTTGAGACCCCATTTGGGATTTTCTTGACAAGGATATTGGAAGGGTTGGCCATTTCCTTCTGCAGTTCATTTTACAGATGAGGAAACTGAGGCAAACAGGGTGAAGTGACTTGCTCGGGGTCACACAACTAGGAAGTATCTGAGGCTAGATTTGAACTGGAGTTTTCCTGACTTCAGGCTTGGTGCTCTATCCACCGTGCTGCCCCACCAAGCTGCTGGGTTTGTACATAATCAATCTAATTCTCCTCTTTGTGCTCATTTAGAATGTCATACCAATATTCCCTCCAGAACTGCTGAGCAGGGAACACATTTTCTTATTTCTATATAAGTCTCCAAAGGACTTCCCTTCATATATACCAAGACTACACTGACCTCAAGAACTTGGAAATCAGTCAGTCAACAGGCATTTATTGCTGTTGCTGTTAGAGCTTAATATCGGGCAGGTCCTGTGCTAAGTGCTGGGAAAACAAAGATAATGTGTAACTCCCCTCGCCCTCTAGAGGCTTATATTCTAGTGACAGAGGCCATCCGTGCATATAGACGAATATATGGGAAATTAATACAAACTGTTTGGGGAGGGAAGGTGAGAGCAGTTTGGATGGGGAAGGGGAGTAGTCAGAAAAGACCTCATGTCAAAGGGGGAGCTTAAGCTGAATTTGGAAGAAAGGCAGAGACTCTGGGAGACAGAGGGGAGCAGGGAAAGTATATCAGACATGAGGGATAGCCAGTCCAAAAACAGGAGATGAAGCATCCTGTATGAGGAGCAGGAAATAGGCCCAGACGACTGGGCTGGCAAGTGTGTGGAGAGAGACTTGTATTAAATTGAGGCCAGGAGCCATTACAGCATCCCAGGGGCCTGGGTATCATTCCATCCCTGGGAATTTGCTTAATATTTGATCCTAGGGTGGAGAAAACACTGTAAGGCACAGCTTCGTAACTTAAAAAAAAACATTTCTTTTGATAACTATTTCTGTAGAATTGGTTTCCTTTGGAATTTTAGGCATTTTACTCTCTACATTTAAAAGGCCTCTTCCAAGCAGGGGGTCAGGGGCATCTTCCCCAGCCTGCCTGCCTGTGAGACAGAAGAGGGGGGAAAGAAGCCCTAGCCTAAGGCCCAAACAGTCCCAGGAAGGGCCAAGCTGAGCCAACTCCCTTCTGTACTTGATCCTTTACCCCAAAATCCTATTTAGGCTCAAATAGGAGTCTTTGCACAAGAAGAACCAACTCCTGGCACTAGCACCCACCTTGTTTCAGAAGTGAATGACTGGGCATGAATAGCCAGGACCGTGAAGGCCAGCTGACAATGCTCACCTTCTCTCTGTCTCGGTGAATCCTTGGATAAAACCTATGACAGCAAACTAAAAGTGAGCAGCTTAGTGAAAGGAGGGCTGATCTAGGAATCAGCTTGGGAACAGGGTTCAAATTCTGCTTCTGACATCATTTTGGTTGTAGGACATCAAGCAAACAGTTTTTCTTCTGCATTGGTGAAAGGAGATTTCCTCACTAGGAACTCCCTAGGGAGGTACGATCACAGGACCAATCCAAGATTATACACACTCATACAACACACACACACACACTCACACACACACACACACACACTCACACACACTCACATACACACTCATATAATACACACACACACATGCACACACACACACACACGCACATACACACACTCACACACACATACACACACACTCACACACACACACACTCATACACACACACACTCACACACACACTCGCACTCACATACACACTCATATAACACACACACACATGCACACACACACACTCACACACACACTCACACACACACTCACACACACACACACGCTCACACATATAATTTGATGAGATACATGGAAAAAGGTTTAAAAATGACCCCCAATTGACTTTGAAAGTTCACAAACCCCTTCTAATGGATTTGTAACCATAATTCCCAAGCCCTATTCTCTGCTCAGCCAGTAACAGGAAGCTAGGGCCAGATAGCATTTCATTTTAAAGTAGATATACAGCTTTAATTTAAAAAATGCCATTGTGCCTGAGGAGAAACACACATACGCATACACATGCACACACACACATACACATGAAAGGATTTGCTTGGTGAAATTGTCAGCATCCTAATGGAAAAATACTTTTGAACCTACCAGAAACAAGGCCCTCCAAAGCAGGGTGAATAATCATCCAGCAAAGGGCTTTCCAAGAGACTGAGAGGTCCTAGAGTTCTCTGTCCTTAGAGCCCAGGAGAGTGATTTAACCTTTACCTTAGTGAGGACAGGCAGTAGTCCAATAGGACTGAGTTCTGGTGCTGGTGTCAGAAGACCTGAGCTTGAATCCCACCTGTGCCATTCACAGTCTGTGTGACCTTGGAGAAGCACTTTTACCTCTCTGGGCCTCAGTGCCATCATTTGTAGAATGAATGATTTTGGAAGACCCTTCCAGCTCTGAATCTAGGACCTAAACTTATCCAAGTCAGCCTGACCAACTGAAAATGAGAAATTAATCTACTTCCAAAAGTCACGCATGAATGAATGGATAAAGCATTTATTAAGAGTACTTACCTGTGCCAAACAATGTGCTTAGAAATGGGAATACAAAAAGCAAGACAGTCTCTGCTCTCAAAGAGATAATATTCTATTGGGGGAGACAGCACAAACAGGGGAGTGGTGGCAGGGGAGGGAACATTGGTCTGGGAGTTACAGGAAGAGTGAATTGATCCACAGGGCAGTCAATTGACTCACCCTTTCCATGGTACAATTGATTTGATGACTGTTCCCAAAGCAAGAGATAGATAGAAAGAAGGGAGTGGAGCAGCAAATAGGCAGATGGTAAGACAGCCTTGGTAAGGCAGCAAGATGACATATGAAGGCACAGTGTGGTCTGGGATCTAGGGCCATCTAGATATCATGGCTAAGTGGGGTAGTCTACACTCACTCCAACAAGGTGACAGAAAATGGTTTATATTTTGTGGGTCAGATCAAATGAACACTGACAGTCCTAGAGAGAACTACCCTATTGTCCCTAGGATAAAATAGAAAATTCCCTCCCTAAAGCATATGTTTGGGGGAGAGGGGAGGCATTCTGTAGGAGTAGGGAGAATTGTACAATCCACTCCCAGAAGAACCCAAGGTGAGGTATGTCATAGTGATGGCCATGGCTTATGGGAGGAACTATACCTTCCTGGAGCCTAAGTCCTCCACCCCACCCTACCCCATCCCAGGATAGCAACAACCTGGGGCAAAGCCCCATTCACCTCCCACTAGTTCTGACTCTGTTCTTCCTCTTTTTCACATAGGAATCAAGAGAAACTTTGTCAAAGGCATTGTGACATCTAGATAACTTATATGTGTGACATTCCCTTGCTGTGCCAGTCTAGTAAGCCCACAAAACCAGGAGTGAGGTGAATCTGAAGTGAGTTGTGCTGAGTGAACCCAATTTGTCTCACAGTCCTCACTTTCTGTTCTAAGTGATCTCAAACGTTCTATTTAATAAAATCTCATGGAAAGTGTAATTGAATGTGCCATCTGTTCAGCCAATGGACTGGAAGCTAAGGGAGCACTGTCCCACTCAGGTGTCACTCATGTCAATATCCATGCACTTAAAAGCAGGGAAGGATTTGGTAACACCCCCCTGCCCCCAGTAGATGAGCCTAGTGAGCAATTCTGGCTTTCCTTACAGAAAGGGGGAGTGGTTAGGGGTAACAATCAGGAACTAAGTGATTCTGGGAACCCATTTTCTTCCTGTGGCTTTGAGAGGGACTCAAGACATACCACTGGAGAATGTAGCTATGCTGCTGTTGTCACCCAAAGCTTGTCTGATGACTAAGAAAATAATATCATTGAAGTTCAAGAGTGGTTAACACCTGTTTTTCAGAGTGTTCCCTTTACCCATTGTGAAAGGCACTTTGTAGGGTTAGACAGATGGCTGACAAGACCACTCTGTTGTACTTTGGTTCTATGCCTCATTAATTATCTCCCCAGCTGGAAATCTTGTTGCTGTTGTTGTTTTTATATTAGCCTAGGTCTTACTCATCAAGGAGAGCTGAATGCTTGCAGGATTTAGCGCATTCATGCACATAAGCACTAGCCTGCAGGCCTAGGACCTGAAGGAAATGAGTCTGAGCTTTGTGGGGAGCATGTTTTATGGGCAGAAGCAGAGTTTGTGGCAGTGGTATAATGGGGTCAGCTGAACCAACTCTAGACAAGCAGGCAGTTTTCAGTGTGAGCAGTTACACCTCAGAAATCAGCAAATGCTACAAATCCAGCCTTGATTTCTTGTTGTGTTGATTTGTCTAGACTTAAGAAAGTTGTGGAGAGGATGTTAAAAGTGCAAATTAAACTACAAAGTGCATTGTGGGGACATTTTCTGCAAGCCAACCCTATTAGAGATAGGGAAAGGCTACTGGAGAGGCTGTGTGGGTGCACAAGTGCTTGCTTGCTCACTTGCTCATGCTTGTGCCCCATAAGCACGTGCTGTCTCCTCACTCCCCCCCTCATTTTCTTTAGAGAAGGAATTATGAAAGAAACTGGAAAGGTTTGGGATCTGGGGAAATAGCCAGAGTTTGAATTCGGGAGGGGAAATTTGGAAGGACCTGAGAAGATGAAGAACTCAGGCTAAAGGAGAAGAATTTCAGGAGGAAAAATACTTGATCAGAAAGGAGTCTGGAACTCCTAAGGCGCGGAAGAAGGAAGAAGGTGGAAAAGAAGGAGCTGACTATGACAAGAAGTGCTAACAGGCTGAGAAGGAGAGTGACAACTGGAGTGCTGAAGATCCCCACCATATTCCTTCAGGGGAGCTACTAGCAAGAATGGCAAAGGACTGAGGGTCTCATTTCCAGGAAGGAGGGAAAGCAGAGAACATCTTGCAGTGGCCTTCATAGAACATGCCATGTTTATATTTCTGTCACAGTCAAGCAACTTATCCATGCTTTAGGTTGGGGTAGGGAACCTACATCCTTGAGGCCACATGTGGCCCTCTAGGTCCTGTGGCCATTTGACAGAATCCAAACTTCACAGAACAAATCTCCTTCACAAAAGGATTGGTTCTGTAAAACTTAGACTCAGTCAAAAGACCACATACAAGGACCTAGAAGGCCACAGTTTACCCACCCCTGCTGTACTCTCAGGCTGAAGGTAATGGTGCTGGAAGAATGTCTCTCCACTCTTCAGGTTATCAGGGAGAATGAAATGTTCCTTTAAAAATATAAAAGAAAGGCTTTGATGTGAAAATAAAATAGAAAAAGGGATGTGAAGAGGTAGAGGAGAAGCCTGACCTGTATTCAAAGACTAGAGGATGGAAGAATGTGACAGGCAAGAAAAGGAAGGCCCGTCAAATACCTGGAGCTAAATACAAAGTGTGAGACTCTTCCAAAAGAGGAGGGGGATGGACCCCATGGGGAGGGAACAGCCATTTGTTGTCCTAGAAATAAGAATGTGGTGAAGTGAGCAGGACCAGGAGAACCCTGTCCGTGGTAAGAGGACTATTGTAATGGACAGTTAATACAAAAGACTTAGCTAATCCAATCATGACAATGATCCATGACAATTGTGAAGGACTCATGAGGAAAAATGCTATCCATTTGATAGAAACCATGCAAATTGGGGGGCGGAGCCAAGATGGAGGCATAGGAGCGGCAACGTATCGCAGCTCTCACATAGCCACCCCAAAATACCCATAAAATACAACTCTAAACTAATCCTAGAACTCCAAAACGCACACGAATATACTTTCCACTAAAGTCAGCTCAGCTATGAGGAACCGTATCAGCACTGCGAACTGAAACCAGCCTGGCCTGAAGCCCTGGCTGAGCCCCGGGGGCGGCTGGACAAGAGGAGCCAAGGAGCCTCAGGTGAGCGGATTGGCGGCAGCTGC
>CM053582.1:57449811-57479217 GCA_028627135.1 Pseudochirops cupreus | reverse complement strand
TCTCTCTCTCTCTCTCTCTCTCTCTCTCTCTCTCTCTCTCTCTCTTTCATAGCTCCCCTCACTCTCCCTCTTCCCATTTACAGAAAGTTGTATGAATTCAAATTTTAGCCAGGTGATAATATGCCCCCCACTCCACTTGCCACCCCCTAACTCTGTCTAGAGCCAATAACTTTCTTTTATCTTTTCCTACACATCCACAGAAAAGGCCTCCAACCCTGAGGTTATTGATCACCACCCATAAATAGGGAAGTGATTGCTGGGTTTAGAATGAACTGAATACATCTGCAATCAGCTCACAGGTGAAAGATGATAGGGTGAAGGAGAGAATCTTCTGAAGGTGTTTTTGTCCTCATGCTCTGTCTGTAGCATGTGCATGCTTCAGGCCTTGTGGTACCATGGTTGGGCAGGAGGATAGAGAGAGGGGTGTGTGTGCATGTGCCTGTGTACTTTGGGCAGATGAAGGAGGGCATGGGAGAGGCTGGTGGGATACTTTGGGGACTGAATCCTGTCAAGAGATTGGCAAGGTCAGGGCCAATGATTCTAGATGGTTTCCTCAGGCTTGGGGAGAGGGGATGGTGGAAGATTTTGGGAACCACATCAAGGCCAAGACTGGCCAAAAGCAGGCCAAGAGAGCCTACCTTGGTTGGGCTCTGCCTTGAAGCTCCCTTCATAGCTGCTGGTCTTTTTTGTTTTCTTTGATCCTGGATCCTCCCTTCCACTCTCTGTGAAGTTTTGGCTTTTGTCTTTTTTAATAAAGAGCTGATAGATGAGCTGTTGAGAATGTTGAGAATATCCCTGTCCCCTTGCTGTTTCCTCTCCTTCAGGACCCCCCCCCATGTGTGCATCAAAACTGGAACCAAATGGCCTTTTGGAGAAACCATGAAGTCTGCTACCTGGAGGGAGCCCAGGGGAACTCTGTCAAGGCAATGGGACAGGTGTGATTAATTCCAAAGGCAGAGAGGCAGAGCAAAAAGACACTTAGCCGGGCGCTGCCAGCTGGGGCCCATGTCTGGTGCACAGTCTCTTGTCATCAGAACCCCATTACTGGAGCTGCCTCCAGGTCCAGTTCCTTTTTGTTTTCCCCCAGGATCAATGAGAACAGAAATCTCCTCCTAACACCTTTATGCACCTTTAAGCATCTCTTGGCCTAGCAAAGCCTTACTGAGGGCAGAGTGACTGGAGCTTGTTAAAAGTTACCTAGCACTTCTTAAACTGTGAGTTGGGACCCCATACACATTTCGAAAAATTTGGCAACAGTTAAAGGTTTCTGAACGTGCACTGACCAAAGATTCATTGAGAATCAAATGCATAATGATCCAAGGTGCTTCTGGCAGCCCTTGCCTGTGTTGTATCACATGACTTCCCTGCAGCCTTGGTTCTGAACACACAGCATGAGCCTTTGCACTTGGAGTACCATCACACCATGCAACACCAATGGGCACAACGTGAAAAAGGGTCCCAAGTGGAAAAAGTTTCAGAAGCCCTGATCCAGGGGGTTGCCAGTGATCTGGAGTCAGATAACTGGGTTCGAATCCCACCTCAAAGGGTTACTGTCTGCTCTTGGTCAAGCCCCTTCTCCTCTCTGGGTCCCAGTAGCCTCCTCTGTAGAATGAGAGTTGGATAAAATGAGGTCTGAGGTCCCTTTGGGCTCAGATCTAGGAGCCTATGATGTGGTGGGAGTGGGTGGCTGAGTGGGTAATGTTTCCTTCCTATAGCTTCACAGTTTCCCAACAACCTACAGGCTCTAAAGCCTGAGCCCACTCCTTGAGTTACCTTCAGCCCTATGGTCCTGTCACTGTGGCTCCCTTCTTCCAGGGGCTACCTTTCCCCTTCCCACCTCCAAACTCTAAACAGCCTGGTAAGCCAACCAGAGGTGAGGCAGGGGGTTCCATTCATTTTCCATAGTCAACAGGCAACATGGCATCTGGCTTCATGCCTACACTGGGCCTGCCCAGGCCAGGCTTCAGCTGCTGCGTTTTCTTCTAAGCCCCTTGCATGTGATTAGGATACCCTGTAACCAAGTAGATGGGTTGTATGTGTTGCCGTCATGGGGAGCAGAGAGTGTGGATAAGGATTGGCAAGTTCCAGCACCTTCCCCTGACTTCTCCTAAGTCAGCCCGGGGGAGAGTTTCCTCTCACTGTCAAGCAACAAACTCCTAATGTGGCGGGTCCACTCTGTGCTCAAGCACAACCCCAACCCAAAGTCAAATATAGAGATGAGTGCAATGATGGGTCAGTGGCCCTCCCTGTCCACCTCCATTCCGAAGAATAATGTAAAGCTGGGTGTTAAGCCCAAGTGTGGCTGTGCACATCCTGATCCACACACTGATACCAAGTTAGGGATTTTGCCGTGTCCTTTTTCATCCACTCAAGGCTTTCTTTGTGGGAGGAAAGCTGTAGACCCCAACCATCTCTTTTTAACAACACTGAGATCAAAGACCAATGAAGAGCAATGATGGCAGATCACGTGTTTAGCTTTCTTCTGACACTTTCACATCTATCCAGTCATCTAATGCTCATCCAAGTCCTGGCGCAGAGGATGGGCAGAGATGGTTATCTCCATTTTCAGAGGAAGAAACTGAGGCACAGAGGCAAGACCTTGCCCTGGGATATGGTATAGCACCTTGAGTCAGGAGTGACATGGGCTTCAATCCCTCCCTCGACACTTGCTTGCTATGTGACTTTGAGCAAGTCACTTCTTTGACTCAGTTTCCTCTTCTGTAAAATAGATAGAGAAATATCTTTTTTACAGGATTGTTTGGAGAAACAAGTGAGATCAGGATTGGTGAGTGTTCTGCAAACTTTAAAGCCCTAGATAAATATCAGTTATCTCTAGGATCCTAGCCCAGTGTTCTTTCCAGCAGACAGGGAGAGAACGGGGCCTTCCAAAAAGGGAAAACGACATACACAAAAACTCAGAATACACAAGGCCCACTTAGGGAACAGTGACTAGGCCAGACCAGACAGAACACGGGGCACCTGAAGTAGGGAAGTAGTGGAAGGTGAAGCTAGAAAGGCAGGCTGGGGGCCAGATCGTGGAAGGCATTGAATGGCAGGTTAGTTTCTGTACTTTGTCCCTTAGGCAGTAGGGAGCCATAGAAAGTTTCTGAGCAAGACAAAAGCAATGCGGCAGGAAGATGGACCCTGGCAGCATGCATAGGCAAACACTAAAGGGCAGGGAGCCCAGCTAGGAGACAATAGTACTAGTCCAGGTGAAAAGAGATGAAGATCTGGGCCAGGATGATGGCTGGAGAGAAGGAAAGGCAGAACCACTGTGGAGTAAGGCTCTTAATATAAGAGGTGTTGAAAGAAGCATTCAGGGATGGCCATGTGGTACATAATTCAGCCTGCAAATCCTCACTCTTCCACCAGCCTGAAATAAGCAGAGAACCGAGGCTGATGGGAGTTTTGGGGAACTTGGATTATCAGGATGACTTCCTTCTTTCTTGAACTCACGTTGATGTGACATGCCCTTAATCTTCCAGAAGCCTAGGTCTACACAAAAATCACCTTGGCTTAATTCTGTTACTTTCTAGGCTATTGTGATCATCTTCTAATTGGTCTTCTTGCCTCAAATCTCTCCCTATACTGCAATCCACCCTCCCAACAGTTGCCAAAGTGATGGTCCTAAAACACAAGTCAGAACATGTTACTCTCTTACTCAGGAATCGTCCAGGATTCTCTCTTGCTTCAAGGATCAAATACAAATTCTTTTGTTGTGCATTTAAAGAAGTTCTTTACCATGTGACCCCAACCCATCATTCTTGATTGATTTCACACTACTCTCCCTGCTGTTTCCCCCTCTGGGTTTTTGTCTATTTCATCTTCCAATGAACCTGGAAATGTTCTTCCTCTTTGTGCCCCATGAAGCCCCAGCTCACTTCAAAAGATCCACCTCCTATTAGAGGCCCCTCCTGACCCTAGCAGGTGTTAGGGATTCCCTCCCTCCAATTACTTTCTAGAGCGTCTTGTATTGACTTCTCTGTGGACATCCCCACTCCCAACATAAGCTCCTTGACCGAAGGGCCTTTTCCTTTATCTTGCTCTCTGTGTTCTCAGTCCCTAGCACAAGGCCTGGCCCTTGGAAGGCACTTAGGAAATGCTTGGCTGAATCATACTGAGCTGAATTGACCAAAAAGGTTTACTTTAGTTAATCTTTGGAAATGCATCGGTGGAGTGAGGAGGGAGGATAGCTGTGAAGTCTACCTAATGCAGAAGAAGCAGTGGGCTGAATTTTTCAATTTTTTAAAGCTGAGTCAAACAAAGCCACAGCTGGAGGGAATCCTGGGTTCACAGGGCTAACTGGGCCCCAAGAAACTGGTCAGGGGAGGCAGACGAAGCAGAGGAGTCTTCTGAACATCTCGTCTTGGCTCTGGCATTAACTCACTGTTTGAAACAAGGACACATGGGGACAGAGATGTGCATCCAATGTGCCTCCCCTTGGGATGAAAAACACTTAAGGGACATTAGGGAAGAAATTGACAGGAGTGCTTTAGAACAGGGCTAATTGAGGACAATGGGAAATTGAATGAAGAGAAAGAACAAAGTGTCTTATGGAACACCTGATGTGGGCAAATGGCAGTGGCCAAAGGCCAGAGGGATAACGTCACTGGAAGCTGCTAGGCCCACGAGGACAGAGGTGTCAAATAAGGAACAGGAGCCAAGGGCATCCCAAGGCAGGCAGGGCAAACGCCGACATGGGATGATGCCTGCCATGGGCCAGATGTCTGGCCGCCATGAAGCAGAGCAGTCGGTCAGATAGATATCACTGAGGCAGGCGCCATATGACACCAGAACAGGCTTAGTCAACCCCTTCCCCCACCCCCCCCCATAGTGGGAAAAAGGCAAGAGGCAGTGCATGATGCCATGACTTGCTATATGGATGGCCTTGGCCAAGTCTCTTCCCATCTTTGAACCTCTCTTTTTTCCTCTTTAACAACTGTTGGATTAGAATACCTGATGTCTAAGGTGTCTTAGATTTAATGGTCAATGTTTTGTCAAGGCTCTGCATCATAGCTTAAAGGGCCCTCAGCACAAAGGCTGTTACAGCTGGCATGGCATGGCTCATGTTGCTATTAGGAGTTCATGGGAGGGAGTAAGGTGGGAGAGATTCAGAAAGTCGGAAGAGGCCAGGCTGCAGAGAAGTTGAAATGCCAAATGGGGAGTTTATGTTTGCTCTTGGATCTGCCAGACTTTATCAAGTATGGGAGTGCCATGGTCAGAGCTGTACTTTAGGAAGGTCACTTTGGCAGCTGAATAGACTGGGACTGGAGTGGGAAGAGCCTGGAGGCAGACAGACCCTCAGTAGCTCTGTAGCTCACTATCTTGTCCTGCACCACAGATCTGGGCTAGACTGAGGAAACTTGAGCATGGGGGTGGTGGGAAGGAGCAGTTATGTTCATGGACCTCGCAATGAACAAGTTCAGAAGCAAACAATACCTGTGTGGTTTTGACCCCAGGAACAGAGCAGTGACTCAGTTCTAGCTTTCAGCCCAGGCTGAAGTCTGCAGTGGAATAACCAGGTCAGGAATATGATATGAAGAGGAGGTCTGCAGTTTGGTCTCTTTGAACTTGCAGAAATTCTAGTAAGCTGATAGGGGCTGAGTCCAGCAGCAGTCTACTGGAACTTCCAAGCAGGGACAAGCCAATAGGTGACTTTCTCAGACCCAAACCTGGGTCAGGAACTTGCAAAGTTCATACCCAGAAGGCAGTGAGCAGAATTCATCCTGGAATGCACATACTTCGGGAGTAATGAGCATGCAGATTTCCAGATAGGGTTGTCCTTGAGACCCTGGAATAATATAACATTCAATGCCCCAACACTAGGTCAGCTAGGTGGCACAGTGGATGGAGTGCTGGGCCTGAAGTCAGGAAGACATCTTCCTGAGTTCAAATGTGGTCTCAGACACTTACTAGCTGTGTGACCCTGGACAAGTCACTGAACTCTGTCTCAGTTTCCCCATTTGTAAAATGAACTGGAGAAGGAAATGGCAAACCACTCCAGTATCTTTGCAAAAAAATAAAAAAAAAAACCAAACCCAAATGGGGGGGAGGGCAGTCCACAAAGAATCAGACACAACTGAAATGACTCAATAACAACAACCTCAAGAATGCAGTAGGTCTCAAGAGAACAGAACCCCAGCCCAGATATTACTCCTAGAAGTATACAGAGCGCAGCCCTGATATGAAGTCCAAGATCAAGAAGTAGGCTGGAAGAATGAACAAACAAAAAAGACAGAGATGCCCAAGGCACAACCTCATAAGAAAAGAATGACTCCAAATAATCTACAAGAAAAGCCTCAAGGAAAAACTCAGACTTGGCACAAGTTCACCCAGAATTCCTAGAAGAGCTATAGTAAGGGTTAGGGGAAAAAAAGAACTGAAATAATTTTCAAAATCAAATGAGAGCAGTAGAGAACAAACATGAAAAGAAATGAAGAAATGTAATAATAATATAGAAAGAGAATTAAGAGCTTGGAGCAAGAGGTACAAAACCTTACCCAACAAAATAACTCCCTGAAAATTAGAATTGTCCAAAAAGAAGCTAATGACTCCACGAGATATAAAGAAATATTAAGACAAAGTCAAAAGGCTGAAAAGATAGAAGAAATCGTAAGATATTTCATAGCAAAAGCTACTGACCTGGAAAATAGATCAAGGAGAGATAACAATTTAAATTGTGAGTGTAAATTGGGTGAATTCACCTATTAAATGGAAAGATGATAACAGGATGGCTTAGAAATCAGAATCCAACAATATCTTGTTTAAAAGAAGTACACTTGAAACAGAAAGACACAAATAGTCTGAAATAAAAGGCTGGAGAAGAATCTATTATGCTTCAGCTAAAATAATAATGGCTGAGGTAGCATTCATGACAAAGCAACAGCAAAATTACACTTAATTAAAAGAGATAAATAGAAAAGCCACATTTTTGCTGATAGGTAGCATAGACAATGAATTCATATCAATATTAAGCATATATGCACCAAATTATATGGTATCTAAATTCTTAGTGGAATAGTAACATGAATTATAGGGAGAAATAGTAAAATTATAATAGCAGGGGACCTTGGTTTACCCCTCTCAGACCTAGATAAGTCTAACCAAAATAGAAACCAAAAAAAGACCTAAATACAATTTTAGAAAATATAGATATGATAAACCTCTGGAGAATATTGAATGAATGCACAAAAAGTATACCTATTTCTTGTCTGTGCATAGGATTTTCAAAAATTGACTATACCTTAGGGCATAAAAGTAGAAATATTAAACACATATTTTGTAGACCATACTGCAATAAAATGATTTCTGATAAAGGGCCTTTGAATAAAAAATTAAAAATAAATTTGAAACTAAATAATCTAGTGCTAGAGAATGGATGGGTCAAAGAATAGATCATAGAAATAATCAGTAGTTTCATTAAAGATAATGATAACAATGAGACAACAATTCATATAATAACAACATGACTGTAAAGACAATTTGAAAGACTTAGGAACTCTGATCAACATAATGACCAACTATAATCCCAAGGACTCATGATGAAAGATGCAACCCACCTTCAGAGAGAGGCAATATACTCAGGGTGCAGGTCTCAACTTATGTTTGTTTAAATTAAATCATGGACAATGCAGGAATTTGTTTTCCTTTACTATATTCTATCTATCTATCTGTCTATCTATCTATCTATCTATCTATCTATCAATTATCTATCTATTTGTAATAGGTTTTTTCCCTTGCTTTCTCACTGAAGGAGAAGGAAGGAGAAGTGGGAATGAGAAAATGTAGACATGAAAATAAAGTAAAATGGATTTTTGAAAAAGCAAGAATTAGGCTTGATGACTTCTGACATTCCTTCCACATCTAAACTCTATGATCTTATCCTCCTTATCCACTGTAGAAATGAAACTCCCAGAGGGCATCAATGAGTCTGTGTAGTCAGGCCCACATAAAACAAAAACAGTTCTCCCTACATGATGAACCAATAAACCAGTGGAAAGGCAGTAATTATGCATTTACTGTGTGCTTAGCACTGAGCTAGGAGCTAGGGATACAAAGATGAATCAGTCCCTGCCCTCAGTGAACTCACAATCTATGGGAGTGGAGGGGAAGCATATGTATGTGTGTGTGTGTGTATGTGTGTGTGTGTGTGTGTGTGTGTGTGTGTATGCAAAATAGATGCAAGATACCATGGGAGAGGGAAACACTAGGAGGTAGGAGAGATAAGCAAAGGCCTCCCATAGGAAGAGGCACTTGAAGAAAACAAGGGATTTTGGGAGGCAGAGGTGAGGGAGATAGTTAGCCCAATGTCACAGAGACAGAATGAAGTTCTATGTGTGAGGACCAGCAAGAAGGCCAGTTTAGTTGTACCATGAAAGGTGGGAAGGGGAGTCAGGTCTGCTACCTACTGCTGTGAGGTGTCCTTTGGGTCAGCACAGAAGACTCAGTCAAGGCTTCCCTGGAGACAGTGCTTTGGGGTTTATTGTGATAGAAATAAAGCTATTGGAAAAGAGAAAGCCACTGGCACTCTCCCCTTTCTTCCAAAGTGCTATGTAAATGCTATGGTATGTCACTATTTCTCTTGGGAGGCTGGCAAGGTAGACATTTCCAATGATGATGAGCTGTCTAATGACAAAAGGAATGGACACCAGCCTCCCCTATTTGTACCTACATACTGAGGCACTAAGAAATGGGGAGGGAAGCAGGGGGAGAGATGAGAGATGGAGGGAGGGGTCAGAGACCAGCTCTGGAAAGCACTGTTTGCCCAGTTGTCCAGCATTTCTATTCAAGTAAATATTCAATAAGCATTTGCTAAAGGTCCACTATAATTTACTTATTTGTGTACATGACAATGTCAGCTCCTGTAGAGTGGGGCCTATGTCACCATTGTCTCTGTATCCTCAGAGCCTGGTGTAGTGCTTATCATACAGTAGGTGCCTGTTAAGTGCTTGTTGATATAAGAATAACAGTTGATATTTCTCTAGCACTTTAAGCTTTGCAAAACACTTTTGCAGATGGTCTCATTTGAACCTCATCATGACCTTGTGATATAGGGGTTATCATTCCCCTCACTCTACAAAGGAGGAGGCAGGCTCAGAGGGTCAAAATGATTTTTTCTGGTGGTCAGGGAGTGTCAGAGGCAGGATCTGAACCCACCTCTCCTCTGGATCCGAATCTTATATTCTCGACACACTACCATACTCCCTCTGTGTCCTAAAATGCATTCTGGGATTGAATCTAGACATGAGACAAACAAAAAGAGGAGGGCTAGAATTCCATCCCTGCCATGGCCTATAAATCCCTCTCAAGCCCTTCTAGCCATGCCTGCCTGCCCCATCCTCCACTGCACCACCAAATTAGGCATTGAGCTCTGGGGATACAAAGACAAAACCAAAGTGTTCCCTACCCTCAGAGAGCTTCCACTCTACTTGGGAAATACAATATGGGTGACAGTGGGAAAAAAGGAAAATATTTTAATAATAAACACAAGATAGTCAGGGAGGGGGGGCATAAGAAAGGAATCGCTTGGACTTGCTCCCCACCTCCACTCCATCTAAAAGTTGCAAAGAGCATCCTTCTCACATTTACCCTTCCCGAATGGCTGCTTGGGTAAAAGGCACTCTCTAGGTGGGTCCTCTTGGTGCTGGCCTGTTAATGATTTCTCCTGGTCCCACATGTTTAGTTTGAAGCTTGAAAAGTGCTGGGTCAAAGGCACTCTTTAGAATTTATTTAGAGATTCAGCTCTAGAAGCTAAGCCCTGCCCTCTATTCCTCTCACTCCTATCCCAGGAAAATTCTGCTGTTTCCCTTTCCATAGAATTCTGTCTCCTGCCTCTTAAGGATGGAATAGATTTTAAACATGGGGCATCACTTGTGCAAAGTCCAACTCTTCCAAAAATTCATTTGTGCACATGCTCTAGTCTCTCCTTCCCTCTAACAGAATGGAGATTCCACAAGGACAGGGCCTGTCTGGTTTTTGCCTTTGTCTTCCCAGTGTCTAGCCCAGTGCCTGGCACATAGTAGGTGCTTAATGAATGCTTGCTGAAGGTCGAAGCATACTATGTGCTCTTCTTTTTTGGTTTCTTCTTTCTTGTAATTCTTCCCATGACTAATGTGAAAATATGTTTAATGGGAATGTCTTTGTAGAGCCTACATCAGATTGCATGATGTCTTGGGGTGGGGGAGAAATTTGGAACTCAAAATCTTATGGTAGTGAATGGTAAAAACTCAAAATAAATTTAAAAAATCAATGCTTTCCACCTCAGTTTGCTCTCTAAAAGCTGAGAGTAGGGAAGATGTTCTCTAAGCTGTTTCTACTCTAGCCAATCCAATTTGACCAAAGTTCATTAAGGCCCTAGTAGGTACAATGCCTTAGGCCAAACTGGGATCTAGTGAGAAGGTCTCTGAAGAGGATGGAAGGAACAGCAGAGACCACTGATAGTGATGTTTACCTTGCCACTGCTATGGCCTTCTAAATAAACTGGCAGGTCACTTATTGACATGCAAATACCTATCGATGAGTGCGAGGAATGGAGATGCTAATTTAAGCATTGTTATAAACACCTACAGGGAGCTGGACTTCCCTTGCACAAACCTCAGGCTCTCAGTTGCCAGTAGAGGAATTCCAGGCATGGAACCTGGCCTTCCTCACACATTCCATCTGCCATGCCCTGCCATGCCTTGTGCCTACCTGCCCCCATTGGGATTCCTTTCCCAGATGGGAATGGTGGTGTTCTGAACCTCTCCCCCAACTCATGCCCCAGTGGCATTGGCCATACCCGGCCAGACTTGTCCTCAGACCACACAAACACAAGTGGGCCCCTCTCCAGAACTGGGGAAGCTGCACAACTTTACTCCACTTGTGGAGTCTTAGTCCTCACCTTGCTATCAGTCAAGTTAAACAGCAAACATGCACTGAGCCCAATCTCAGACTGCACCTGGGACATTGTGTCTGGTTCTAGGAGCAATGTCTCAGGAAGAATACTGAGAAATAAGTCAGAGGGGGTCCAGAGGAGAGCAAACAGGATGGGAAAGAGCCTTCTGATAATGCCATGTGGGGATGTTTTGAGGTAATTGGGAGTGTTTACAGAGTAACAAAGAAAACTTCAGGAAGGACATGACAACGGTCTCTAAGTATTTTAATTGTTGTCATGTAGAGAGATTAGACAGGTTTTTTGTGACCCCAGAGAGAAGAACAAAAAACAAAACAGGAGAAAGTGGTAGAGAGAAAGATTTAAGCTTGATGTCATGAAAAATATCCAGACAATTAGAGTTAGAGGAGCATGCGATTTGGCTGGAAGGTCTGACTAGCTTTAGTTAGAAGAATAACTTTTGATTCAGCAACTTCCTTTGAACAGTGAGAGCGAAGGAAAGGTTTCAGGGGATTTAAGTGGGAGGAGATGAAGTAGATACAGCAGGTGTAGACAACATGTTCTAATAACCTAATAGTGCAAAGAAGAGAAAGAGGAGGAAAAGTAGAGAGAATTGGAGGCTCAAGTGAAGGCTTAATAGGCCAAGAGAGGTCTGACTGTGAAGGCAGGAGGGAAAGAGCCCCTTGAGAAGTGGAGAAATGATCGAGGGAGGGAGGTGGCACCGGAGAAGATGGAAAGAGATAGCACCCAGAGTCCAGGTGGGCCGGGCTGGCTTTGATGTTTCCTTTGAGATTAGAGGGAAGAATAGAAGAAGGGGTAAAGAAACAGCAATGTGTTCAACACAATAAAGACTTCTTAACTACCTGCTCTGTGCCAGGTACTGGACCAACTACTGGGGATATGAAGATAAAATCAGAGCAGCCCTTGCCCTCAAGGACTTATTCTCCTGTGGACATGTACTTTGTACACAAATAAATTAATACAAAGTAGGTCAAAGACACTTTTTAAGTCTAGAGCTAGAAGGTTCCTCTGCACCTATCTAGTGTAACCCTCTCACTTTACATATGAAGACAGGGAGGCCCCATGGAGATTAAGTGACTCTTCTAAGGTCACAAAGGTAGTTAGTATCAAAGGAATGATTTGAACCCAGATTTCTGACTCCAGTTCCAGTGTTCTTTCCATTATACTACAAGGAAAGAGAATGCTGATCATTGTGGGTGGGGATCAGGAAAGGCTTTGGGGAGAAGAGGCATGGGACTTAAGCCTGGAAGACATAGAGGCCACCTTAGCCAAATGTCCAGGGGCAGAAGATGGCACGTCCCATTCAGCAAACAGTGCGTCTAGGATGACAGAACACAGAATTTCAGATCTGGAAGAATCCTCTGAGAGTGTGTAGTCCAACTCACTTATTTTACAAAAAAGGAAACTGGACCTGAAAGAGGGTGAGTGAGCTGCCCAAGGTCATATAGACTTAGAGGAGTCACAATTTGAGGACACTCTAAGAGACTCAGGCTAAGGATTTAGGAAAGATTCCTAAAAGGGTTTCTGAGCAGCAGGAAGGTCCTGGCTAAAGGTTAAGTATGAGGTTTTAGTAGGCCAGCTCCAAGTTGTTCTCCAGTCTTTCTGTACCTCAGCTTCCCCATCTGTAAATGGGAACAAACACCATTCATTTCTCTTGTGAAATACTTGAACATTCCTCAACAAAAGATGCCTTAGTCTCCCAAACGAGCACTAAAAGGATGGCTACTTTACCAACAAGGGAAAGATACTATCTTTGGTGCACTAATAGCATCACTTAGATCATAGGCAGCTCACAGAATATCTGAACTAGAGGGGACCTTAGGGAACACCTCGTCCAATCCTTCATTTTTACAAAGGAAAAAACCCTGATACCCTAAAAGGGAAAAGATCTCACCCCAATGCCAGAATTCAGCCTCACATCCTATGACTCCAAATCCTGGTTTTCTTCCACTGTACCATCTTGTCAGATAAATCCTGCGATCACTAATTCCTCACAGAAGATGAGGGATGGATCCCAGAAATTCTGAATCTTTCCCCCAAGGGGCAACTGTTTGGAAGATGAACACACAAGAAGGGGAAGGTGAAACACGGCTTCCCTTTTAAAAAAAAGCTGCAATCCTCCCATTTGACTGCATTTTTTTAAATACTTTGAGTTTTTATTTGGAAAAAAAACCATAGTATCTGTGGCACTATTAGACTTCAGCACCATGGACAGAACCACACTGAGCTTTCCAAATTAAATACAGACTACTGGGGCTCTGCTGCTACATGGCTGGAAGCCAGCCCTGCCCAACTCAGTCCAATAAGATTAATGACAAAATCAAGAACATGGCCAAGGCAGGTGTTGACCCCAGATGGGGAGTGAGGGGCTGAAAGGGGAGGCTTTAGCTCCGAGAAAGAGATTTCTGATTTAGAACACTGAGAAAAGTCTCTTCAGCACCCTTGTCACTAGTGAGGAGGGGAACAGGAGAGGAAGAGGCCCACAGAATCACAAACTCTTTGAATTGGAAGGGACTTTAGAGGAAATTTCTGTCCGACCTCCACCTAACCTGAATACCCTACCCAACAAAGGGTTACTCAGTCTTTATTTGAAGACCTCCATTAAAAGAGAACTTTGTTGTTGTTCAGTTGTGTCTAACTCTTCATGACCCCAAGACCAATACTGTTCTTGGAGTTTTCTTGGCAAAGATGCTGGAGTGGTTTGCCATTTTCTTCACCAGTGGTTGTGGCAAATAGCAGCTAAGTGACTTGCCCAGGGTCACAGAGGTGGGAAGTGTCTGAAGCCAGATTTGAACACAGGTTTTCCTTATTCCAGTCTCAGTGCTCTATCAACTGAGACACCTAGCTGCCTCCAAAAGAGAACCTAATACCTCCCAAATTAGACCATGTCACTTCTGCATAGCTCTCTCTGACTGTTAGGAATTTCCCCCTCCATCCCTCCATAAAATTACCTCCTTTCAATTTTCATCCAATATCTCTGGTTTTATCCTCTGGGGCAAAGCAGAACGAGATAAAGCCATCTTCTATAAGACCCCTAAATCTTCTTTTCTCCATATCAACACCCCATTTCTTTCATCTGAACTTCCTCTAGCACAGTGGTTCTCAACCTGTGGATCATGTTCAATTTGTAACAATGAAAATATATCCTGCATATCAGATATTTACATTACGATTCATAACAGTAGCAAAGTTACAGTTATGAAGTGGCAACGAAAATAATTTTATGGCTGGGGGTCACCACAACATGAGGAACTGTATTAAAGAGTCACAGCATTAGGAAGGTTGAAAACCACTGCTCTAGCATGATCTCAAGATCCTTCTTCGCCCCGGCCATGATCATCAATGGCCCACTTAAACTGTGGTATTCTAAACTGAGCACAATGCTCCAAGTGTGGCTTGGTCACAGCAGAGGACAGTAGGACCATCATATCTCTGGTCTGAGACACAGTACCTAGGATGACTTTAGCTCTGATGGCTGCCATGTCACACTGCTCAACTCAGATTGAACTTCCACTCTGTTCAAAATCACAAGTCTTTTTCAGAGCAAAACTTTCATCTAGCCATGCTTCTGTAATCTTATACTTGGGAGGTTGATTTTTTTTTGATCCCAAGCAAAAGACTTTACATTTTCTTTACCTTGTGAAAGTGATTCCTGAATAGTAAGGGATGCGGAAGAACAGGTGTTGAGGCTTGTTTAATGTCCAGCATTACGCATGATCGGAGATGTAAATAAAAGAAGTGACCAGGCCATGTGGGTAGTTCAGGGAAGACCCATGAACTCCGTTTAATGATGATTTGAACAAGATTTTTAAAGATCCAAAGGACAAAGATTCCAGTATTCTCATCAATAGGCTTAGTTTGTCACATCCTGGGATATTATCATAGTTTTATCTTTACAATGGTCTGCTACATCCTGGAAGTAAACTCAGATACAATCAAGTTTTCTGACTTCTAGGCACCAAAAAGTCTTGGGAAATCCAACAGGTTTTTGGAAGTCAGTTAACATTTTAAAGGCATTAACAAAGATGATGCAAATGAGAGCATGTTTCAAAGCATCAAGGTTTGTCTAACACAAACCTAGGCCAAAACCGCTTCTCCAAGACATCTGCATATGAACTGACCCCCAAAATCAAATGCTTTGACTTTCTACCATAAGGGACATGTCTTGAAGTTTGGGGGCAATAGTTTTGATGTCAGGATCTCAGACAAAAGTCTTTTAAAGTGTACTCCTGAGGTTCTTTTGGGGGAGCCAGCTTTTGCAAGCTGCATCACCTCGAGAGGAATTAGGGTACATAATTAAGGTCTTTTATCTGAGTCCTGGATCAGATCTATTTGGCTCACCACAAACAGGAACTGTCATTACAACATCTTAATGACAATTGATAGTCATTCATTGGATACACACTGCTTAAGTGCTAACTGTATTCAGAACTAGGGGAAGGTACAGAGCTCAGATACAGCAATATTCCTGTCCTCAAGGAAATGTAGTATTTCTTTAGTAAAAATAATAATAACAATGTTTTAATGGTTTTATTATTGGTATTAGCAAGAACAACAGTAATAGCTTATATCCATACAGGACTCTATGGTAACAATATAATTCACATTCATCTTCTTTCTAAGGATCATTGATTCATAGCTACCTTAGTGAGCTCAAGTCCAATCCCTCCTCCCATTTTGAGGATGACAAAGGTGAGTCCCAGAAAGGGTATGTGACTTTTGCCCAAGGACACACAACTAGTGAGTGACAGAGGAGTGATGTTAAGCCAGGTCCTGCTGACCCCCAGACCAGTGTCCTGTCCACTATCCTGTGTAGCCTCTCAGCAAGTAGCAGATGTAGGATCTGACCCCAGGTCTCTCTGAGTCCATGTCTAAGTCCCTATCCATTATACCAGATTGACTTTCAATTAAGTTCAACATTTGTTTAAGCATCTACTGTGCAGAAAACACTATGGTAGTCTTTGAACCTCTCAGTATCTCCAAGAAGTGAGAGGAAAGGGAATTCTTTTTGCTGCTTTACAAAGGAAGAAGAAACCCAGAGAGTTAGCGATAGGGCTGAGATTAGAATGCAGGTCTCCTGACTGTGCTACCAGGTATATGACAATTATATACCCAGATAGGCAACTACAGTCCTGATTTATCCAATTTAGGAAATTTCTCTCTGTTTCTACCAGGGGAGTAAGGCAAAGGTGGCATGCTTAGCCAATTCCTGGAAAGATAGCTAAAATGTTGCATGAAAGAGTTAGGATCTAAAAAGACATCAACAGGTGAAAATGTTGGCTTGAATCTCATAAGATGAAATTTTCTAGTGATAAACATAAAATCCTACCCCTGGGTTCAAAAATTCAACTGCACAAATACAGGATGGAGAATACAGAGCTAAACAACTGCTCCTATGAAAAAAGAACTCTCTCTATGCCCCTTTCTTTTCACCCACACAGCCGCCACCTTGGCACACATCTTTATCATTTATCCCTTGGACTATTGCAATAGCCTCCTGACTGGTTTTCCTGCCTCAGATCTCTTCCTATTCCAGTCTATCTTACACTCATTTTTTCTAAAGCACAAGTTGACCATGTCAACTTCTTACTTCATAAACTCCAATGGCTTCCCATTAACTCTATGATCAAATTTTAATTCCCCTGATTGGCACTTAAAATACTTTACAACCTGATCCTATTTTTCTTTTTTTTTTAAGTGTTTATTTTTAATATTTAAAAAAATTTTAAGTTCCAAATTCTCTCACTCCTCCCAACCCCTCCATTACCCACTGAGAAGGCAAGCAATATAATATTGATTGTACATGTGAAATCATACAAAGCATATTTCCATATTAGTCATGTCACAAAAAGCAAGAAAAATAAAGAGAGTGAGAAAAGTATAGTTCAATCTGCACTCAGTGTTCATCAGTCCTCTCTCTGGAGGTGAATGGCATTTTTCATCATGAGTCCTTCAGAATTGTCATGGATCATTGTATTGATCAGAGTAACTAAGTCTTTCATGGTTGATTATCGTCACAATATTGCCATTACTGTATACAACATTCTCCTGGTTCTGCTCACTTTCCTTTGCCTCATTTCACATAGGTCTTTCAAAATTTTTCTGAAACCACCCTCCTCATCATTTCTTTTAACACATTAGTATTCCATCATTATCATATGCCACAGCTTGTTTAGCCATTCCCCTCCTATCCCTTCCATTGATGGGCATTCTTTCCATTAATTATTTGCCATGACAAGAAGAGCTGCTAAAAATAATTTTGTAAATATAGGTCCTTTTCATTTTCCTCTGATCTCTTTAGGGTACAGATCTAGCAGTGGTATTGCTGGGTCAAAGGGCATGCACAGTTCTATAGCCCTTTGGGCATAGTTCCACATTTTTCTCTAGAATGGTTGAGCCAACTTGACCAACAGTGCATTAATGTACATATTTTTCCCACATCCCCTCCAACGTTTCTCATTTCCCTATTCTCTCATGTTACCCAATTTGACAGGTACAAGGTGGCACCTCAGAGTTGTTTTAATTTGCATTTCTCTAATCAATAGTGATTTAAAGCATTTTTTTCATATGACTTCATATGACTCATAGCTCTGATTTCTTCTTCTGAAAACAGCCTATTCATATCCTTTGACCACTTACCAATTGGGGAATGACTTGAATTCTTATAAATTTGACTCAGTTCTCTATATTGAGAAATGAGGCCTTTTTCAGGGAAACTTGCTGCCAATTTTTAATATTACTTTATTTCCATGATTATTTCTTTTAATTAAGCCTATTTTTACTTTTGCTTTGTCTGAAATCATGATTAATACCCCTGCCTTTTTACATTTCAGTTGAAGTGTAATAGATTCTGATCCAGGCCCTTATTCTAACTCTATGTGTGTGTGTGTATGTGTGTTTCTGTTTCAAGTGTGTCTCTTGTAGACAACATATTGTTGGATTCCGGTTTCTAATCCATCATGTTATCTACTTCTGTTTTATGGGAGAGTTTATCCCATTCACATTCACAGTTATGATTACAGTATGTATTTCCCTCCATTGTACTTTCTTCTGTTTACCCTTCTCTTGTTCTTTTTACCCTGTCCCTCCTTAAAAGTTTTCTTTGTTTCTGAGCACTGTCTCCCTTTTATTACCCCCCCTCCCCACCTCTTATCCCCTACCCCTCTTGTGCTGTCTCTGGGGTGAGAATTCTCAAAGCTGCTGCTGCCACTGTGGGCACTCTGTACTGGTACCCACTCTGGTATCACAGACTTCTCCTGTTGACCTCCTAAGTTGTCTTGGGGTGGAAAAATATCTCACCCTGACCTTTTGTGGTCTCAACCACTCCCAAATTTTATTTAAGGCATTGTTTGAAAGTTGCTTGGAGAGGAACATTGGGCAAGTTCCAATGGCTGAGGCCCCTGTGCTACTGTCTTGGCTCTTCCTCCAGCCCTGTCCTTCCTGTCTTCTTACATTTCACTCTCCTCTACATAGTCTATGACCGAGGCCCACTGACCTTGTTGTTCAGGTGACAGGACCCGGGAATGTTCACCCTCCTTCCCTTTGCCTATTGGCTTCTTTTGTGATTCAGCTGAAATCCCACCTTTCTCAGCCTCACTCTCCCATAGCCATGTCTCCTCTCCGAGGCTACTATTCGTCTAGTCTGTCTATGGCTTGTATGTACCCAGTTGTTTGCATGTTGTCTCCCCATTAGATTGTGAAGTCCTTGAAAGCAAGGACTGTGTTTCTGTCTTTGTTTGTATCTGGAGCGCTCAGCATAGCACTTGGCACATAGTAGGGGCTTGATCAATGCTTGTTGACTAACTGGCCTGGAGTGGAGAACTAGGAAGAGCAGGCAGACATTTGAGGGAGGTAAATTTCAGCTAGTGGATTCCCCATCAATGCAAATCTTCAAGTGAAAACCTCATGACCCCTTGTCAGAAGCATTATCAGAAATTCCTATTCAGGTAGGGGCTTTCTGACATGATCACTTGTATGCTTTCCAGTGCTAAGACTTCAATCCAATGCATTGCACATATCCCTGATCTAGAGGCCTCTTTCTTTAGCTCTCTGACACCTCTTTCTCTCTCTCTCTTTCTTTAGCTCTCTGACACATCTCTCTCTCTCTCTCTCTCTCCCCCTCTCCTGGTCCAGGGTTCTAATCTCAGGCTGGGCTGAAGTAACTTATGAAACTTCAGTTTCTTCTGCTACATATTGAACTCAAATGTCCTCTCTCTGTTTTTGGTCCCTCTACTTCCCCACCCAAAGAGTCAATGGGCTCCCTTTTGTTCTAATTCTTATGGGAACTCAAAGTCATTTTGTCTTTCCTGAAAGAAGCAGAAAGGTATCTGTCATGGAGACAGTAAGAATTAAAACAGCATCCATTAGCTCTAGTTCTTGAGCCAGCCAGAAGAGGAGGAAAGAACCTTGGGCTGCAAGCTAAGAGATCTGGGTCTTAATCTCAGCTTGGTCACTGATTAGTGGTCCAACTTTGGCCTTGTCCTGAGCCACAGTCTCCACATCTATAAAGTGTGGCACAGAGGCCACAGAGCCAGTCCTGAAGTCAGGAGAGCCAAGTTCAAGCCTTGCTAACTGTGTGACCACTGGCAAGCTCCTCTCAGTGCCCCCTAAAACCCAGACTACAAGTTCCAGAAGAGTCCACTATGTGCATTAGTTGGGGGGAGCTTGTATGCTGGGAATTCTCAACACTGAGAAAAGCATGGGTTTGACATGCTCCCCTCCCCAATGGGATAATGATTCCCAGCCTATTTCAGGTCTCATTAGCTGGGGGTGGGGTAGGGGGACAACTGTGATTAACCCCAACCTGTCATAGCATTTGAACCAACCATCCCCATTGGCCCCATTAGCCCCACACCCAACATATCATCCTCTCTCCAGTGCCCTGGTATAGGGGAGGAAAAGGATTCTGGAATTCATGGCAGTCTTATTTACACACATGTAGTTAAGCCCCCAAACCAGACGACTGTTCTGATCTCCAGAGTTAAGTATCTGTTTATTCAGGGGCTTATTTTGTCAATAAAGCAGGCTGGCTGCCCTCCTTCTGAGGCCCACTCCCTGTGTGCTCCTGTCTGCCAAGTTCCTGGCTTTCAAGCTGCCTGGTTGTCTCCTTCCCTGCGCCCCATCAACCTGTTCAAACTTCAGATCTGTTTGTTTCTGTAACATTGTCAAATCAGCCAAAGTCTTCCCTCCCCCCCATAGTGCTTGGCAGGGACAAGGGGAGAAATGTTAAGAGCCTTTCCTTGGCTGTGGCCTGAATAACAAGGGCTTATGAAGGAGGCCAAGCTGAGATGCTGTATAAATGTCAGGGTTTTTACTATTAGTACTTTATATTATCATTATTACTATTTCTCTAACCATCTTTTGAGGTTGTTTTTGTTCTTGTTCAGTTGTTTTCGTCATGTCCAATGCTCCATGACCCAATTTGGGGTTTTCTTGACAAAGATCCTAGGGTGGTTTGCCATGTCCTTCTCCAGCTCATTTTGTAGATGAGGAAACTGAGGCAGTGTTCAGTGACTTGTCCAGGGTCACGCAGCTAAGAAGTGTCATAGGCCACATTTGATCTCAGGAAATGAGTCTTCCTGGCTCCAGGCCCCACACTCCATCCATTGAAGCACCACCTAGTGGCCACCTTTTGGGGGTAAGTTATTAATCCCAGTTTAAAGGTGAAGATATTTGAGAGCCTAAATTGCTTGCCTAAAGGCAGCCAGATAGCACATATCAGAACCAGGATTTGAACCCAGTATTGTCCCGACTTCAAGTCGAGTGCTCTTCCTCCTTTACCAAGCAGGAAGCAACAATACAGCCTTAGCAAGCTTGGGTCACAGAGCGCTTTTCCATCCCATGCTATCCTGATATTTATGCCTCAAGAGCTGATAAGAGTCATTCTCTTCAGTCTCCATGCTTACAAGAGTTCAGAGTTGCGCCCCCCTCCTCCATTTAGAAACCCAAGATGCTACTTTTGGACCAAAAGGAGGTCAGGTGGCATTGGTCTGGGTCTTCTAGGGGGAAAAGTCCAGTCTCCTTGCCCCACAAGTCTTTAGCTCTTTGCTTCCTAAGAGCCCAGATTCATAATTTGGAGGTTTTACATTAGCACTCAGGTAGTCATGTGTCATCATTTGGACAAATATTCTTATACCACCAGCTAAAGATCTTGACTTTTTCAACAGTTACATGTCTTTCCTTCAATAATGTTGGAATCCAAGGGCTGAGGGAAGTGCTTGGGAGCCTAGATTATAAAGGAGCTATAGCCCAGTGAAGTAAGTGAGCTCTGGAGTCATCTCACCCATCACCTTTCCGGCATCAGGGATGGAGCTTGTTGAATGGAATACTTATTTGAGTGCTTTCAGCCCAGGGGCCCTCAACCACACTGGCGCTGATGGCCTGAAGTGGTAGGAGAAGTAATAAATTGTCTGATCTTTCCTTGGAGAGGGTGTATCCCAGAGGACCTTCCACGGGCCTGTCACTTGGAACAACTCTGGCCACAGGAGAGTCGAGAAGAGGGCAAGATAAGTGGGCAGTTGTGTAATGACCAATTAAAGACCATGGAAGGCAGCTTCTTCCTGGAATAGCCTTCCTGGTATAACTCCACATACAATTGCATTTCCTGGCCATGGAGGCATAGTCATGGCATCTTCAGAAAGTGGGCCTTTCAAAGGCAGCTCTGTCCAAATGAATGATGATCCAGGACTGTCTTTGGGACCAGGAACTGTTTTTGCCCCAGGTCACAGATGAGTGAACATGGCATCTCTTGCAGGGTGAATGTTATAAGCCACTACAAATACATTATTCAAATTATCTTAGTGGTTGTTATTTCTCTACTAATGTTCTCCCCTGATGCCTTTTCCTGGTGTAGCAGTGACCTTGGGTCCTCAAAGGCTCTGCCCAGAGAGTCCAAGGTCTGGCAGATCCTATGCCAAGCTGGAAAGGCTTCAAGGACAGGTCTGGTCTATCTGTTGTCCAAGAACCAGCCTGGCTCAGTTTGGAGGGGTCATCGCCAGCTTGGCCACAGGGTCAGCCACAACAATTGATAAAGACCATCTACTGAGGCATCACAGGGAGGGAGACCCGACCCCAACACAATGACAGGGTCTTGAAGTAGAATTTTGATTGTTCTAAGGTCTCTCTTTCACCCTTTGTGGCTTGAGGTCATTAGTCCTGTTTTGGGGAAGCAAAGAGATAATCTTCCTTTAACATGGTAGCTTTTTCTACTTCACGATAGCCAGGATCCAGGAAATACATACAACTTTAAGGAAGGATGGGGGGGAGATTGTCAGCAGGCTTTCTTGGAATGAAAGAATGCTAAATCCAGAAGAGGAAGAGGGGCCCTGTGAAAGGATTTCACAGCCCCAAAGCCGCTATGAATTTGTTGTGGGTAACTTAGTATGCGGCATGAACAGTATTTTAAGGCTTCTGAAATCACACTTCTGCACAGGCCCCTGAAGGAGAGATCAAGGCAGAGCTCCGAGTTAAAGTGGGAGCACTCAACTCTACGGGCTTTATTTAGATACAGCCCTTCCCCCCCAAACAATCTCCCACAGCTTTGCCTTTACTGACTTTTTGCCCCACATAGCTCATGGCAATGTCAGACTTTCCCCAGCCATCCATGGGGAGCCAAGTGAGCTCAATCACTGAGGGATGGGTAGTGCCATGGCCCCCTCTTCCCAGGGTCACTGAGAATAAGGCCAAAAGAGCATTGGCCTGAGAAGTAAGGACATGTGCAGGACATGAGAGCTATCTTCAAGTGCTGGAAAACCTGCCAGGGATATGGAAGAGAGGTCAGATTTATCCTTCAGAGAGGCTGATTTGGGTTTGCCATATCGTGAATGTTTTTGACAATTAGAGTTGGTGCCAAGTGAACTGGGCTGCCTCTAGTTACCAGCCGTGGATTCCCCTTCCCTTGGGGGTCTTCAAGCAAAGATCAGCTTGACCCTGTACTTACTGGCTCTGTTCCAGAGGGGATTGTTGTTCAGGTGTAAGTTGGTCTAGGTGACATCTAATGTTCCTTCCACTTTTGATTTTGTGACCTAAGCATTAACTCCCCATGGGACTTTTGGCCTTAATTTCATCATCTACGAGGTGATCTCTGACCAGTGTGCTGCCCATATCTCTTGTACCCATTGCTTCCTCTTTCTCCCCCTTCCCTTGTCTTCTCCTACCATTTGGAACATTGATCTTTGGGCTCTTCTTCCTGCTGAAGATGAGATTCTGAAACATGTTAATTGGTTTTTTCTCCAGCTGGATTTTGTACCAATTTCTTATGCAGCGTTTGCAGAATTCTCTACTCCCAGAAGCCTCCATTCTTCTTCCATGTGCTCCCTCCAGACTCCCAGTTCCCCAGAGAAGAGTTGGGTGCATTTAAGGCCAATACACCCCAGAACAAATTGGCTGGCTATCAGATGGATTTTTGGTCAAACAAGGCTGCTCTTCCCGGGTCTAAGGTGTACTCCAATCAGCATCACTGAAATCAGCCCCCTTTTTCAAAGGAACCAAAGCACATGACTGTAAATGTATGACAAAAAGGAATTTCTACAGCTGCAGCTCTCAGGCCAGAGTTGTGCACCACATGCTCTATGGTTGCTATGGACAGAGCTGGAGGGAGAACCCCACACTTTTGTCCTGGTGCCAGATGATACTGCTGGGGGCGTCAATGTTTTGGTAAATTGGAGAGGCCAGATGCTCCTTTCCAGCAACAATATGAGCCACTGATGGTCTAAGAAGAGACAGACCCATTGCTGCAGGTGGTTGGGGGAAAGTACTAAAGCCAAGTCTCCCTTCCTAATTGGGTAGATCACTCCAGATTCCATGGCTTCTGAAGGGCATTCCAGAGCCAGATCAAGGAGACAGATGTCAACCTACCTGCCAGAGAATGAATACCTCTCCACAACGTTATATACCAGTGTGGCCACTGTCATGAAGCACCCTAAGGAAGCAAGCTTTGGGTTGATCTTCCTGTATGGGGGCACCTAAGGTGGGGGTGGGCGTGCTGGAAGTCACATTTCCAGCTTCAGCTAGAACATTTCTTTCCAACAGTAAATACCAGACAGTAAGGATGTCTAATTCCTTTGAGGTTGGGGCTGAATTTCCCTTAAATGAGTCAAATGTATGAATTCCCTTTCCAGCCCATGCTTTATTCTTTTCGGATCCTAGGGTGCATATCTGTAACAGCTTGCATTAGGAAGACCTTCAGTAGCTTCTGGCTGTACATGAAGCCTACACATTCTAAGTGTTCATTAAGAGTCAGTGTTCAACACAGTTCTCGAAAGAAGAAATGCAAACTGTGAACAAGCTTATGAAAGACTGCTCTGAGTCCCTAATAATAAAAGAAATGCAAATCCACACATATCTGATGCTCCACCTCACATACAGGAAATTGGCAAGAATGGTAAAAGATGGCTAAAGTCCAAGTTGGAAGGGGTTACAGGAAGTTATAATATAATATGTCAGCATATTAATAACGCTGCTAGTAGAGCTGTGAATTGGTCTGACATTCTGGAAAACCATCTGGGATTAGGCATAACCTTTGACCCAGAGATCTGACTGCTAGGCCAATACCCCAAGGAGGTCAATGGCAGAAAGACAGGGTCCACATATTTGTAGCAACACTTTTTTGTAATAACAGAGAACTGGAAACAAATTGGATGTCCATTGATTGGAGAAAGGCTAAACAAAATGAAGTATGTGAGTATAATGGAATCTTACTTAATGTGACCAAAACAGAGAAGCCTGCAAAGACTTACATGATGCAGAATGAAGTCAGCAGAGCCAAGAAAACAATATCCGCAATGATTACAAGAGTCTGAGTGAAAAGAACAAAAAGAAAACAGAATGCTGGGGAGCTATAGCAATTGAGCCTGACCCAGGAGAAGAGCTGAGTAACTATATCAACACACCTTCTCTTTGCTGCAGAGGTGTAGGGTGGGGGAGAGGGACTTGCAAGACATGGAATATTACACATATGGACAAATACTGTCAGTGTTGGTGTTCAGGCTGATTAGCCAAAGCATTCTGGTTCTAGAGGAAACCTGGAAAGGCCATCTAGTACATTCCCCTGACTCCAGGGAAGGCTGTACTTCTATTATTCTGAATAGATTTCCCATCATGGAGAGCTATGGTCTTCCTTGATGATGCAGGGAGATGATAGAGAGGGCCATTGTAAAATTGAAGTGAGAGAGGTTTGCCCCTCACCCCAAACCACCCCACTCATATGCCCACTCAAGCCTAGGTTTGGAATTCAGGGCCTCAGCTAGAGGCAGAAGTGGATCTGGAAAAAAAGCTTGACCTCCGGCTCTCTCAGGGAGCTCATGCTAATAACAATAAACAACAATGTGGGAGGGGGGACCTCTGCTCCTCCAGACCCTAGGTTGACTTTTAGCTCTGCTGACTTCTCCCAAACTCTTTGGAACAAAGCCCCTAAAAGACTGTTGGCTCCTCCCATAGGAATTTGGTCTCCCACAAACCAAGGCAACTGAAGCATCCTGTCTTTATATCACCTATATTTTCCCTTTATCTTTCTCCTTCCCCCCTCCCAGAGAGCCATCCTTTATAGCAAATAGAAAAGAAAAAGAAACCAGAAAACCCACTGAAGAAGTTCCGTCCCCTCTCTCCCAAACCCAGGAGGCATCCAGGGAAGTTCCAAACCGAACAAATCGTCTGAGACTTCAGGAAGAATGGTCTTTGGTTCTTTGGGTATGTCCCCATCCTGAGTGGAGAATGGTGAGGTCTGGGGCAATGGCTCATTGCCCTGGAAGTTAATCAAGGTGATGAGGAAGCTCCCATGATCAACTTCCTAACAATGATGACAAAATGTTTGCAAAGCACTTTAAGAATATTACCTCATGTAAGCCTCACTACTACCTTTTGACTTTGTGCTTCTATCATCCCCATTTTACTGATGTGGAGGTCCAAGCTCCCAGAGAAGTTGATGACTTACTGTGGGTCACAATCTAATAAGTGTCTAAGGCTGAACTCAAATGCAGGTCAACTTGGCTCCAAAGCCAGTGGTCTACCTGCTACCCACTACCCGCTGAGCTATGATGACATGTGAAGTTTCCATGAAGGTTGCTTACACCCCTCCCCAGAAGGCATAACCAGCTTCAGTCAGCTGAGAGTATCAAATTTGAAGGAGCAAAATAGAAAACTGGCTGCCCAACCAGGAAGGGTGACAAAAGATTCCATTCCCCAGGAAAGAAAAACTTGAGCCTGTGAGGGAATGTTAGAAAAAAGGTGTAGCTTGATATTGTTTGGATAACTGCCATAACATAATAAAATCATCTTCAACAGGGCCGCCCACAAGCTTTTATTAAGCCCCTGCCATGGACAAAGCACATCTTAAGGTCTCCTTATAAGCTCTTTTTTGTCCTCCACTCTCCCACCCTAGGCTAGAGGAGTCCATGCCAGACCTGTATGATGGTTAGGCTACCAGCTCAGGGAATACTGCAGGACCCTCAAGCTGGGCACTCTGGCCTGGAGAACCCTGACTTCTCTAGGATGTACCATGAGAGAGGACATATGGATGAGAGGGTGTGAAGGACCAGGGAAAGAAAGAGCAGTGTTCATTAAATTATTTCTGGAGACAAAATGGTGCTCCACAATTTTCTTTCATGTTTGCTCTTAGGGAGGGCTAGAGAGTGCTCTGATATTTTCCTTCACTGACCAGGAGCTCCTGCTTCCAAAAACAAACTGAGAAACAATTCTTCGGAGACATCAAATAGGACTGGTTGCTCCCCAATATGGGCAGCCCTTTCCCCTCAGAGCACTGAAATCAAATCCCAATTGTTGAGACAGCCTGTAGGATATCTGTAGGGAAATCAAGGCATTCTGCTTGACCTGCACTTACTGATGCTGTAGCAACTCTGGGTGCAGCCCACCCCCCATCCCCCAAGTGCAGGCCTCAGAAGAAACCCCAATTGAGAGAGACGACTGATGAGCTGCAGAAGGAAATGGCAAAGCACTCCAGTCTCTTTGCCAAGAAAACCCCACATGGGGTCAGGAAGAGTCAGATACAACTGAGCAACAATGATGATGAATGCATCCTGCCAGGGGAGCAAGGTGAGCCTGGGTGGGGCCTTAGCCTGGGGAGGCTGGCCACAATGGAGTGGCTGACATTTCCCATCAGAGAAACAATCAAAAACCAGAAGCAGCTAGCCAAAAAAATTACAAACTCTTAATCATATGAAAAAATATTCCAAGTCAATAATGCTAAGAGAAATGCAAGTCAACAAAATTGCACCATATCTCTTCACACCCTGCAAATTTTCAACGATGGCAAAAGATGAGAATAGTCGATGTTGGAGAGAAATAATGATAATAACAATAACAACTGGCATTTTCATAGTGCTTTAAGATTTGAAAACCCTTTACAAATATCCTACTTTATCCTCCTAACAACCCTGAGAGGGTAGGATCCATTATCCCCATGTTACAGATGAGTAAACTGAGGCAAACAGGGTTAAGTGACTTGACCAGGGTCACACAGGTAATAAGGGTCTGAGGCCAGATATCAACTCAGGTCTTCCTGGCTCCAGGCCCAGCAGAGTCCATTAGAAAGACAGGCACATCAGTACATTGTTGGTGGAGCTATGGATTGATGTGATCATTTTAGAAAGCAACGTGGAAGAACAGAAATAGTGACTGTGATCTTCATTGCCTTTGGCCCTGAGGCTCCACTGGTACATATATACCTCAAGGTCACTGGTAACAATATACACTGGCTACATATACTCCAAAATCTTTATAGGAGCACTTTATGGTACAGCAAAGATTTGCAAACAAATTAGGTGCCAGTCAACTGGAGAATGGCCAAACAAGTTATGGAATATGAATGCAATGGAATATTACTGTGCTCTAACAAACAACGAGTATATGAATTCAGAGAAGTATGGGAAGAGCTACTGTATCTGATGGATATCAAAGGAAACAGCCAGATACATACATTTGTTGTTGTTCAGTCTTGTCTGACTCTTTGTGACCCCATGGACGATTGCCCATCAGGTGCTTCTGCTCTGAAGGGCTCATCTTCCTATGTTATGTCTCTCTCTCTCTCTCTCTCTTTTTTTTTTTTTAGCATTTTAAAATACCGTTCATTGGCTTTTCTTTGCAAAGGTACTAGAGTGCTTTGCCATTTCTTTCTCCAGTTTTATGCAGGCAGAGTTATGACTTGCCCAAGGTCACCCAGCTACTAAGTATCTGATGACATGTTTGAACTCTGGTCTTTCTGACTCCGGGCCTGGTGCCCTATCCAATATACTACCTAACTGCCATGCATATACACATACATATACACATACACATACACATACATATATGCATATGCATACATATATACATACTACATATCCACATACATACATATCCACATACATATCCACATACTACATATACATATACGGATATACACACATATATGCATACGCATACACATACATATACACATACTATATACACATATACACACATGTACACACACATATACATATACACATACATATACACATACTACATATACATATACATACACATACATATACACATACTACATATACATATACACACATACATATACACATGCACATACATATGTGTACACAACCACAGACATATATACATACACATACATATATTTATATGCACACACATATATACGTACATATAAAAACACAAATATATGTACAAATAAGTCACATAGACAATGATGACAATGTAAAGAGAAAGAACATCCCCCCCAAAAAAACAACCAAAAGTGCCCATCTACAAATGCCCAGAGCCAAGTGTGCCCCCCAGAAGGAGAGAAGCCGTTCCCCACCCTGCATGTAACCGCCAACTTGTCCAGTGGGTTTCCTTGGTTTCTTTTTCTTTTTTATTTGCCATAAGGGCTGACTCTCTGGGAGGGGTGGAAGGAGCAAGATAAGAAGAAAAATATAGGTGATGAAAAAAAAGGACATCAATGACAATCAGTTTTTCCAAAAGCAAAGGTTGAGCGCATGAGGTTACAGGGACACCTGGTTGCTTGAAGTAGGACTACTGAGGAAAGCTTGGGGCTGGATCACTGATGGCAGAGGCCTGATGGTAGAAATCAGTCCTGAGGGCATGAAAGGGCCTTCTGAAACCCAGTGTGTTCAACAAAGGAAAAAATGAGGTGGAATGAGTGAGTAGCCAGGAGAGGGGAACGGAAATGAGAAACATTGGGTCTATCAGGGAGTATCCAGGAGTTTGTAGGAGAGATTGGGTGGGAGGACGTGTGTGGCAAGGGGGTACCTGTGTTCAGGCTTCCTCCCATCCCCAATGTCAAATGGCTAACGGAGAGAAATAATAAGAAAAAAAGAGAAAAGCCAAGAAAATAAATGGATAGGGTTGGGGGTGGGGCATGAGGAGCAAACCAACCCAGCCTTAATGATAGGCCTTTGTAATTTTAGAAATAGCCTCAGGAGCTACAGTTTATCTATGAAGTCTCTTCCCTTAGTATTTCTGCAAGCATTTTACCTTTTTTTTTTTAAATTTTATTATAGTTTGCATCATTC